>CM076577.1:1104669881-1105226914 GCA_034641835.2 Pinus albicaulis
CTAATTGGGAATATTACACCATATGGTGGAAATCACTAGAATGATGAGGCTAATAACAATTCACAATGTGATTTCCAAAGCCCATTCAAAGGAGAGGCTCAGATAATAGGTTGCTTGTTTTAGAAGCAAAAGGAGGGCTCTCCAAGAAAGGCTTGAGGTAAGGATGACCTTGGGCTTAGGAATATTAAAAAATGATGAATGCCTAAGATCAAAATTTCTAGAATCCCTCACTTGTGATTAATGTGTTTATACTAGGGTTCAAAGTGAGGCAAGGATAGCTCATTCAATCGAAAGATCCAATTAAAGTGTGAAATTTGGGAGAAGCTAGGGTGACTTTCCACGAAAAACCCCTTGATAGAAATACTATATGAGACCAAGGGTTGAGAGATATATCGTAGTAAAGGCTCATCCAGTGATCACCTATAGTTAAGAGAAAAGGTTTTAAATGATGAACTACAAAGTGCAAACCTTCAAGAAATCCCCAAGACAAAGCAACTTCAAGGGTTCCCTCTTGGTGTGATAGCTAGGGCATCAATTTATTTGAAATTGCATCGTTGAAATTCGTTCAAAACTGATGCATGCCTAGAGGAGACATAAATGAAGAAAATTTTCTAGATGAAATCCTAAAATTCCTCCTGTTGAGAAATTAGGGCTTTTATTAAAATTTATCTTTCATGATAATTACTTGTGATTTCGTTGTGCTTCTTTCACTTAGATCTTGTCTTCATTAGATTATTACGTTCTTCATCAAGTCAATTATCAAATGCACAAGAGACACAATGTTTAGGATTTCAAGCCAGGGCCAAAACCTCTCCCTCTTGGAGAGGAAAACCCGATAGTAATTCTTCTTATAGATCTTCGATTGACGAGTACCAAGACCATGACAAAGACCCTTGATACTAGTATTCTTCCAAGATCCTTGTCACTACTCTTCTAGGCTCCTTATGATGACCTTATTTTCTGTACTGATTTGCACTAGCCCTAGGGAAGCTCTGTCCCTAGCCTTCTATTCTTTCTTCCTTGATCTAGCCTCGATCACCTAGACACTTCTCCTCGGACTACCTTTCCTCGTCCTTAATTGCCAAGACAAAGATCTCCTTTTTCTGCAATAGCTCTCCTTTACTCTGTATATATATCCTTGGTTCCTTTCCAAATAGGATGACCAAAGACTGATGTGTTTAGCCTTTCCTACGCACTGATAGCAACCTCCTCATGCACTGTATTGCAAACTTATTCTACACATAGGTAGCCCTCGGTCTACCTTA
Organism: Pinus albicaulis; assembly: GCA_034641835.2. Classification (NCBI taxonomy): domain Eukaryota; kingdom Viridiplantae; phylum Streptophyta; class Pinopsida; order Pinales; family Pinaceae; genus Pinus; species Pinus albicaulis. The sequence goes on from CM076577.1 coordinate 1,104,671,147, forward strand.
TTCTCGCATCTATCTTCGCATTGATTACAGTCCTTATCTTGCACGATGATTGCAGATCCTTTACCGATATGAATAGACCCAAGACCGAGATATGTGAGAGCCCTTTCTCTTCGCTGTAATGTGATCTTCCTTTGCACTAACCTCATAACCTATCTCGCACTTCTAGTTGCAGAGATTGTCTGAAATCTTGATGGAGAAATTAGGCCACAATCCTCTTATTTATAGAGGCTTTTCCACTGCCCTAGGCCAACATGTCTAACTGAGTGTAGGCCGACTTCATCAAGGATCTCTTTTAACCATAATATGAGCCAACTTCAAGGAGATAGTGACAAGATCTTGGAGCATACAATTACATCAATAATGTCCTTTACACAAGTGTAACATGACTCTTAATTATATTTATGACAAGATGACAAACCCCGAAAGACATCAAGAAGAAGTCTTTGACCTATAATAAAAACTCCTTGCTCATGAAACCCATGAGGAAAGCATTACAAAATGCATTTTATTATCTTTCTCTCTTCATTACATAAATTCATAATTACAAGTCATTATGAAGACCAAACCTAGTTACACTTTTCAACACCTCCTCCCTAAAATTTTGCACCAAGAAAATCTCCTTATCCTTAGGGGACAAAGAAAAGAGGAAAAATGGAGGTGAAAAATAATGTTTTGTTAAGTTAATGTGATCACCAAGGATCTAGGACCGGTGCCTAACTATTGGGAAGATTGGAGTCACAATGATTAATATTTAGGAACTTCGCTCTTTAAGGAGGCCTAAAGAAGCAACTACACTCCTTGTGGATGCAGCTTCACAACAACTTTAAAATTTTATACTTAGATATGCAATATTTGATGGAGTTTCAAGGTAAAGGTGCACAACCTACCCCTAGGAAAATTCGTTCTTCTTGCCAAGATGAATCACTGTAAATTTATGTAGATGTTCTATGCTTGATGCAACTTTACTTTCTTTTCAATATCAAACAGAAATCACATAAACAATAAAGTAAAATGCTGATAGAACATACTAGTAGATTGACAGAAGACAAGCCAGAAATATATAATTGTGTTGGTGCGTTACGACGATCAACAGGATGCTTCAACCAGCAAAGTCTCAATATGGTCAGCCAACCAGCAATGTCACACAACCCTCTAAGACAGCCAAAAAGTCAACTCAAAAGTCAACCCAAAAGTCAACGTGGTCAGTCAACGGTCAATGCAAACAGCAGCAAGAGCTAGGTCAACGCTGAAAAGCCAAAGTCAACGTTTTGCCTCGGAAATAGTGCCAAAAAATGCGGATTAGGGAAATCGAGATTTTGGGAAAGTTTTAGGTGTGTTTGACCTTGCGTTGACCAAAGTCAACGCTGGTCAAAGTTGCTGCAGAAACCCTAGCCGAAAGCAGAAATCCGAAAACAGTGTTCTTCCTTGCTACACTTTCCCACGTGTGAAGAGAAGAGACTCCAAGTGATCAAACCAATCAGATGAGGAGAGAGAATATGTGAGGATGAGATGAGTGAAATGTCCTCCAATGTTGACCTTATTTATATCCATCATTGAGGGAGTGTGACACATCTACTGGGGCACAAAACCTTAAGGCCGACCTGCACATATTTTGAATAGATTAAGAATAAATTCACAATAAATGTTCTGCTCATCGGATCAAGATGAGCTTTAGATTGATCTTGCACCTCTCCAAAAGAGGAACCCAATAAAAATATTGTATCTTCATCTGAGCATCACAACATGGAGTTTGGACTTAGTTGTCCAAAATTAACACTCCCTCTCAACTAGGGAGAACTCCATCCACCTGTGAATTCCAAACATCGTGCGTCATCCCGCTGTAACTTGCTTTACTGGCTTCTTTATTTCAAAACAGAAGTGGGTCAGTCACAAAGACATCATTCCTGGCTGACAGATTCAGCGCAGAGGTCCGAAAACTCTATAGGACTCACAAAGTGTCTCATACCAACCCGAAGTTGGTTTATCTGACCCGAAGTCAGTAGGAGGTCCGAAACCTCACTAGACTTGATCCCAGATCAAGTGGTTGGACCATGCCATCCTAGATAGAGAGTACGACAATCTTTGATGTGTCCATTAGTCTTTGCTATTAGTCTCTAGCTTTTCCCATCTCACTGGCCAAATGAGAGGTACTTCCCATGAGCCCTGAACTCAATGGGTAGGATGCATACGGGGCACAGATATTGAGAGGTGAACCAACTCAATCATCACAACGGTGGGGCAGAAGCACACCAATAAGGTTCGGCAAGCCTAGCCCTCTGGTTGCTTATAGTTTCAAGAAGCTATCCCCAAAGCCCCCCAGAGCTCATCGTCCAACAAGACCCTCAGAATAGGGTCGTTCCACGATACCAAGATTCTCACGGAAGGTTAGGAACTTGACCTTCCCCAGGGGCTTCATGAGAATATCCGCGACCTGCTCATTAGTTCCTATATGATTGAGCCTTACGGTGCCTCGCTGTACCATATCCCAGATAAAGTGGTACCTGATATCAATATGCTTGGATCAATCGTGGAACACGGGATTCTCGGACAACCGAATCCCACTCTGGTTATCACGGTGGTATCTAGCACATGCCCGAACAGCTCACTGAAGAGCTTTCGCAACCAGACTGCTTCACAACAGGCCATACTCGCTGCAATGTATTCGGCCTCCACAGTGCTCAAAGCCACCAACTTCTGCTTCCTGCTCATCCATGATATCGAAGCAGAACCAAGTGTGAAGCAGCATTCCGATGTGCTCTTACGATCCAACACATTGCCAGCCCAATTGGCATCAGTATATCCTAGGAGTGGCACGCTCCCAGCAGTGTATCTCAGCCCATGGTTTATCGTGCCCCGAAGATATCTCAGAAGATTCTTGGCACCAACCCAGTGAGTGTGATGAGGTTCAACCATCTGTTGACTCAAAGTGTTCACTGCAAAACATATGTCCGAACCGGTGTTCACTAAGAACATCAGGGCCCCTACGATTTGACGATACTTAGTAGGATTTTCTAACACGGTCCTAACAGTACTGCCACTCAACTTCTTAAAGTTGAGCTCCATCGGTGTCGACACGGACTTACAGTCCACCATACCAAATCTTTCTAGAAGCTTCACAATGTATTTTCCTTTAGAAAGGAAAATCTCACCCATCTCTAGGCCTAGGAAGTAATGCATCAGTCCTAGATCCTTCATCTCGAGCTCAGCAGCAAGCTCCCTCTTGCACTGATGAATGAGAGGGTCAGCACCTGTCAGGAAGAGGTCGTCCGCATACAGCACCGGAATGAGAGGCTTCTCTCTATCAACCTTCAAGTAAAGGTTTGGATCAACATTACTACGAGTGAAGCCCAGCTTCATTAGGTAGCTATCTATCCTCTCGTACCAAGCTCTGGGTGCTTGCTTCAGCCCATGGAGGGCTTTCTTCAACCTGCAGACATGGGTGTCCTGATCCTGGACTTCGAACCCCAGAGGTTTCTCTACATACACCTCTTCCTTTATCGCATCATGCAGAAATGTGGTCTTTACATCCATCTGATGAAAACTCCATCCTTGCATACAGCACCGGAATGAGAGGCTTCTCTCTATCAACCTTCAAGTAAAGGTTCGGATCAACATTACTACGAGTGAAGCCCAGCTTCATTAGGTAGCTATCTATCCTCTCGTACCAAGCTCTGGGTGCTTGCTTCAGCCCATGGAGGGCTTTCTTCAACCTGCAGACATGGGTGTCCTGATCCTGGACTTCGAACCCCAGAGGTTTCTCTACATACACCTCTTCCTTTATCGCATCATGCAGAAATGTGGTCTTTACATCCATCTGATGAAAACTCCATCCTTGCATAGCAGCAAGGGCTATGATAGATCGAATGGTGGTATATCGGGCCATAGGTGCAAATATGTCATCATAGTCTATGCCTTCGTTTTGAGAGAAGCCACGGGCAATGAATCTTGCCTTGAACTTTTCAACACTTCCATTAGATCCATGCTTGATCTTGTAGAGCCATTTCGAGGTGACAACTGCTTTGTCCTCCGGTCTTGGAACAACATCCCAGACATCATTCTTCATTATGGATTCATACTCTTCGTGCATAGCATCCTTCCAGACTTGATGCTTTACGACTTCCTCAAAAGATCCAGGCTCAGATTGTACAATAGTACTCATGGCTGCTAGATATCCTTGGTATCTACTCGGCTTCTTGCTTTCACAGAATGTCCCCCTTGGGGCCATATGTCCCTCAGCATCCTCGAGAGTGTCCCTGAGCCATGATGGTCTCTTCCCCAGTGAAGGAGGTGGATCAATCGAGTCCATTGGTCCTTCAGCATCGGGCATCGTCTCATCCTTCGGTTCTTCTTGATTTCCAGGCCTTGCTTCATGATCTTCCTCAGATCTCGAAAGGTTGACTACTTTCCTCAGGGAAGCATCTTCGTCAAAGGTGACATCGTGGCATATATCCACTTCCCTTTGACCAGACACATAGACTCTATAGGCCTTCGAAGTTTCGCTATAGCCCACAAACATTCCCTTCTTCCCAGAAGCATCCAACTTGCTCCTCTTCTCTTTCGGCACATGAAAATAAACAGGACATCCAAAAACTCTAAAATGTGAGATGTCAGGTTTCTTACCAGAGAAAACCTCTTCGGGAGTTTTGGAGTCCAATGTATGCGGCAACGGTTTTATGTACACATCAATGTTCGCAGCCTTCTCCCCATAGAAATCCCGTAGACCTTGGTCACATAGCATGGCACGGCAGCTTCCACAATGGTCCCTGTTTCTTTCACCTACAAAGCCATTCGCTCAGGAGCAGATGCTTTCTGTAGTCTCCTCTTGATACCAAACTTTCTCCTGTGCAAAGTTCTTGAACTCGTTATCCCATATTCAATAAGACATTCTGGCCCTCAAAATCTTGATCTTCTTCCCCGCGATTTTCCACCAAGGCTTTGAAGGTACGAAACTACATGAAAGCCTCATCCTTCTTCTTCAAGAAGTATATCCAGGTTTTGCGATAGTTACTCCAGAACGCTATAATAAGAACATCCTCCCAAGGATGTCACGGGCAAAGATACCGTAGCGTATCGTAATGTACTTCACCTGCAAGACATCAAATGTCTTTGTGACGCTTGAGGGGAAAGGTCCCCTTGTATGCTTTCCTTCGGCACAACCTTGACATACACCTTCATGATTATTTGAGAACTCGGGCATCCCCGTCACCACCTTCCTTGTTTCGGGAAGGGCCTTGTTGTGAAGGTGTCCAAACCTCTGGTGCCATAGTTCAGTCTATCGGATAGTATCACATGTCATCACTCCCAGTGGACTTCCTCCAACCTTGTAGAGTGTATCAACTCTAAACCCAATCGTGATAGCTTCCTTGAAGCTCTTCTTCCACATGTGCACCTTTCAATCATGAATGTCACATTGAAACCTTTGTCTTCCATGGCCGATATAGACACAAGGTTCTTCTTCAAATTAGGTACATAGAGTACATCCTGTAAGCGGAGGACTTGACCTTGAGACAAGTGGAGGGTCAATGTCCATGTCCCTTTCACGGGATATGTGGCATTATCTCTAAGGATAATTTCCAGATTAGTATCCTTCTCAACTATATCAGAGGGTGCTTCCTTGAACCCAGTGATGTGCCTTGAGGCACCACTATCTATCAACCAGACATTCAAGTGTTGGGTGGAGATGCAGCAGAGATGGTAGATACAAGAATGAATTCATTTCTTTTATCAACAACATTTGATTCCTAATACCTGGAGTTTCTCGACCTTTTGAAGGGTTGACCATTTCCCCCAGAGGGAACCTTCCTCTTTCCCTTGAACCTGTTGTTCCTTTGATTTCCATTCCTCCGGTTGTTGTTGTTGTCATCACCATCGGGAGAATCCTTCTTGAAAGGGCATTCTCTAACATAGTGACCTGGCCTATGACAAGTGTAACACTTGCCCTTCTTTCCTTGGGCCCCTGCTCTTCCTTTGTTCTTTGGACCACCAAAGTTCTTCTTTCTAGAATGAGCAGCGTAGGCAACATTTCCTTCATTTTCATACTCCTTCATTCTTGTCTCTTCTTGAACGCTTCTCGATAGTAAAGTCAGGTATCACATTATTATTGAGAATGGTAGTGCTGAACACATGCCATTCGGATGAGAGCCCTCCAAGTGCAGTGAGTACCATCTCTCGATCAGTGATTGTCTCCCCAATAGCTAGCAGATTGTTCCTGATCTCGGTCAGCTTCAGAAAATATGATTGAACAGACTCATCCCTGCCTTTCTTCAGATTCTTCAATTGATTCTTGAAGAATAGGACTTGATTCGCATTGTTGGCCTTGAACATATGGACCAACTTATCATACATCTCTTTGGATGTGCCCAGCTCAGAGATGTAGGCAACCAGACTCTTGTGAATTGAGTCCCTAATCATTAGCTTTGCTTTGATCTCCCCCTTCTTGTACTTTATTTTGGCAGCAGCAGTAGCAGTGGATGGAGGCTCTTGGATTTTGCCCTGCACATAGTCCATGACATAGTTAAGATCCAATGTCATCTTCCAAGCATGGAAGTCATCCTTCCCAGTCAATTTGTCATCAGCCTTGAAGCCATTGTAGTTTGAGGAACCCATCCTCTTCTTTGGTGATTGCTACAAATTAGGGCTTTGTCTTCACCTCAGCTCCGATACCATGTAAATTTATGTAGATGTTCTATGCTTGATGCAACTTTACTTTCTTTTCAATATCAGACAACAATCACATAAACAATAAAGTAAAATGTTGATAGAACATACCAGTAGATCAACAGAAGACGAGCCATAAATATATAATTGTGTTGGTGTGTTACGGCAGTCAACAGGATGCTTCAACCAACAAAGTCTCAATATGGTTAGCCAACCAGCAATGTCACACAACCCTCTAGGACATCCAAACAGTCAACTCAAAAGTCAACGTTGTCTGTCAACGGTCAATGCAAACAGCAGCAGCAACTAGGTCAACGCTGAAAAGTCAAAATCAACATTTTGCCTCGGAAATAGTGCCAGAAAATGTGGATTAGGATCGAGATTTTGGAAAATTTTCGGTCTGTTTGACCTTGCGTTGACCAAAGTCAACACTGGTCAAAGTTGCTACAAAAACCCTAGCCGAAAACAGAAATCTGAAAACAATTTTCTTCCTTGTTGTACTTTCCCACGTGTGAAGAGAAGAGACTCCAAGTGATCGAACCAATCAAATGAGGAGAGAGAAAGTGTGAGGATGAGATGAGTGAAATGTCCTCCAACGTTGACCTTATTTATATCCATCATTGAGGGTGTGTGACACATCTGCTGGGGCACAAAACCTTAAGGCCGACCTGCACATATTTTGAACAGATTAAAAATAAATTCAAAATAAATGTTCTGCTCATCGGATCAAGATGATCTTTAGATCGATCTTGCACCTCTCCGAAAGAGGAACCCAATAAAAATATTGGTATCTTCATCTGAGCATCACAACATGGATTTTGGACCTAGTTGTCCAAAATTAACAATAACATATGCAATGAGCCAAGATTACAAGTGTTTCACAAAATTGACATTAATTTTTAGGGCACAATTAAATTCATGACATAGTATTCCATACATTAGACATGAAACATTATAAAATTCGCATGAAAAGGGCACTTACATGACAAAACGAGTGTATCCATCCATAAACTTGCCAAATAGAAGCTCCAAGATAGATAACGAAAATATTCCATACATCAAAATGCATTTAATCATCTAAATCATTTCACAAATTGCAGGTCCGAAATATTTAGAAAGACATATCCCAAATCCAAGTGATGATGAGGAATGAAATGAACCTCTCATCAATTTACATGAACCTTTAAAGGATTTAAATTGCCTAATTAGGCCTAATGATGCCCCTAATAATAAAATAATGCACAAATAACAACCACAAGCCCACCAAATAGCTCCAGAATATGAAAAATAAGCCTCTCAAGAGGGCTGGAATGATAGAAAAGTAACTAGGAGGGTCGTTGGGAGGCCAAATGGAGTCCAACATGTGCCAAAATGAATAAAAGGGCTCCAAAAATACTGATGAAGGGGATGACCCCTTGATCTCCAAGCAAATGACCTATGGTGCCCCTAAGTGGCTGTGGAGGCACAAAACCAACCTCATGGGTTTCCAACTGAATCAAACAAGCATGTATCCCATCTGCAAGGGATGGAACAATGATGCAAGCCCTCCCTTTCTCTCCCATGGTGAGACACATCCCCATCTGGGTCCTAGATCAACTTCCAAGTGTGTAGCCGGTTGGGCAAGGTGGTCCATGTGCATCATCATCATCATCATCATCAAATAAGTGGAACACAAGCAAGCAATGAGTGGTGCTGAAGGATCCCATGGCATGGATATCTTGCAGTAGCAGCGACAACAAAGTTGCAGTGTTGGCAGCAGTCCAGCAGGGTTAGTAGCAGCACAGATGCAGCGCATATTAGAGTTGCACAGTGTTTGGTGGGCAGCAGCAGCCAGACATCAACAACGTGATAGGAGATGGTGCAGAGGCAGTGTAGCAACATTTGCAGTACTAGAACACTTTTCTCACTAAGAGGGAGTGTTAGTTTTTGTAGCATCGTATGTGTTCTAGCCACGAGATTTGGCAGAGAGGCTAGAATACATGTATTCTCCAATACCTAGAAATTGTTTCTGGAAATTCCACCTAGAGACGAATTAATTAAATTAATTAGTCAATTTTTAATATTTCCTAAGTCTAAACTTAGGAAATATGATTAATTAAAAGGAATTAATTAAGTCATGGTGAGAATGTTCTAGAAAAGTGCATGGATCGATTTCTAGTTAATTCTAGCCATTGATTAAGATTTAATCGTGGTCGTTAAAGTCTCAACGGAGGATTGTAAGAAGAAGTTGATGGAGCTTGGAGAACACACACCAAATCAGTTGAGCATTCGATTTTCCTGAGAAATTGATCTGCAGAGTCGCAACATTCAGTGGCCAGAGGTGATTCAGTGAGGTCAAAGCAATGAGAGAGGGGCAAAGATAGTGAGGCCGGAGGAAGCTTTTCCAGTTTCAGTGAGTAAATTGCAGAGAGGCAATGATTGCCACAGAGAGGCAACGTAGAGGCAGCGCAGAGCCTTCTTGAGGAGATTTCCATTTCGCTAGGGATAAAGCGAGATTCTGTGCCAGAAGCTGGGCAGAGGGTCCAAAGGTAGAGAGTATCAGTTTCCCAGACAACAATTGACGAGTCAGTGAGAGGAGACGCAGTTTCAAGCTTGAGGGACGCAGTAATTGCATAGGCTGACGTAGTGACTGCGCATAGGTAGCAAGGGACAACTCAATTCGAGCTGAGGTCAGTGTCGGATCGCCTGTGGAGAGAGATATTTTTCTCATTAGTTATTTTTTCCATTATTTCTCTGTTTGGATTGCCAGTTTGGGCATCCATAGTTTGTACTCAGATTTTCACTACTGCTTAATATCAAAACCATCAGTTATTGCACCAATTTTCCCGAGTTGGGTTTTTCCGGGGACTTCGTCCAAAAATAACAGTTTATTTTGTGTGTGTGCATATATTTCTTCCAACGTTTTTATTTCTTCCAAAGTATTTTTTTTGTGAAGGTTGGAGTGAATTTAATTCGATATTCTCCTTAGGAAACAACAAGTAAATTGTTTGATTAATTAAACAATTAGAAGAATTAACATCAATTGTTGCAATAGGATTCGAGGTTCCCGAATTTTCACAATGAATGACATCATTCATGAAGGAAAGTGATGGATGGTCGATACCCTATGAAGAAGTCCCAAAAGATGAAGGCTCCATAATATTAAAGATGAAATTCATGACATCGAATGGAGGAGCTCTACAAGCAGCAAAAGGTCCCATGATCTCCACCAAAAGCAGAAAGTTGTTGTTGGAAAAAAATTATGTGGTTAAGAGGGAGCTTGGGTACATTCCTTTTTATAGGAATGGGTACATCCCTTCATGGGAATTGGTATATCCTCCCTTGTTGGGAGGGAGAGATAAACACATCGTTCTTGTCTTCACTTTGGAAAAAAGAAAGGAGGATTGGGTAAGCATCTGGCATCCAATACTCTTTGAGGATGTGGTAGGGCATCCAAGACAAGAGTAGTCGAAGAGGACCAATATTCTTTGAGGACTGGGAATCCAAAATAAGAATAGTCCTGGAAGGACATACCCTGTGAACACCCAGGTGGGGTATGATCCTTGAGAGACAATGAGGATGGTGTCTATAAATCATTGGTCTCGCCAGCATTGTGCTCTGATCTTGTGGAGATATAGAGTTGTTAGTCAAGGCCTTACTATGTGACAATGTTGGATGATATGATGCTATACAGATGGGTTACCAATCTGACTCTTCTTATGAGAATTCTTCAAATTGAGAATGTCCAAGTACCTTGTATGGTTTATGAATACCTCCCTAGTTAAGAGGGAGTGTTGAAATATGTAACTATGTTCGGTCTTCATAATGACATATGTAATCATGATTTTATATATTTAATGTAATGAGAAAATTAAATTTGTTACTGTTTTCTTGAGGCATGGGTTTCATGCTCAAGAGGAATTTATTTTATAGGTCAATCTCCCATTGAGAGCTTCTAGGGCTTATGAATTATTGTCATGTATGAAAGACCCATTTGGGCATGTTACGTATTGTAAAAAGAATTTATTCGAGTCAAATTCAATTCAAGGAACCCTCCAAGACCAAGCCATGATGCAATATTCAAGTTGACCTACACTTAAGAACAAATCTGCCTAAAAGGAGCAATTCGACCTAATGAGAAGCCTAGATAAAGGACACATCGACTTCAATTGGAAGACACACATCACTCACACTCAAGTTTGATCACAAGAAAGTAAAGGAGTGCAAAGAAGAAGAGGACGAAGGAGGAAGAGAAAATCGAGTTTCTAGGGTTGTTTCTAGGTTACTTCTCTCCACACGTGCGAAGGAATTAGGGTTTATGTTGCTACAGTAAAGCCGATTTGTTGAAGTGAAGTTAGGTCATCAAGAAGAAGCTGTTGGGCAAGTCGAAGTTGCAAAATAAGTTGTTGCATAGGCCGAAGTTGTAGAAGAAGTTGCTGGATAGGTCGAAGTTGCAGAAGAAGCCGCTGGGCAGGTCGAAGTTGTAGAAGTTGTTGGGTAGGTCGAAGTTGTAGAAGAAGTTGCTAGACAGGTTGAAATTGCATAAGCTGTTGAAAGTCAGAATTTGCAGAAGTTGCTAAAATCAAGGTTTGACTTGGGTCTTGGTCAAGGGTCAAAGGTCTTGGAATTTGTCAATTGAAGGTCTATAAGAAGAGAAAGAATTCTGGTGGTTCTCCTCTCAAGTTGGAGTGGTTTTGGCCCTGGTTGATCGCCTACATCTTGTGTCCTATTGTCTCATTGTTCTCTATGTTTTGGTAGTTGTTTGATGATAGAGAACACTAATTATAATAAAGGAAAGAAAAAGTAAAAATACATCATAAGCAGTTATCAAGAAGATAAATCACCTACACTTGTTGCCCCTATATTTCTCAACACAAAGCACCTGTATTAGTAACTCTAGATTTTTCAAAGTCTTTTGTAATTGAATGCGACACTTCAGGTTTTGGCATAGGAGCAGTATTGATGTAGGATGGTAATCCAATAGCGTTTGAAACCAATGTCTCAAGTCTACATACAACAAGGAAATGCTCGCCTTTATGCATGCATTAGCTAAGTGGAGGCAATATATTTTGGGTAGTAAGTTCTTAAAACAAACGTATGTTGCAGGAAACACAGGTCTGGGGGTTGTTTCTGGGCAGAAACGATACAGGAATGCGGAAATGCCCTGGAAATGCTTTTCACAGGGGGGAAACGTGGCCCAGTACAGCCGAAAACGAGTTTCCGGGTCGTACGACTGTGTTTCCATCTTTTAATTGTTTTTTTTTTGTATTATTTTATTTGGCGAATAAAATATCTTTTGGATGCTTCTAGATGGCTCTCGCAAGTTATAAAAAGACTCTCGCCTCATTCCCTCATCACACAAATTGAGAAGCACCATGATTCCAGTTAGGTGGTGGATTTGTCATGGAGCAAATGGTGTACATTTGCAAAACCTTGCCATTCGTATCCTTTCACAAGTGGCGAGCTTTTCATCCGCAAAAAGGAATTGGAGCACCTATGGTTTTATTCATTCTATGAAGTGCAACAGGTTGGGCTCACATAAGGAAGAGGATCTTGTTTATGTGCACTCCAGCGTTCGCCTCGCATCTCGTAGGGGTCCAAAATATAGTAGTGGTCCTTCTAAAGAATGGGATGTTGATCCAGAAATTCCTGATTTGGAGCTCTCTTTTGTTGCCATGAATATTGAAGACCAAAAACCTAGAAGTGGAATTGGCCAATCATCTTTTTAAACTCCACCATCCACTGTTGAGCATGCTTTTGCTTCTATTTTCATGAGGATTATGATGATGAGTATTAGTCTTTTGTCTTAATAGTACTTGCAGCCTCATAGCCTTTATTGTACTTGAAGCCTCATATATATAATAGAGGTTGATTTTGGATATTCTAATATTGCTATTTTCATTATGTGTTTATGATCATTCATGAGTAAATGTGATGTAAATTTAGAGACTTATAGTTTATGCATTGACATTGGACAATTTAATCATAATTTTTGAACTTTAAATGTAATAAATTAGAATGTATCATTATGCTTTATGATTGCACATAACGTTTCTTAAATGTCTATATATATATATATATATATATATATTGCGTTTCCCCATTTCCAAAATTTGGGGGATCACGTTTCGCACCCGTTTCCCCGTATCGTGCAACTTAGATACAAAAAAACCATAATAGTATTCAACACCTCCTCCAGCAGAAAACACTCTCTACAGAACAACAAAAATGGATCAGAAAAATTGTTGCCTTCGACATGGATATATTACATAAGAAAGGAAAAGGCAATGTAGTAGTGGATGCTCTATCCAGGAAAGATGAAGAATTGTCATTACCTGCAATTTCGGTTCTAGTTCTAGAATGGCTTAATGAAATTCGAAGTGAGTATTGAAAACATCGAGAAACATGTGCTATAATCAATAGCCCTGCTCATAATTCAAAATTTGAATGGAAAAATGATATTCTGTGGTACAAGGGAAGAATTACCTAAGCCCAAATTCCAAATTTAAATCCAAAGTTATCGAGGAGTCCCATGATTCACTGTCAGTTGGACATGTAGGTCTCTTTAAAACCTACTATAACACACGCTAATCATTTTTCTGGAAGGGAATGAATACTGATATTCAAAAATATGTAGCAGAGTGTGATCAATACCTGAGAAATAAAAATGAGAACATCATGACCCCCGACCTGCTCCATCCCTTAAAGATTCCAAACCAAAAATGGGAAGAAATATTGATGGAATTTATTGAGGGGTTACCTGCATCTAATGGCAAAGACAAAATTCTCGTAGTAGTCGACAGACTCACCAAGTATGCACACTTCATAGGAATGAAGAAATCAGACTTGACAAAACAAATCGTTGAGATATTTTGCAGGAATGTCTACAAGCTACATGGGTTTCCCAAAGTCATTGTTAGCAATAGAGATACCGGATTCAAAGTCAAATTCTGGAAGGAAATTTTCAAACATATAGGAACCTACCACAACATGAGTTCAACATACCATTCTCAAAAAAACTGTCAAACAGAAGTTGTTAATAAATGTTTAGAAGCATACCTACATTTTTATGCAACAAACAAACAAAATAAGTGGGCTCAATGGTTACACCTCACCGAATGGTGGTACATTTCCACTTACCACACTTAAGTGAAAATGACCCCATTTCAAGCTCTATACAGTTATGAACATCCTAAATGGAAGGACCTTTCCATTATCGAGACAAAACTTCTAGCACATAAAGATCAGTTAGAAGAAACCCAAAAATTCTTCCAAGTACTAAAGGAAAATCTGAATATTGCAAATATGAAGCAGCAGGCTGACTGAAACAGAACAAAAAGAGAATTTGAAGTTGGGGAATGGGTATTTGTTAAACTTCAGCCATACAAGCAATTGTCCTTAAAACAGAAGGGAATAAACAAATTGGCACCAAAGTTCTATGGACCATACCAGATTAACAAAAAGATTAGCCAAGTAGCATACAACTTAAGCCTTCTTGATAAAAGTTGTGTTCACAATGTCTTCCATGTATCTTGCCTTAAAAGGGCACGTGGCAAACACAAAGCGGCATAAACAACACTTATGGCATTAGATGACGGAGGGAAGATCATTTTAGAACTAGGAGGAGTTGTCACTGTTAGGGAAAAGAAGTTGCGATCACGAATAATCAAAGAATACCTGTTTAAGTGGAAGGACCTACCAGAAGAAGAAGCCTCTTGGGAGACCAAAGCATTCTGTCAGCAACATCCTTCATCACCTATGCTTTGAGGACAAAAGATTCTTTCAAGAGGAAGGCAATGTTATGTATAAATTATTTTAATTTATTTCTAAAGTAAGGGGCACGATCAAAGATCCTAGCGCCTCATGTAATGGCACCTAGGTTGTATTTAAGCCAAGTCCTTCCACCATTGTAAAGCATCATTCAATCATTCAATTCTTAATAATATATATATTTGTATCTGTCAATTACATAGTTAATTAACTACTCCATCCAGCTATTGAAGGTGCCACACATGACATGCTCGAAAAGTATTGTAAATGGCTTTCCTAAGTTCTTAGGAAACAATGTTGTAACAGCTAAAGAACGAATATCAAGAAGTTTCAAATGCAATGGTAGAACATGAAATGGAAGATGATCACCAGGATGTGGTAATGAAGCTCTCTGGACTTTCTTTTTGAAGAAGACACAAGAATGTGGTTCACTAGTCTTGATTATTCTAGCCCTAAAACTTGGGATGCATTTATAGATGCCTTTTTAGAACAAAGGAATGTGAAGAAAGATGTTAGGATTTTAATTAATGAACTCAAAGAAATCAAGAAGAATGAGAATGAAATCACAAGGGAATTCAAATAGACTTCAAAAGTTATTAGATAAAATCCCATAAGATATCAAACATAAGAATAAAGTTGTCCTAATGGATTTGAAGGCCCTTTTTGTTTCTATCCGAGAGATACAGCTTCGAGCACTTTGAATCCACCCAAGACATGGTTGGTCAGATAAAAGAGAATTTTACAGCTTTAGGTAAAATGCCATGACAAATTTGACATAAATCTTGAAGGAACTTACCACATCCTTTAACTAGTAGCAAACAATAACAAACAATAGGTTCCTTTGGTTAGAAATAAGTGCCTAGAATCGAACTTAAAGAAGGATGGTATAGGAATAGGCCACATCAATATTAGAGACTTCCTGTTCCTCTTAATCCTCCTAATATGGTCAATGAAGAGCATTTCCGATGGTGTAGGCAATGCTAGTATGTCCAACACCTGAGAAACTAGTAATGAAGTTGTTTAGCAACTAGCTCAGTTTATTCTTTTGGAATTTTTGATCTTCATATTTTGATGTGTAGATCCCCTATTTTGTAAACATAACTATTTCGTCATGTTATTATTGACAATTGCTATATAACCTATTTCATTCCTTAAGTTACGGGTCTACTTTCTATTATATGACTTAAAAATTTGTATGTTTGTTTGTAATTGATAGAATCTAGATTCTAGATGGTTGATGCTTGAATAATTAATCATTAATGTACTATGGATGCACGCTTCTGAGATGCTTCGCTTTCAAGGATTTTTAGAAAATGACGCTACCGACGCTTTGCTTCGCAAAAATGCTCCTGCTTCATGCATCCTAAGGTTGGAGTATGAACACCTTCCTATAGAGGAAAACATGGCTTAACAAAATATGGGGAAAATTCACCAGCGTGTAGATTCTCTAATTTATTTTTTTCATTCAAATCTCAAAAAGGGTTTTCCTAGACCATCCTTCCTAGCACTTTTGTGTAATATGCCAACCTTTGATAATTAATTGGCTGTGTAATTTCAGTTAGAATTCTAAATATTGTATGTGCCTGCCTCCTTCCACAGTAACATCCCTCTTCATTTTTGTTAGTATGTTGGAAAATCACTGGGATTGGCCATATTAATATTTTGCTTATTTCATTACCTGCTATGAAAGCATAACATAATATTTTTGCATTGTTCTTGATTGGAGGGAGGATGGGAATATCCTTTATTTGAAATATGAAAAATATTTTTTCATACCTTGCATTCATCTTGTTAGGGAAGAAACTAGTTTTTAGTATTTGTGATAATCTTGGACAAAAGAACCTTTAGTTGGGAAAATCATCATATTAGTCTAAAATTTTGTATCAAAGCAAAGTAGCATAAATTCTCGGGTAAGACTTAAACTTGCAAGTCATATCTGACTCAGTGCCTAACTGGGCTGAATCTACATGACCTGGTAAACACATTGCATGTGAGTTGAACTTGAGTACAATGAGTTTCATTCGTGAGTATTCTAGTTAAAACTTTGATTTATGATTAAGTTGCGAGTTTTCTGTGCCCAATAAATTTGAGTCTACAACTCCAAGGCACAAACTTGTTGAGTGTCACTTTTTCAAGAAACAAAAAAAGGGTCATTTGAGATAGTTTTCACAGCTGAACACTTCTATCACACATTGAGGTCTCCGACACATTCCAATAGGTCATTTCAATGACATTTTCATGATCCAGTCAAATCTTTAACAACCAATAAACACAGTAGCAGCAACTATAAGAGAGTCCAAACATTTCTAGCCTATCCTAGGAGCTGATTTCTCCCATTTTTAACTGCCACACGGTGTCTTTGTCAAGTTCTCAGGCCACCCACAATTCCCACTCCAGTTTGGCCACATATAAATGATTTTGATGGTAGAACTTTCCCTATTTTGAGAAATAACTTGCTTCTTTTTCTTTTTAAATCATCAAACCTCACCATGGCAAAGGGAAAATGACTTTGCATGGACCGATCTCCAAAAGGTAAGTTCGAGCAAAGTAAAAATTAATTTTGTGACAAAGAGTTGAGAGGGGAAATAAACTGGTTTACTTGTCACCTTGGAAAAATCTCTGGTTACAATGCAAGACCTTGCCCAACAGCCCCTATAAATTTCTAACATTGAGCGCAATTGGCCTTTGAAGAGCCTAAAGCTAAGAAGCAAAGATTAATATTTAAAATCGGGTCTTCTTGAAATACAGAAGGATCTCAAGAATCTTATGTAAGTGCAACTGAAACTGTCGTTTCTAGTCCACTGACTCTTTTTGTCCCCACTCAACCTAACGCTGCTGGTGGTAATCTTCTTGTTTTTCTTTGTTCCTCATACTACACCTAGTTCCAACATTTATTGGGCAGCATGGATTTGTGGAAAAGTCTCCATGAACAAGTCGGGAAATTCATAGTCAAATTTTAGAATTATTTTGGTATTCCCATCAATGTTGCTACTTGCTAGTACCCCCTATTGGCAGGTGATGATTGATCCCATTGCCATTTTTGGACTCAGTAGGACTAGTTTGTTCGCTTAGTCTGTTCATGATGTGATTAAGTTATGGAAGTCTGTTTGCAAATCTTAGACAGAATCGGTTGCACAAATTTGTCTGACAGGTGGACAGATACAGGTCCAAGTTAGGTTGGGGGGATGCATCACTTCTTTGTGTGTATCCATGTCTGTAATACTACATTGAATCTTGAGGGTTAATCGGGTGCATTGAATATGGACATTAGCACAGATCCATATAACCCAGATTAATGTTTTCTTTTTCCTTGGTCATTTTTTCAAAGAGTGTGCATGCTACATAGCCCATCTTCAGTTGGTAGTGTTCTCATAATTTGCAGTTTTCAAGTCCTCTACATCATGCTATCAGAAACTTAGTGACTTTTCCTTCATAAAGAAAATGATTTTTTATTTATAAGAGATCAAATATCCAAAGGCTAATTTTTGAAATTTGGAAATGCAGCTCCCTTGCCTGCGGACATATGTTTGGCATGTCCTGTATTAAAAAATGGCTCCAGCTACGTGAGAACAATATTGGCAAGGTAAGAATGTTCAAGTTTGCAAATTGTTTATTTCCATAGGGTGATGTTTAATCTTGGTAATAAGAATGTTAAAGTTCTTGAAGAAGATAATCAAATTTGCATTGTTTTGGTTGTGAGTAAGTCTTGGAGATTTTAATTTTGCATTTCTGTAAAATGTGCAGTGTCCACAATGCAATGACAAGGCCGAGCTGAGTGACATCAGAATTCTTTATGTGCCAGTTATAGCTGTCGCTGGTCTAGAATAGTCACAGATCAGTTTCCTTTGTATAGCAACATCTACAGTTTTCTATCATCCTTCAAGCTTCATTCTGCATCAATCAGTGGGTGATTGATATATTGTGACTGAAAACATAGAAAACAGTTTCCAAGTGATATTAGCAGCCCTTAAACAATAAACACTGGGCCAGTTTGACTACCTGTTGTGAGAAACAAGGCATAGTTTCTAGAATTGCAGAAGAGAGCTTTTTCTGAGGTAATTAGAAGGCCACTCCCTCCATGGGTTCTGTAAATATATGTTTGGGAAAAAATAATGGTTCAAAGTTCAAATTTTGAGGATGATACACACAAAAACTCACAAAATGTTAAAGACCTTTTTGCAAGCTCTTTTAATTTTTCTGATGCACCTGAACCTTTTTTGCTTCTGAATTTTGTATTCAGCAAGACAATTTTTGTTTATCAATGCTGTGTTGTGAATCAGAAGTGATAGTTTTGTATGGACAATTGTTGTTAGTATCATAGTTATCCGACCTTTGTAAATTCTAACGGAATTGTTGGGGAGATTAGCCAAGTCCGAAATAGTAATAGATGGCTGTTTGTTGCAGGCTCCTGAATCTCTGTTATGCAGCTGAATCATATTTGACTCTAAATTTTGTTCAGCACAATAATGTTTGTTTACTGGTAGGGGGAGAGAAGAATTATTAGAGAAAAATTAAATCAATAAATCTGTTGCATATGAAGGTAGGGGACGGGGAGAAATATTAGAGAAAAATAAGTTTTCTCCCTTCTCTCTAGGGGAAATATTAGAGAGAAATTAAATCAATACATCAGTGATAAATGAATGACTGAAAGTTGTTTTAATCTTTACCTTACCTTAAAAAATAGGATCAATTCTCAAGTGGGGAATGTTCAAGCAATCAATTTTAGTAATGAAAGCTTCAAACAAGAGTTTAGATAGAATGGTCTGTCCCGAAAGATTGGTAAGCAAGCATGCCCTTCTACTAATAATGATATTATGCTTGAAGAACGAAGGAACTACTAAGGCAGGGGTCCATCCTCAATCTCTTTGTTCTGAATTAGCAGATAAAATTGATGAGGAAACAGCTGGGGCCAGGGATACCTAAGACGTAATCGTGTCACAGCCCTTGAATCTCTGTTATGCAGTTGAATTTTTGAACCATGTTTGACTGAAGTTTCGTTTAGCATAATAATGTTTTTTAGTAATCTTACATTCCCAATCAGTAGGCACGGTTTGCATGGGAGATTGTCATTAGATCACGATTATATAGCCCTTCTGATATCCCAAGTTTTGGAGGAGATTAACCAAGTCCTAAGTAGTAGTTACTCGATTTCCTTATTCTCTTCTAGCCTATGTGAGCTTCAATGACTAATTATGGTATATACAAGGTTAGATATTTAATAATTTATATATGATTAGAAGTCCACGAAAAATTGTATAACAATATATGATCTGTAAATTGCCATGGATGTTCCACTGAAACAGTTTATCACGACAGATCTTATAAGATTATGAAATCTTAAATTATGCAGGTTTATTTCTTTAGATCTCAGATTTGTTATCTCTAGCTTATGGTTTGAATTTAAGGAATAACTGAAATATGAAAATGAAAGAACAGGCACAAAATACACACCATCCACAGAAATGGACACAAGATTTATGCTGAGCAACCCAATACAGGAGAAAGCCCAAGTTGAAGGTGAGGCCTATGGTCTGCTATCTTTGCTTTAGTTATCAAAATGCACAGACAAAGGAATGGACACTCACTATAGAGTTAGCTTTTGGCATTGTGGCCTAAATGGCTGCTACAAAATCCTCCTCCCCATCTTTTATGCTCTCAAAATACCACTCCTAAATGTTTTTCTCAACTATAGAACAAAGTACAATGCTAAAGAATGGAACCCGCTCTCCTCCTAGTGACCCGATATTTAACACAACCCTATAGCCCTATAGCCATTTAGGATTTGGCTTTTGACTTCCTCAACCCTCAATTAGTGATAAGGTTTTGGACTTGTTACCGCTCAAACTAGCAGGGGTCCTAAAAGGGGATCCTTGAAGGGCTACCACTAGGTCAAGGGATGTTGAAAAGTGTAACTAGGTCGGTCTTCATGTTGACTATGTAATTATGTATTTATATAAAGAAGAAGACAAAAATAATAAAATGTATTTTTGGTGTACTTGCTTCATGGGTTTCATCAGCAAGATTTTATAATGTAGATAGACTTCTTCTTGATGTCTATTAGGTTTTTATCTTCTAGGAATAAATAGAATTAAGTGTCTCATATATGAAGGATCTAGTCTAGGTATATATGCTCCAAGATCTTGTGGAAGAAGCTCACAACAGCCCTCAATGCAACAATGAAAGTCAAGCTTTAAAAGCAGTAAAGAAGTACCTCATCAACACTGAGATAAACCTTATCTAGTCGGCCTAATTCACCATGAACTAGTTGGCTTAACTCACAGTTGTATGGTCGGCTTGCTTAAAGGGATGTGCCCTATATATACATATGGTATGCGGTCATTATGGAAGCAAGTATGCGGAAATCTCTAAGATTACAGTGCGGATAAAGGATAGCATATAGTGCGGATAAGGGACAATACAAAGTGCGGATCTGAAACAGTAGTGTAGGAAGAAGATTGCGGTGGAATGCAGGAAGAAGATTGCGGTGGAATACAAGGAGATTGCGGAGAAGAACAAGGTACAGGATTGTAGATAACAAGGGTACAAAATTGCGAATTGATGCATCAAGATTTCGGATTAGTGGAGGAAGGACACAGTGCAGATATCTTTGAGTTTTAAAGAGCATACTTAAGAAGATTAGTGCAAGGATAAGTTGCTGATATATTATTGTTGAGGACAGTTGATTTGAAGACAGAATTAGCAAAGGTTGAGACAATAATTATAAGGAGAAGAGGCAGTAATAGTGAGTGTTGACCACACGTTGTCGACGACCCCATAGCAGTACACCCCCATTTTTTCAAATGGGATTCATCATGTTCGACGTGTTCGCGCCATTCAGATTCCATCATCAGTCGACATTTTTTTAAACGATGTAAACTCATTCTGCATGTTTATGATGTAAATGATCTAAGTAAGACCATCGTATATGTAACAACCTAGGTAAGCCTAGTATTTTGGTGACGACTTCTATCCCAAGAGTTTTTTTGTCTCACTAATTCATTTGTGTTTCTCGACACAAGTGATCGGTAGAGTTTTTCCCTCCAACCTCACCCCAAAGCTAGGGTGGATTTTGTCGTCAAGATGCTAAGTGAGTCTTAGTGTTTTCTATCGAGTCTTTGTAAAGTAATCTGGGAATGATCCTAGCTAATTGGCTAGATCATTTTATTACAGATTGCTAGGTCTACTGGATCATGTTTTGAGTCGCAGAATTGGGTAACTTTTTGAGGGTCTATACGAATGGGTATTCCCCCTTTATGTGTCTAAATGTATTTATCTTATGTAAAGAGGGTTGGAAAAAATAATCAAATCCCCTCTCAGTCAATTAATTAAATTTTCTGGCCAAATTAATTAAAAATCCTAAGCCAGAAATTTAATTAATTTTAAGTCCTAGGTGAGTTAAAATTCTTCAAAGAAAAAATTCGTGGGTCCTTAAAAAAATAAATTTTTAAAGGTCTCAAGCCAAGGGAATATTGAGAATTTCAAGAAATTTTGGATCCTTGGGCCTTGGTGGTTAAGTCAAAGTCAAAATTTTGAGGTAATTAACTCAAAAATATTATTTTTGAGTTAATTAAAATGGAATTAAATGATAAATTCGAATTTCCTCAAAATTATAATTTCGATGGTCCATATTAAAAAATAATTAAATCTTTTCGACGATCGAGATTATTATGACAAAGATCAACTGAACTAGATGTTGGAGATTTTATTTTATAAATCAGAGGTCTTTGTCAGTCTTTCAGTCATCCAATCTCTGGATCGTGCACTCGCTCTTGAAGCTCTCCTGTAATATTTTCTGGAATAATACAAACGAAGACTTTGGGGTTTTATTTTGATGGTGGTGTTCCTCTTCAGCATTTTATGGTAAACTTGTTCTTAATATTATGCTGGTGATTATTTTAATAGATTGTTGATTAATGGATCTTGTAGAGTAATCTATTGCACATGGATCTTGCTTAGGTTTTTTTTTTTCTGAATAAGTCTACTTCTATATTGATACAAAAAGATTACAACGAGGCAGAGGCCTCCGAGTGGCTAGCCCAATGATGTGGCATTCTTGCATTACACTGCTGCACATTGACATGAAAAACCAATGACTGTTTACAAACTATGAAAAACACTGAAGACCAGGACCTTGTCCGACTGTGATACCACTGATACTTGTGTCTGTAGTGTTGACTGAAATGGAGGACTATTTTCGTCATACATGACCACAACAGACACATCCAAAAACAAAAATTACAAGCAGTTTTAGTGTGGCAATGGAGCGCTGTCCTGAGGACAGTAACATGTATAACCATATTTAGAAAACAGTAGCCGGGAGACCAGTGATATGTCGATGGAGAATGACAGTCAATATCCTGCAAAAAACTGAAAGGAAGAAGGAGGTTTAACCCCTTCTTGATACCTGTAGTCAAAAACTGTCGAGCTGAATCCATTAAGCTTCATTGGTAGGCGAGGGCGCTTCTTCCACCACTGGGCAAGCATACGGGCAGAAGTCATCGTCATCTGGAGGAAGAGGAGCTTTGTCAGAGAATCCACTGCCGGATGGAGCGCTGGGCTCTGCTTTCTGAAACTCGAACTGAGAGGTGATTGCTTCCGGAGCACTTGGCATACTGACGTCGGGTGGACAAAACAGAACTTCATCCTCAGGAGCAGGGGCAATTCCAGAGGGCAGAGCTTGAGCAGTCGTATTGGGGGCCGAGAGCAAAGACTGTGCGACCGGATTAGGCCTCAGATTGATGGAGACAGAGGCGATAAACTCATGATGATTGAGGGAGCAGGGGTAGATAAAACGGGCGGAGTGAGAGTGAACATTGGAGGAGAGGCGAACATGCGCCCCACGTCCACGACCACGGCCACGTCTGGAAGCAACAGTGCGCCCATCACCTGGGTCAGAAAAGTCCGACGAAGAGGTAGAGGAAGGAGACACAGGCGGTCTGATGACATGCCCCCCAGAGGAGCCGCGCCTGCTAGTCATCCTAGGTCTCAGTCGAGGCATAGTGAACTTGGCAGGCGGAAAAACGCAAGAGGGATGGTAAACAAGTTCCGAGGCTGACTGCAAACAAAGGAGGAGCCACTGAAATTGCAAAACGGACCAGAGGAGACGTGAAAACCCGGAGAAAGCTGTAGACAGCAACTTAAACGACACTGTTTCCCTGTGCTGGTGCGCAGACAGGGCTCTGTATCAACCTGCGAACAGCAAGAGCTCAGAGGTAAAACGCCATGGATCGTTGGAATGGGCTCCATAGCACCGAGGAGGGCAAGAAAATGAGGCGGAGTGAATTGCTTTGAAACCGCATTAACTGTGAAAGCCTGTGAGGTGAGCTTGCGCTTTGAATGCTGAGGACTGGCGGTGGTGGTATACCACGTGCCCGACCACCTCCCCATCTGCGTATTAAACCTGATTACGTACACCCGCATCCGGGAGGATCTTGCTTAGGTTACTGGATCTAGGGTAAGACTATTAATTGGATCGAGCTAACAGTTATCTCTAGCTCTTGAAAATTTTATGTTTTATCACTATTTCTCTATTAATTTAACAATTCAACTTTAAGTGTGCAGAAATCTTCTGGATTTAGATTGGGTGTTTGGAGAAGTTCTAGTTTGGACCAGCTGACTCCCAAGGAAATAAGATCTAAAGAGCCCTCCGGATCTAATTCCCTGGGCTTCTTAAATTCCATTTTTTTTGTAGGGTTCTTTATTGGGCTTGTGCCTCTCTCTTAAATTTTTATTTTCTGAATTGTGCCGAACTGTTTTAAATCTGGCCACGACGGTTTCTAATCTGTGAAATAGCATTGTAAATCCCGCTTATTTTTTTTATTTTAATTCACTAGGATTTTTGGGGTTTTATTTTGTACATATATTGGTTTTTTGGGTTTGCTGGTTTTTGGTCTTGTGCAGGTTTTTTTTACAGGGAGATTCTCAGGAAAATTTTAGATCTGAGCTAGATCTAAGCCCTGGAGCATAAGATCTGGCCTTAGGATCAGTTTTGGATTGCAGATCTGGGCGTGAATTTGCCTAAGTGTAAATTGCAAGTGCATTTAAATCTATATTTTTCTGAGGTATACTGGTAAAATTATTGCCGAGTGAAGAGAGTTTTTCGTGTGATGTGCCTGAATGATCTATTGCAGCTTTCTCCCTTCCAAATCCGCATTTCATCCTATCCCTTATCCGTACGCATATCTTCTTCCACGCTGCCGTTATCACTGCATCTTCATCCCGCACCTCCGTTTCTTCCTACACGCTGCGTGTTCCTCTTCCCTGATCGCTGCTCTACGGTTCTTCCATTCTGCTCCCTACCAGTGGATTGTCTGCTTGCTCCTCCCCTCGTTGATGTTGCTTCCTTCAGCCGCATTTCCCTTGGCCCTCGTTCTTTGCGACCACCATATCTCTTAACTCCAGCTCATTGTCCATCCTTACTCGCGGCTTCCTTAACCTGCACACACGAAGAAAACTAACGCATTCTCATTTTTCTTTTTATTTTAGACTTATGGTCCCTTCATTTCATTTATTGAGTTGGGATATGTTTGATTTAATTTTTTTTTGGTTTGACTCTTTTTTTTTAATCTTTAGACTTTTAAAACTTTAAATGAAATAAAAAAATATATTACTAACACTTTTAAACTTTTTCGATTTTGTATTTTATGATTTTTTTAACTTTGGACTTTAGATTTTTTATTTAGTTTAGGTATCATTTAATTTAATTTTTTAGATTTGACTTTTTTTTTTTAGTTTTGCTTTTTAATCTTTAGATTTAGGAAAAATATCAACAAAAAAAAAAAAAAATACTAACACTTAAAAGCTTTTTCCATTTTGTATTTTATGGTTTTTATTTACTTTAGATTTTAGATTTTATTTTTTATTTTTAGAGTTTTTAAACTTTAGTTTTAGATTTATATTTGTTGAGAAAAAAAATAAAAAAAATAAATAATAATAAAAATTTAAAAAAATAAAAAAAATTTTAAAATTTTAAAATCTTTTAAATTTTTTTTTAACTTGGGGGAATTTTAAATTTTGATAGTGGGCTTGGGTGTCACATGAAGGAAAATTATTGCATAGTCAAAGTTGAGCTTTTAAATTTCTTTCTATCTAAAGTTTGACTATAGATTTCTGAATTGGAATTATTTAGACTTATCATTTTAATTCAGAATTATTGGAAATGTATTGCATTTAAATTTGATGGTACTCTCATGATAATGTTTTTTGTTTCAAATTTAAATTGTTGGTTCGAAGTGTTTTCATGCTTAGCTGTGGTTGATGATCGTTAAGCTATCTATAAGTGTGGTTTTAAATTTCTTGAAGTTGGTTATTACTTGCTTAGTTTAACTTTGGGAATATTTCAAGTGATGATAAATTGCATGTCTTTATCAAACATTGTTGATGCATGATTACAAAGGTATTTTATCGAATATCATTGCGGTGGATTGATTTTTCATAGCAGCAGTTACCTATCAAATACTTGACTTTAATTTCATAACGGGATATTTTTTGATTCCACAAGGCACTGGTTTTAAACTTCAAATCTAATTGAATCTATAAAATCTCATTAATCTTAACAAGTAATTGGTCATCTAACTGTGTCTCTTGAATTGGTTGGTTTCCAACCAATTTCTCCTTCATTTTCGTTAGGGTCTACCTCCCTTAGCTTGCAAGGAGACAGCTTAGATAGAGAGATTGGGGATCAAGGTGACAGCCCCCGATCTGAGTCGTTGTCGCGGAGCCTAGACATTCTGTGCGACAACAGTGAGGAAGGTAAATCTATGATTTAGCTTTCTACAGTTCAAGCAATTCAACTACAAGCATATGCAAGGTGAAGATCAAGGTCTCTAGTGCTGATGCAAAACTAAGCAAATTGGTGAAAAGAAGAATCAAAATTGAAGAAGCTGGATCAAGGTCTTGGAAGCATATCTAGGTCAAGGGTCTGAGTCTTGGTCATGGTACTTGTCATTTGAAGATTTATAAGAAGAATTATTTGCGGGTTTTCCTCTCCAAGAGGGAGAGGTTTTGCCCTGGCTCTAGGAGCCTAACTTTTGTGTCTTGTGCATTTTGATAATTGACTCGATGAAAGATTAACTAAGCTAAAAGAAGAGAAGACATAAGTAACACAAGTAAGCTCACAAGTAATTATCAAGAAGAGAATTTGTATTAATTACCAGCCCTCCAAATTCTCAACATGGTATTGGAGCTAAGGTGCTGAACACAAGGGCTGCTTCTCAACAAAGACACTCAAGGAAGCGTAGATCAATGTTTGGGTTGGAAAGTCAAATTAGTTTGCAAGGAAGACTATCTAGCTACTTCAAATATTCTTTATAATCAAGTATTCAAATACACCTACATTGAAGAAGCTCCTATCTTAAAGGAAACCCTTAACTTCATTTTCAAACATCATCAAGGAAGCTGCAAGCCACTCTACTTAAGTAAGTATCCATAACCCTATCTGTCAAGATGCCTTATTGTAAAGAAAGAAACAAGCTAGTTGGGTCATTGAACTTTAGCGCATGGAAGAAGAGGACAAACTTGAATTTAATTGAAGACGAAGTAATGGACTATATCGAAGGATCTATTGTTCAACCCGCAAAAGAAGATGCTCCAGCCCATGCCAAGTACATGAAGGGAGAAATTAGAGCCCAAAGGATTCTCATAGAATCCATTAAAGACTCTCTTATTCCCTATGTATCAAAACTAAAGACTGCAAAACAAATATATGAGAAATTGGTGGAGCTATTCTCTTTGAGTACTGCAGGAGAAGAAATCTCTCTGAGACAAGAACTATACAAAATGAAATTACAAAGTGAAGAAGGAATCACTCCATACTTTAAGAGGATTTCTAAAATAAGAGATCAACTGCAGGAACTAGGAGAATAATGTCTAACACTGAGATGACTACAGTGGTGTTGAATGCCCTACTAGAGGAATGGGGAAACTTCACTTCATGTTTATACGGGAAGAAATAAGCCACCCCATTCCATGATTTATGGTCTCTATGTAAAATAGAGGAAACAAGACTAAAGGCCAAAGATGATACAGGACCAAGTGAAGAAAATCATGCCTTTGCAGCCTCATACAGGAACAAAGGAAGGTTCGGAAAATTTTGCCCTCAGAATAAAAGAAAGAATATGGACAACGTACAATGCTTTGGATGTAATGAACTTGGGCATTATAAAAGAGATTGTCCTAAATCTAGAAAGGACAAGAGGAAAAAGGAAGAATCCCATGTCACTAATGAAAGAGAAGAACCTGATGCTAAGAGATCTAAGAAAGAGGAAGTGAGAGATCTCTATTATGTTTAAGGTCATCTTTCTCTTTAAGTGATTTCTGATTGATTGTAAAATAGTATGATAGTAAGCAATGTACATTAATTAGCATCACGATAGAAGCATGGAAGGAGCTCTTGGTGAAACAACTTCTGGAAAACCTATCCGATAACATTACTAAGGTAAAGCAGTCATCAAGATCAAGGGTCATCATGGAAACAAAATTCTGGATGTGATGACATATTGATGGAGCAGGCCAAAGGAATGAAGCTCTTCATTCTAGAGAAATTGTTACAGGATGACTCAAGGAAAATAGGTATGAGGTATGTAGACATATATGCTGATATTGGATGCTGTGAAGTCATGTCATATGGTTGCTAGTAATAAACTTCCATATTTAGAAGTATGATCTATGAAGAAGGATCTCTCGATGCATTGATAGATGAAATCAACATAATATGCCCTCATGGAATATGAGGTGGCTGTATATGAACGAGAAACTGAAAATTTGTAAGTTCCTGGGAATGAAGAATGTGCAAAAAGGAAGAGATCATAAAATGAAACCATGTCAAGAGGTAGTTATCATCTGGAAGCCAAGAAGATCTGACTAAGAGATCTCCTGGGAAGATATGTAGACTCTGACGGAAGTCTAGTAAAGAAGACGACCCTTGGCAAAACATATCATTAGGAGATGTGTCAATTTGAATAAAGGATGCTGATGCCTACAGGAAGATGTCATGGTGAAAGGTCATCACTGAAGACTGCTAATCATGAGAAAGGATTTATGATCCTTGGAGATGATTCGAAGGAAAGCAGCATGGCATAAAAGTGGACTAGATAAGGAAGTTTGATGAATCACTTTCCGATAACTGACATGACTCGTGGATGGAAGTGATGGATGATCTGTGCCCTATGAAGCTAAAAGTTGAAGATTCCTCAATATCGAAATCCATGACATCGAGGACAAGAATTCTTCATGAGCAGTTGGGTGTTTCACCATTGCTACTGGATGTCCTTGGTTAAGAGGGAGTCTGGTGATAAGTTTTTTACTTGGAAGAAACTTGGTAATTCCTAAGAATGAGCTTAGGTACATTCCTTGTATAGGAGTGAGTACATTCCCTTGTGGAATAGGTCCTCCTTGGTTGAGAGGGAGAGATAGACACATCATTCTGGTTTTCACTTGGGAAGACAGAATGGAGAATTGGGTAATCATCTGGCATTCGATACTCTTTGAGAATGTGTTAGGGCATTTAAGATAAGAGTAGTTGGGGACTGATATTCTTTGAGGGCTAACTACCCAAGAGAAGAATAGTCCAAGAAGGTCATACTTTGGGAACACCTAGGTGGAGTATGTGCCTTAGAGAAACAATGACGATGGTGTTTATAAGTCATGTGTCTCGCCAGCATTGTAGCCCATTGTCTCGTTGAGAGACGGGGCTGTTAGTCAAGGCCTTGCACTAGGAAAATGTTGGTTGATATGATGCTATACATATGCGATTACCAATCCGATTCTTCTTATGAGATTCTTCAGTTTGAAAGTAACCATGTACCTATATGAATACCTCCCTAGTTAAGAGGGAGTGTTGAAAAGTGTAACTAGGTCGGTCTTCATGTTGACTATGTAATTATGTATTTATATAAAGAAGAAGACAAAGATAATAAAATGTATTTTTGGTGTACTTGTTTCATGGGTTTCATGAGAAAGATTTTATTATGTAGATAGACTTCTTCTTGATGTCTATTAGGTTTTTATCTTCTAGGAATAAATAGAATTAAGTGTCTCATACATGAAGGATCTAGTCTAGGTATATATGCTCCAAGACCTTGTGGAAGAAGCTCAGAACAACCCTCAATGAAACAATGAAATTCAAGCTTTAAAAGCAGTAAAGCAGTACCTCATCAACGTTGGGATAAACCTTATCTAGTCAGCCTAATTCACCATGAACTAGTCGGCTTAACTCACAGCTGTATGGTCGACTTGCTTAAAGGGATGTGCCCTATATATATACATATGGTATGCAGTCATTATGGAAGCAAGTATGCGGGTATCTCTAAGATTACAGTGCGGATAAAGGATAGCATATAGTGCGGATAAGGGACAGTATAAAGTGCGAATCTAAAACAGTAGTGCAGGAAGAAGATTGCAGAGAAGAACAAGGTACATGATTGCTGATAACAAGGGTACAAAATTGCGGATTGATGCAACAAGATTTCGGATTAGTGGAGGAAGGACACAATGCGGAAATCTCTGAGTTTTAAAGAGCAGGCTTAAGAAGATTAGTGCAAGGATAAGTTGCTGATATATTATTGTTAAGGACAATTGATTTGAAGACAGAATTAGTAGAGGTTGAGACAGTAATTATAAGGAGAAGAGGCAGTAACAGTGAGGAAGTTAAATCTATGATTTACCTTCCTACAGTTCAAGCAAATCAACTACAAGCATATGCAAGGTGAAGATTAAGGTCTCTAGTGCTGATGCAGAACTAAGAAAATTGGTGAAAAGAAGAATCAAGATTGATGACGCTGGATCAAGGTGTTGGAAGCATATTTAGGTCAAGGGTCTGAGTCTTGGTCATGGTACTTGTCATTTGAAGATCTATAAGAAGAATTATTTGCGGGTTTTCCTCTCCAAGAGGGAGAGGTTTTGCCCCGGCTCTAGGAGCCTAACTTTTTTGTCTTGTGCATTTTGATAATTGACTTGATGAAAGATTAACTAAGCTAAAAGAAGAGAAGTTATAAGTAACACAAGTAAGCTCACAAGTAATAATCAAGAGAGAATTTGTATTAATCACCAGCCCTCCAAATTCTCAACAAGGGAAACAATGGAGCAATAGCCCACTGTCACCTCGGCTAAGGCTCCCTACTCTTTACTGACTTTCACCAATGGGAGGAGACCGATATAATAAGGATTATGAAATTGAATGGATCAGTGATAGGATGAGAGGTGATCCTAAAAGCCTATTCACAGGAGAGACTCAGATATATGGCTTGCTTATTATGAAAACAATGTGAAAGACTTTTTAGGAAGGGTTTAGGGGAATTCTAAGAGCGAGGGTTTGAGTATATGACTTTTCAAGAAGATTCTTAGCACCTAAAATCCTTGTGGAAACTTGGCTTCCATGCGGTCTTTGTGAAATTGGCTTCAATAAGTTGTGGGACCATAGGAGACCAAGTGGACCTGAGTTTAGGTTAAGGGAATGGGGTTGAGCAACCAATGATGTGCTTAACCTAATCAGAGAGGAGAAGGGGATCAAGGAAGAAATTTTCAATGGAAGTTAATGCAATGATCCGAGTGAGGTTTCTAGCCTAAGGAAACCAAGGACAAGAATCGATCTTCGAGCTAGGGCTTGCGATATCTCAAGATACCATCGTCGGAATCTCATGAAAATTGGCAGGCTTTTTGAGGACATACCAACGCAGTTGTGGACCAAAAATGGAAGTGTTTGGATGGCTAGATTATGAGATAATGGATGCCCTAGGTGACTTATGTAGGCTAGTCCTAGAAAAGAGGGGAAGGTGAAAGAAATGATCTTTGAAGTGATCACCTATGGAGGAACAGTGCCTAATCCTTCAGGGAGATTGGAGTCAAGTAGAATTATGACTATGGATATTGAATTTTCTATGTCAAGGAGGCCTCAAAGACAACTTCGCATAGCATTAGGGCAATAAAAAAGCAACTTCAAGGACTTTAAACTTTGTTTTGCAAAATAGATGGCTTATCAAGATGAATTTTAACAATGAAGCATCTCTAGAAACATTCAATCATAATACATGGTCCATACATGAAGCAACACTATCTAGAAACATAATTTCCACAACTTCGCATAAATGGATGTAGTAAATTAGCCCTAGTATAGTGAAATCCCATCAACATTGTATGTGACAAAAATAGAAAGAAAGAATAGCATTAAATTGCACTTACATGAATTAAGAGTATATCCAACCATCTGTGAAAATTCCTAGATCTAACAATCTAAGGAATCCTACTGCATCAACTGAGCGTACTTCTCCTATTAAGTAAATTACATTTACATAATTAATTCAGATTTGAACTATTGAAGTAACTACTGAAGCAAACTACACTAAATTAAAATATGATTCTGAAACAAGGAAACTGAGTAAGAAATCAATCACACATAAGACAATTATTTTTGGACTAAGTCCCTGAAAAAGCCAATGCGGGAAAACTGGTGCCGTAGATGATGGTTTTATTATTATGCATTTGCAATGTCTGAATACATCTCTGAATACTCCTAGGTTAATTTAGTTACAGAGAGAAATACTGGCAAAAGTATTTGTGAGGATTTACCTCACTCAATCACTGAGTTCCCAACTGATCTAGATGAAGAAAACACTGCCCTGGAGAAGCTCTGCGCAGATCCAGCGTTGGAACTTCCAACCACTATGTCATCCCGTTCTAGGCTCAACGTTAGCCCTCAACCAAGTCGTTTTGCTCCTTGGACCCTGAGGAATAGCCTCCCGGTGCCACTTTCCGGATCCTGGCCTTCGAAACTAATCCACCAGCAAAATTCCGAAAACCCTTCCTCTGCCTCTGCACTACTTTTGCGTGAGCCTACACTGTCACTGCGTCAACCCTCTTCCTTCAGCAGTGGCTTTGGTTAGATCTCTTTTGCCTCTCTCTAACTGATGCTCCACTGGCTGAGAAAATCTCTTCCTCTCCGGATGTTATCTCTGCCCCACACTACTCAAATCTCTAGGTCGAATTTCTTAGCAAACCACGCTCCAGAAATTTCGATCTTAGATCAATTCAGTGTCTAGGCATATTTTCCAAATGACCCTCAAGCCTTCCCTTATAGTCTTCTCGTTGACATAACAATGACCCAGATTAGATGTCTAATCAATGACTAAGATTATAACATGACTTGATCCATGTCCTCTAGAAGATTCACACTTTATTTTATTTAATACCCTTTAATTATTTAATTTCCCCAAGTTTAGACTTAGGGTCCCCATTAAAATAATTATTTTTTCAAATAAAACAATATCCGAGTGGAATTTCCACAAACGCTTTCTGGCTTCTTTGGAATACTAGTGTCTAAGCCTCTACACCAAATTTCAGACTTAGAGCACTTTCTGATGCTACAAAAATCAACACTCCCTCTTAGCGAGGAAAGTGCTCTAGCAATAATGCCTGCTACATACTGCTCTTACCCTAAAGCATCCTCTGCGCTGCTGAAGTCCATTAGTCTCTGTGTTGTTGTTGTCGCTGTACTGCTGCCCATGACACTGCCACTGCCACTGTTGCATCTGTACTACAGCTCCCTCTCAAGTGTTGCATCTGCTATGCTGCTAACACTACCACTGCTAACACTGCGACTAAGCTCTTGAGAGAAATAGCTAAAACTCACCCAAAATTGAACAAGTGTTCAGTGGATGCACCTTTGTGCTGAAAAATTTGACTGTTGATAGTTACTGCGCTGCCCCTCAGATGATTTGCGCTGTTGTTGCTATGTTGTTGTTGCCTCTGCTCTATGTTGCTCCAGAAATGAATGCTGCTATCTACTGCACTGTCGTCTCCAACACTCCTCGGCTCCATATGAATACTCCTCCATCCCGCTACTGCTGATCATGGGCTCCCGTAGCAAGGTATGATTCATGAGGTGGGCTCCTCAAGGATCTTGCCCAACTGAAGTTCAAGAACTACAGCTCAATATCACCCCACTTCTCTCCTCGAAAAGCGTGGGAACTCATGGTGAACTCATCCTCCTCGATCTTCACGACTGCAACCTTCGGGTCATGCTTCTCATCTTTGTCCTTCTTCTTTAGAGGACACTGAGATGCATAGTGGCCCATCTCGCCACATCTAAAACTTAACCTTCAAAACATCATGCTTCAGTTTCCGTTGTGCCTGCAGTCCCTTTGATGCAAGGGATGCATTATCCTCTTCCTCCACGGATTTCGATCTGCTTCCACTATTGCCATCAAGTTTGCACTTGACGAGGTCTCTTCTCAGCTCTTCCTCCTGAAAAGTTGCCCACAAATACTCCCAACTAGGTAATGTTGCCTGACCCAGTATGCTCTGCACAAACACCTGCCACTCCTTTGTGACACCGTTAAGGGCCATCCGTACCATAGTTGTAGTTGTAGGTGTTGCACCTACTGCCAACAGCTGATCTCGAATCTCCTGAAATTGCACGAGATATGAAGCCATGCGCTCCCCTTTCCGCATTTGGATCATACAGAGCTTCTACTCCAAGTACAACTTCCACTGCTCAGAAGATCCATCATATAGGTCATGCAAAGCTACCCACATCTCTCTGGCAGTATTCTTGCCAACCAAATGTGAGACGATGTGGTCCTTGACACCATCAAGGAGCAACCTCTTCGCCTTCGCCCAATCAGCCTTGTACTTCTTGTTTTGATCCGGATCTGTAGGTACATCTACCGCATTCTCCACAAATGTCTTTAGATCATATTCATCTAGAAGGAACATGGCTCGTTCCTTCCAGATCATATAGTTGGAGGAGCCCTCCAACCGATCTTGATCATGAAGTTCGTGAGATGCCATCTCATCTAAAATCTGTCGAATTTGCTCCCTCTTTTTCCCTACTGCGCAACACCTGGCAGGCTTACGCACTCCCTAGTGGAGTTGTAAGTTCAATTGCTCCTCTACTTCTCAGCAACTGAGAAATGCCGACTTCCTTGGCTAGGAAGCCACTGAGGAAGAATTCCCCAAATATGTGCTCTTGATTCCTTCTAACGCTTTTCTGCCAGCAACAGCTTCAGAAAACTGCGTCCCTTTGTCTTCTGCATGGAGGCTCTGTGCTGCTCCCTTTGACACTACAAGATTTTGAATTTGGAAGCCCTTTCTCTTTGTCAACTCACTCAGAGAGAGACTACCACGAAACTCTCAACTCTCCTAGCCAGAACTGCGTTATCCTTCAATGGATTCGTTCTGCTGCACTGAAACAAAAACGACCTTCACTTCAGGATTCAAATTCGTTCTTCCTATTTCACATCAATGCTCTGATACCATGTGAAAATTCCTAGATCTGACAATCTAAGGAATCCTACTGCATCAACTGAGTGCTCCCATTAAGTAAATTACATTTACATAATTAATTCAGATCTGAATTATTGAAGTAACTATTGAGGTAGCCTACACTGAATAAAATATGATTCTGAAACAAGGACATTGAACAAGAAATCAATCACACATAGGACACAATTATTTTTGGACTAAGTCCCCGAAAAAACCAATGCAGGAAAACCGATGCAACAGATCTAAGGGTTTTATTATTATGTAGTAGCTTTGTCTGAATACATCTCTGAATACCCCTAGGGTAATTCAGTTACAGAGAGAAATACTAGCAGAAGAATTTGTGAGGATTTACCTCACTCAATCGTTGAGTTCCCGGCTGATCCGGATGAAGAAAACACTACCCCGGAGAAGCTCTGCGCAGATCCAGCATTGGAACTTCCAGCCACTGCGTCACCCCCTTCCAGGCTCAGCATTAGCCCTCAACCAAGTGGTTTTGCCTCCTTGGACCCTGAGGAACAACCTCTCAATGCCACTTTTTGGACCCTGACCTCCGAAACTAATCCACCAACAAAATTCCGAAAACCCTTCCTCTGCCTTTGAGCTGCTTCTGCATGAGCCTACGCAGTCACTGCATCAACCCTCTTCCTTCAACGCTGGCTTTGGTTAGATCTCTTCTACCTCTCTCTGACCGATGCTACACCGGTTGAGAAAATCTCTTTCTCTTTGGATGCTATCTCTGCACTTCACTGCTCAGATCTCTAGCTCGAATTTCTCAGCAAACCACGCCCCAGAAATTTCGATCTTAGATCAATTCAGTGTCTCGGTGTATTTTCCAAATGACACTCATGCCTTCCTTTATTTTCTTCTCGTTGACATATCAACTGTGAAAATTTCTAAATCCAAATTACAGAAACCCTACTGCACTATTTTGATTTACTTCTCCTACTTGTTTGATTTAATTAACAAGTTATTTTTCTGAAATATTCAATAAAACATCAAAGTAAAAACTACTGCAGCCTACGCATACATACAGATCAAGAACTGAAGAATAAAGCCCACATGACAAAGGACACAATATTTTTCGCACAAATGTCCCCGGAAAAACCAAATGTGGGAAAACCGGTTCAACAACTTTTAGAGGGTTTTATTATTACGCAGAATTCTGAATACATTCAAGGGCACCAGACATGGTTTGCCCAAACAGAGAAAATCACGGCATATGTACCTCTATCACTCAGAGACAGAAAATATGGTTGATTCAGCTGAGTATGAAGAACCCCACGTGTGCCTACGCAGTCTCTGTGTCACCCTTCAGTGTGGCTGCTTCACACCTTCTGGATCTGCTAAAAACAAGCCCTTTTTGGCCCACTGGAACCTCAACGCTGCCTCTCCAAGCACTGCGTTAGCCCTATGGCCTTGCGTGAGCCTTTGCGCAGCACTGGTTGGCCCTGCGTCACCCAGGCTGAGCCTACGCAGCCTTTGCGCAACTCTGGCTTGGCCTGCATCACCCTAGCTGAGCCTACGCTACCTCCGTGCTGCTCTGGCTTGGCTTGCATCACCCTTGCTGGGTCTCTGTGTTGCTCTGGTACGGATCTACCTCTCTGCCAATGTATCCTCGGCCTCACATCTGAAATTCCACTGCTGATCTACACCTCACTGCACTGCAATCGCACTCGAAAATTCTCAGCAAACCGCACCCAGAATTTCGACTTAGCTCAAGTGTTGCTACTATGTGTGTGTTCTCCAACTGACCCCAAGCCTTTAATACTTTTCTCATTGAACATTCAACAATCATGATCTAATCTCTAATCGACGACTGATATTAGAAAAGATTTGATCCACGTCACTTAGAGCATTCTCACCTACATGTCTAAATTAATTCACCTTAATTATTTAATTTCCCTAAGTTAGACTTAGGGTCTCCATTAAAATAATTAATATTTTGAATAATTTAGGTTTCGGGTGGAATTTCTCCAAACGATTTATGGGTCTTGGAGATCTCATTTGTTCTAGCTCCTCCACAAAGTTTTAGAGCTATAGCACATCCGATGCTACCCAAAATATCAACACTCCCTCTTGGCAAGGAATGTGCTCTAGCAACACTTCGCTCCAGAAGCGTTACTCTGATCCATGGCATCGGTCCCCTACGCTGCTGATGCTTGGTTACTGCCCCTCATCCATTGCGTTGTTGCTTTCTATATTGTTGCCCATGACTCTACCATAGTCAATGCCTCATCTGTACTGCAACTCCCTCTCAAATGCTGCATCATGTTGCCCATAGCACTGCCACTGCTAACTGCAACTCAGTTGTTGAGAAGTAAGCAACTGAAGGAGATCACCCAAAATACTGACAGACAAGTCAGCTTGGCTGCATCTCGATACTGAAGCACCCTCTGTTGCTGCTCTGTGCTGACCCTCTGAAGCTCTGCACTGTCTACTACTCTGCACTACGTAAGCATTGCCTCTGTGCTATTGAAATTTCATCAGCCTTTGCGCTCCTACTTCCACGTTGTTGCTGCCTCTCCTCTGCGCTGCTCCAGTCTTCAATGTCTTAGCACTGCCAAAGTGCCTCCATGATCCTCTGCACCAACTAACTCCAGTAATCCTGCTACTCTCTTTAAGGGCTCCCATAGCTCGTATGTGATCCAAGAGTTTGAGCACCTCAAGGATCCTGCCCCTTCCTCTGCAGTTCAAGAGAAATATAGATCAATGTCGCCCCACCTCTTCTCTCGAGGTACATGAGTACTCATGGCCACATCATCATCTCTGCCATCATCCCCCTTGGCTGCCGCAACCTTAGAATCTGAATCTTCTTTGCCCTTTTTCTTCTGAGTACAAGTATTGGCGAAGTGTCCCAATTCGCCACATTTGAAGCACCAGACCTTTGAGAGGTCCTTCTTCTTCTTCCCTTGTTGCTGCCTTTGTCCCTTAGATGCGAGGACTGCATCTTCCTCCTCCTCCTTCTTGATCTTGGCTCCTTCGCTGCTGCTACCCATCTTGGACATCCTCCTGATCTCCTCTTGACGAAGAGTTGCCCACATGTCCTCCCAATTGGGAAGTTGCGCTTTGCCCAAAATACTTTGGACAAAGGTCTCCCAATCATCGGTGACTGCATTCAGGGCAGTCCTCACCATGAGACCATCGTCGAAAGTTGTCCCCATAGTAAGCAGCTGATCTCGAATTGCCTTCAACCGAATGAGGAAGGGATCGATTTCCTCTCCCGTGTGCATCTGAAATAGTCGTAGCTGACTCTCCAGAAGCATCTTTCTCTGGACAGAAGTACCTTGATACAATGTGGTCAAGGTCGTCCATATCTCACTTGCTGTATTCTTCTTGGCAATGTGCGGGACCACATGATCCTTTACCCCATCCATTATCAAGTGCTTGGCCCTTGCTTGCGCTTCCTCATACTTCTTCAACAGATCAACATCGACCAGGATGACCATAGCCTTCTCGGCATAACCTTTGATGCATTACTCATCCAGGACAGATAGGATCCTAGCCTTCCATATGACGAAGTTAGATGCTCCATCTAACCTGTCTTGATCCCTCAATCCATGAGAGGCCATCTCTACTTAACGGTGTCGAAACGGATGCTCTTCTCCCTTCTTATATTGCTGCTCTCAGCAAGAGACCAGATCTGGGTTTCTTGGCGATAGAAAACCCTCTAGAGAATGTGCTCCCTCTGACCAGTGATTTTCTTCTTGGAAATCCTCTACCAATTCTGCCTAATCAACCCTCTCCAATCACTCCGCTGATCGGATCTCAGAATTCTTGGCTAGAAAATCGGTTGAGGATCTGCTTCCCCTTATTTTGTCAACCCTGCTAGACACTGTTTTGCATCGGTAGAAACAATGCCCCACCAGCAACTTTGAATATCAAAAACTGCATCTCCAGACACGACAACTGGCACAGCGTCACCCACTCTTGGACTGCATCACCCTATTGGGCCTGCATTAGCCTTTGTGTCAGCTCTACGTGAGCTAGACAGACTTTGCGTCACCCTTCTAGGCCTGTGTCAGCTCTGCGTGAGCTAGATAGGCTCTGCATCATCCCTGCTGGGTCTGCGCTGTCCCTTAGGTGTTGCGCTGCCTCTTTCTGAATCTGGGCTGTCTCAGCCACTTTCCTGCAGAAAAAAATCTTCGTCACTTCGTTGATGTTTTCAACTCCCCTTGATCTGCAATAGCTCTGATACCATGTGAAAATTTCTGAATCCAAATTACAGAAACCCTACTACAGTATTTTGATTTACTTCTCCTACTTGTTTGATTTAATTAACAAGTTATTTTTTTCTAAAATGTTCAGTAAAACATCAAAGCAAACACTACTGCAACCTACCCATACATACAGATCAAGAACTGAAGAATAAAGCCAACATGACAAAGGACACAATATTTTTCGGACAAATGTCCTCGGAAAAACCCAATGCGGGAAAATCGATGCAGCAGCTCTTAGAGGGTTTTATTATTATGCAGAATTTTGAATACATTCAAGGGCACCAGACATGGTTTTCCCAAACAGAGAAAATCACGGCAGATGTACCTCTATCACTCGGAGAAAAAAAATATGGCTGATTCAACTGAGTATGAAGAACCCCATGGGTGCCTACACAATCTCTGCGTCACCCTTCAGTGTGGCTGCTTCACACCTTCTGGATTTGCTAAAAACGAGCCCTTTCTGGCCTACTGGAACCTCAGAGCTGCCTCTCTTGGCATTGAGTCAGCCCTATGACCCTGTGTGAGCCTCTGCGCAGCGTTGGTTGGCCTTGTGTCACCCAAGCTAAGCCTACGCAGCTCTGGCTTAGCCTGCGTCACCCTGGCTGAGCCTACGCTGCCTCTGCACTGCTTTGGCTTGGCCTGCATCACCCTTTCTGGGTCTCTGCGTTGCTCTAGTACGGATCTGCCTCTCTGCCAATGTATCCTCAGCCTTAGATCTGAAATCCCACTACCGATCTGCCCCTCACTGCATTGCACGCTCACTCGAAAATTCTTAGCAAAACACGCCCCAAAATTTCGGCTTAGATCAATTGCTGCTACTATGTGTGTGTTATCCAACTGACCCTAAGCCTTCCTTTAATACTTTTCTCGTTGAACATTCAACAATCGTGATCTAATCTCTAATCGACAGCTAAGATTAGAAAAGACTTGATCCACGTCACTTAGAACATTCTCACTCACATGTCTAAATTAATTCACTTTAATTATTTAATTTCCCTAAGTTAGACTTGGGGTCTCCATTAAAATAATTAATATTTTGAATAACTTAGGTTCCGCGTGGAATTTCTCCAAACAATTTCTAGGTCTTGGAGATCTCATGTATTCTAGCTCCTCCACAAAGTTTCGGAGCTAGAGCACATTCGATGCTACCCAAAATCTCAACATCAATGACTAAGATTATAACATGACTTGATCCATGTCGTCTAGAAGATTCACTCTTTGTTTTATTTAATACCCTTTAATTATTTAATTTCCCTAAGTTTAGACTTAGGGTCCCCATTAAAATAATTAATTTTTCAAATAAAACAAAATCCAAGTAGAATTTCCACAAACGCTTTCTAGGTTCTTTGGAATACTAATGTCTAAGTCTCTACACCAAATTTGAGACTTAGAGCACTTTTTGATGCTACAAAAATCAACACCATCAAAACTTTGCCAATCAAGAAGCTCCAAGATGAGAAAATGATCCAAACATCAAAATTCATTCCATGCTCCAAAATTTCGTCCTCCAAAAATAATAGTGAAAATCTCACAAGAGAGAATGATCCATCCAAGTGATGATGCTAAAATAAAATCACATCACTTGTATTTATCCATTTCTAATGAGTTTGATTTAGCTAATTAGGCCTACATTAGCCCCTAGAATAAAATAATGTGCAAAATAACCAACTTTTGGCGACAAGCCCACCAAACTAGCTCATAAACAAAAGAATAAGCCTCTCAAGAGGTCGAATGATCAATAGTAAATGTCGTTGGGCATTCTAAGAAGCTTGATGAAGTCCATAAGTGCCATAATGATGAATAGGAGTCCCAAAGGGAAGAATTGTGGATGTCTTCCTAGAAAGACCATATAAAATGATGAAAGATCCTTCGGAAAGATATGGCACGAAGAAAGCAGCATGGCATGAAGCAAGGCCAGATGTAGACTGATGGATCACTTTTTGTTGAAAGGAATAATGACATGACTGACTCATGGGAGAAAGTGATGGATGGTATGTGCCCTATGAAGAAGTCCCAAAGATGAAGACTCCATAACAAAGAAGAAATCCATGACATCGAAGGAAGGAGTTCTTCAAAGCAGTTGGTTGTCCCATTATCTCCACTTGAGGAGTTGTTGTAGGTCCTTGATTAAGAGGGAGCCTGGAAATAAGTTTCAAACTTGGAAGAAACTTGGAAATTCCTAAACCAAGAGGGAGCTTAGGTACATTCCTTGTGTAGGAATGAGTAAATTCCTTTACTGTAATATTTCCTCCCTAATTGAGAGGGAGAGATAGACACGCCATTCTTGTCTTCACTTGGGAAGACAGAATGGAGGATTGGGTTATCATCTGGCATCCGATACTCTTTGAGGATGAGATAGGGCATCCAAGATAAGAGTAGTCGTAGAGGACCGATATTCTTTGAGGACTGGGAATCCAAGATAAGAATAGTCCTGGTGGAACACACCCTAAGAACCCGGGTAGGGTATGTTCTAGGAGAGACAATGATTAAAGTGTCTATAAATCATTGGTCTTGCTAGCATTGAGCTTAGACCTTGTGGAAAGATGGAGCTGCTAGTCAAGGCCTTGGAATATGACAATGTTGGTTGATATGATGCTATACAGATGGGTTACCAATTTGTTTCTTCTTATGAAAAATTCTTCATATTGAGAATGACCAAGTACAATTATGAATACCTCCCTAGTTAAGAGGCAATGTTGTAAAATGTAACTAGGTTCGGTTTTCATAATGACATGTAATTGTGGCTTTGATAAATGATGTAATTAAATTATTGTTAAGCCTTGCTTCATGGGTTTCATGAGCAAGTAATTTTATTTTTAGTTGGCTCTCATTTGAGAGCATTAGGATTAGTCATTTAGAGTCAAAGGATTAATGTCATGTATGAAGAGCTCTTCTTGAGCATGCGTCAATGTATATGAGTCTATACATGTCTAGAAATCCCTCCAAAGACAAGCACAATCCTCCTCTTCCTATGTCAGCCTCAATAAGAATAAAGGAACTCATGTCGGCTCACGTTATGGATACACACCAGTTCATAAACTCATGTCGGCTTATATACCGACAGACCACTATATATAGCAACCTCGACCTATTCCACAATCATAATTTTCGGGTATCTTTCCTTTGAGTTTTTCGGTGATAGATGCAGACTTGAAATTCATATATCTCTAAGATTTTGATGAATAGTGGCAACAAAGAAATTCAAATCACCTCTGTTTCGAGTATACACCTTGGTGAAGGCTATAGTTCTGTGGGAAGGGAATTCGGATCCCTCTTAAGTACATATCATAGTGATATCATGGAAGATACTGGTCTCTGTATAAACCACCGTTTGATGCATCACAAAAGAAAGGTCACAGTGTTGTTACAAGTAAAAGAAGGGCTCATTGGTATCTCAGAAGGCAACGTATATGGTTAAGTGGTATATCTTCAAGGCTCAGTGTTACATATACGTTCGGTATCCTTGTTTAACACAATGACCAAAGTTTGGTGTTATCACTTATGGTACAAAGTCTGAAGTAGAAGGAAACCAGAGAGAACAATTAAGAAGGTGAAAGAGGACTCGTGACATGGTCACGGAGTCGCTAATAGATCAAGGGTCCTGGTCTTGGTATTCGTCAATTGGAATCTCTATAAGAAGAATTTGTCCGGGTTTTCCTCTCAAAGAGTGAGAGGTTTTGGCCCTGGCTCATAGCCTATATACTTTGTCTCTTGTCTACTTATGTTTATGTATTGGTTACTTTTTGATGAAGAAGAACACTAATAAACTAAGATGAAGAAGATCGTAATCTAAA
This sequence comes from Pinus albicaulis, assembly GCA_034641835.2. NCBI lineage: Eukaryota > Viridiplantae > Streptophyta > Pinopsida > Pinales > Pinaceae > Pinus > Pinus albicaulis. The sequence continues at coordinate 1,104,713,820 of CM076577.1, forward strand.
GAAGTAAAAAGCATTCACAAACAATCACTAATGAAGAGAAATAACCTAATGCTAACGCACTAGATTTCTCAACAAAAAACAGTAAATCAACACGTGCATAAATATGCACAACTTTTTACAATTTTCAATAACCTAACTTCATTATATTAACAAACTGTAATACAATTGTCTAGGGCTCTCGTACCAGGGATAATAGCCCTCATACATCCACCAATACAAGAATACAAACTACGACTTTGTTGTCTACAACAAAACTTCCCTCAACAAGATACACTGACTGTCTAGCTGATGTAGTGCGCAATCACAACTCCTCTTGTCGTACCCTAAACACAATTGCTGGTAAGTCTACCCACAATCTGTAGCTCATGCCTATATCAATGGTCCTTCTCCTTTAGGTCACTGAACACGGCTTCTCCAACTGCTCTTTAGTAGATCGTTAGTCCTTCAATGCATCAACGCATAGAGACTCATGTTGAGTTGTTCACAACTCCGTTTGTGAACAACTGTCAACTGCCCACTACTGCCCCTCAGCTCCTTTGGGACTTATTCTTACTAATGCCTTCCTGTGTTGCTCCAATGAAGACAAACTTTAGACCGGAGGGCTGCCACCTATCACTACAAGATGCCCTTCTCCAACAATGAACTTGGGCTGACCCACTTAGCCATTCTTTGTCCTTCAAGGTGTCAACACTAGAGCCTCCAATAATCTACCTCTCCTAGAAGTCCAAGTGTCCTTCCCTTTAATGCACATAGGGCTCCTTAGGCACCTCCTTGATGCCCTCCAACAACCTTGAGATTACAAAACACAATTTGTCCTACACTAGGAAACTATCCACTAGCAACAACAACTCAAACACATTAACACATACCTTGAGACCTGTGCATACTTCTGTAGCTTCAGATCTGGTTAGGGCAACCAAATAGTCCTATTTGTCCCTTCTTGCTCCAACAGTCCTCCAAGTATTGCAGGACTATTTCCATTTATTCCTTGCTTGTAAAGTGACTGGAAGCCCATAATAAATCTTCTAGCACTGGTTGAGGTGTCTCACAACTTGTTAAATCTCACTTTTAGTTGTGTTTAATAGTTTAGGTGTTAGTTTTACTTCAAGTTGATTTTCGCAAAGTTAACAAATAGTTTAAGTAGCAGGAAAATTAACTTGCATTCTGAAATAATTTATGTTTTGTGAATTTAGGCACAAAAAAACACTTAGATAATTCTGCTCCCGTTCGATGCTCCTTAGGGTGGTCTGCACCTAGTTTTAGGGCTCTCAGCTCCCTAAAACAGTCAACTTCATACTGATAGTTTGTATATTTTTGTGGTAGAAGTTTGAAGGTTGAGAATTCGGATTATCCACAGTCTAGATTTCAACTTCATACTGTTGAAAAGTGTAACTAGGTTCGGTCTTCATAATGACTAATAATTATGAATTTATGTAATGAAGAAGACAAAGATAATAAACTGTATTTTTTAATGCTTGCCTCATGGGTTTCATGAGCAACGAGTTTTTATTATAGGTCAAAGACTTCTTCTTGATGTCTTTAGGAGTTTGTCGTCTTGTCATAAATATAATTAGAGTCATTATAATGAAGTCATGTTACACTTGTGTTAAGGACAATTATTGATGTAAATGTATGCCTCAAGACCTTGTCAAGATGCTCCAAATGAGTCGGCTCAAACATGTTGAAGATCCAACCTTGTTCACGTCGGCCTACACACTAGATCATGTCGGCCTAGAAGCAGTGAGACAATCCCTATATATAGAGGGATTGCGGCCTCATTTGGAGATAACAATTCAAGTTCTGAGATTGAAGTGTGAAGTAAGGATTGTAGTTGGTGCGAGGTTAGAAGGAAAAGCAGCGAAAGAAAGGAAGGATAGCATATCTTTGTTTTGGGTCTGTACCTACCTCGCATATTTGAGGTATGCGGTCACTTCAGGAAAGAACTGTGATATCAAGTCTGCTATCTAGTGCTGAAATGAGTGCAAAGAAGAAGGACCATAAAATGAAGGGAAGGGGACTTCAAGGTGTGCAAAAGAGAGACAATACAAGTCTCTGTCTTGATCTCAGATATCTCAAAAAGAGTTCGAAGGGATACACAACGTGAAGGAGGGTTTCTACAGTAAGAAAGAGATCCTGTACTAGGGCAGCAAGGGTGTAGAAAGATAGACCGAGAAGAAGTCTCTAGGAGTCTGAGGCTAGTTCAAGGAAGGGTAGAAAATGAACTCACTGTGTAGAGCTAGGAGCTGAGCTTTTGTAGTATTGGTGTAGTGCAGTGCAGAAAAGAAGATCAACATAAGGAGCCTAGAAGAGCAAGTGACAAGGGTCTTGGGGGCATACTAGTGTTAAGGGTCTGTGTCATGGTTGTGGTACTCGTCAATTGAATATCTATAAGAAGAATTATTATCGGGTTTTCCTCTTCAAGAGGGAGAGGTTTTGGCCCTGGCTTGAAAGCCTAAATATTTGTGTCTCTTGTGCATTAGATAATTGACTTGATGAAGAACGTAATAATCTAACAAAGATAAGATCTAAGTGAAATAAGTATAACGAAATCACAAGTAATTATCATGAAAGAGAAATTTCAATAAAAGCCCTAATTTCTCAACATGGTTTCAGAGCTAAGGTGTTGAAGACAAGAAAGGGAAGTTTAGCAAGAAGGCACAAGATTCAAGCTTCAGAAAAGACATCAAGGATCAATTTTTAAGAAGACATCAAGGTTGAAAGAAGGATCTACTTGGTAAATTCAATCTCTAGATCTAAGAAGATATTCATTCATTCAATAAGGAGCAATTTGAAGGAAGTTAGGAAAACTCTCAAGACATCTCAAGAAGACCAAAGACCTTACTTAAAGGACTTATACATCAAGGCCCTTTCAAGAGGAAAAGCAAGATCAAGGAGGTGATCTTTATCTTCAAAGAATCTAAAGCTATCTCGTGATTGAAGCCATGTCAACATTGTTGGAGCCATCATCAAGCCATCCTTGATCATCATCATCATCAAGGATCCAAGGTGATCTGCCTATTTACACCATTCTTGAGGAAGTCAATCTAAGAAGGAGCTTTTGCTACTATCTACATCATCAACAAGGAAGAAGCCAGTAGAGGAAAAAAGCATATATTCAAGTAATTATATTTATGACTTAATCTGAATCTGTCAAAATGTCTTTTTGCAAAGAAAGCAACAAATTGGTTGGGGTTTCAAACTTTCTTGCATGGAAGAAAAGGACAGATCTAAATCTTAGTGAGAATGAAGTCATGGACTATAGCAAAGGGTCAGCAAATAGACCTTCAAAATAAGATACTCAAGCACATGCCAAATACATGAAGGGAGACATAAGATCCCAGAGGATTCTTATAGAATCCATAAAGGACTCTCTCATCCCTTATGTATCAAAACTCGAATCTTCAAAAAAAATATATGACAAATTGCTGGAGCTATTCTCGGTGAGTACTGTAGTGGAAGTAATATCTCTGAGACGAACTATACAAGTTGAAGTTGTGAAGAGAGGAAGGAATCACTTCATCTTTTATGAAGATTTCTGAAATACAAGATAAACTGCAGGAATTGGTAGAAGTAATGTCTGATAGAGAAATGACTACAGTGATGCTGAATGCTCTACCAGAGGGATGGGGAAACTTCACTTCTAGCATCTATGGGAAGAAAGAAGCAACACCATTTCAGGACCTATGTTCTCTATGTAAAATAGAGGACACAAGATTAAAAGCTAAAATTTATATAGGATCAAATGAAGAAAATCAAGCATATGTTGCCATGTCAAGAAGAAAGGGAAGATTTGGTAAGTTTGGTCCTCAGATGAAAAGAAGAAACATGGATAAGATACGATGATATGAATGTAATGAACTTGGGCACTATAAAAATGATTGTCCCAAACCTAATAAGGACAAGAGGAAGAAAGAAGAAGCCCATGTCGTCGAAGAAATGTAAGAACCTGATTCAAAGAAACCTAAGAAAGAAGAAGTGAAAGATCTACTATGATTGAGATCATCTTCCTCTTTAAGAGGAATCTGTTGGTTGTAAAATAGTGTGTTAGGAAGCATTGTATATTAGATAGATGTAGCACTTTAAAATTGGCATCATGATGGAAGCATTGAAGGAGGAGCACTCGTCATAGGAGGATGTCTGAAATAAATTTATGTGACAACTATGCTATGAGATAAGTGGCTCCTGGGAACCTCACTGAAAACAATATATATAAAAGGAATTCATCTAGATCAAGGTTCATCGTTCATTAATCAATATGGAAACAGGTGCTGACATTTTTCTAATGGAGTCCTCTTTGGATTCACTGATTAGAAAGAAAGCAAAAGGTTTCATCGAGAATTCTAACTTGCAGAATTCTGGGATTAGGACTAAGGATATGATGACATATTGATGAAGCAAGTCAAGGGAATGAAACTATTTATTCTAAGAAAACCTGCTATAGGATGACTTAAGAGGAAAAGAGATGAGGAACATGTATATTTATACTTACATTGGATGCTATGAAGTCATGTTATATGGCTGCAGGTAGTATACTTCTATCTCTAGAAGTATGATCAAAGGAAATTAGAATTTCCTCTGATGCACAGGTTTCTAAAAGGCATGATCCACACCAGATGAAATCAACATAATATATCCTCATATGGAATATGAGGTGGCTGTAGACAATCAAGGAACTGCATATTGGAAGCTCCTGGGAATGAAATAAAATTGTGTGGAGAAAGAAAGGAAGAGATCGTGAGTAGTGCAACCATGATAAGAGGCAGCCAACATCCAAGGAATCCAAGAAGACTTGACTAGGAAATATCCTGGGAAAATATGCAGACTCTGATGGAAGTCTAGCAAAGATGGAGACTCTTGACAATACATATCTTTAGGAGATGTGTCAATTTGTATGAAGTATGCTAATGCCTACAAGAATATGTCATGATGAAAAATCATCACTAAGGTAACTTTTGATTTAAAGGTTCATATTTATAATCGAATAATATCTAGATGAGCTTATGCAGGGCTTCCAAAGGGAAGTATATGTCTTCCACAGTTGATAACCATATGGTAGGATGAAATATCCTTGGAAGAAATATGGTTTGAAGGAAAGCAGTATGACATGAAGCTAGACCAGATGAGAAGATTGATGGATCACTTTCTGACAGAATGAAGGCATTACTAATGGATGAAAGTGATGGATGATCTATGCCCTATGAAGAGATCCCAAAGATGAAGACTCTTCAACAATGAATAAATTCATGACATCGAAGAAATGAGTTCTTCATGAGCAGTTGAGTGTTTTCATCATTGCTACTGCAGGTCCCTGATTAAGAGGGAGTCTGGTAATAAGTTTCTTACTTGGAAGAAACTTGGTAATTCCTAAGCCGAGAGGGAGCTTAGGTACATTCCTTTTATAGGAATGAGTAGATTCCCTTGTGGAATATATCCGCCCTAGTTGGGAGGGAGAGATAGGTACGTCATTCTGATCTTCACCTGGGAAGACATAATGGAGGATTGGGTAATCATCTGGCACTAATACTCTTGAGGATGTATTAGGGCAGCCAAGATAAGATTAGTTATGGAAGGACCGATATTCTTTGAGGACTGGGAATCCAATATAAGAATAGTCCTGGACATACCCTAAGTGAACCCGAGTGGGGTATGATCCAAGAGAGACAATGATGTAGGTGTCTATTCATCATTGGTCTCGCCAACATTGGAGCTCAAAGATCTCATGGAGAGATGGAGCTGTCAGTTAAGGCCTTACACTAAGACAATGCTGGTTGATATGATGCTATACAGATGGGATTACCAATCCTATTCTTCTTATGAGAATCTTCAGATTGAGAGTGACCATGTACCATTGTGAATACCTCCCTAGCTAAGAGGGAGTGTTGAAAAGTGTAACTAGGTTCGGTCTTCATAATGACTAGTAATTATGAATTTATGTAATGAAGAAGACAAAGATAATAAAATGTATTTTGTAATGCTTGCCTCATGGGTTTCATGAGCAAGGAGTTTTTATTATAGGTCAAAGACTTCTTCTTGATGTCTTTAGGAGCTTGTCATCTTGTCATAAATATAATTAGAGTCATATATATGAAGTCATGTTACACTTGTGTAAAGGACAAATATTGATGTAAATTTATGCCTCAAGACCTTGTCAATATGCCTCAAAGAAGTCCGCTCAAACATGTTGAAGATCCACCCTTGTTCATGTCGGCCTACACACTAGATCATGTCGGCCTAGAAGCAGTGAGATAGTTTCTATATATAGAGGGATTGCGACCTCATTTGGAGATAACAATTCGGATCAAGTTATGAGATTGAAGTGCGAAGTAAGGATAGTAGTTGGTGTGAGGTTAGAAGGACAAGTAGTGAAAGAAAGGAAGGATAGTATATCATTGTTTTGGGTTTGTACCTACCTCGCATATCTGAGGTAGGCCGAAGGTCACTTTAGGAAAGAACTATGATATCAAGTCTGCTTTCTAGTGCTGAAATCAGTGCGAAGAATAAGGACCATATAACGAAGGGAAGGGGACTACAAGGTGTGCAAAAGAGAGACAATACAAGTCTCTGTCTTGATCTCAGATATCTCAGAAAGAGGTTGGAGGGATACACAACATAAAGGAGGGTTTCTACAGTAAGAAAGAGATCTTGTACTAGGGCATCAAGGGTGTAGAAAGATAGACTGAGAAGAAGTCTCTAGGAGGTCGAGGCTAGTTCAAGGAAGGGCAGAAAAGGAGCTCACTATGTAGAGCTAGGAACCGAGCTTTCCTAGTATTGGTGTAGTGAAGTGCAGAAAAGAAGATCAACACAAGGAGCCTAGAAGAGCAAGTGACAAGGGTCTTGGAGGCATACTAGTGTCAAGGGTTTGTGTCATGGTCGTGGTACTCATCAATTGAAGATTTATAAGAAGAATTATTATCGAGTTTTCCTCTCCAAGAGGGAGAGGTTTTGGCCCTGGCTTGAAAGCCTAAATATTTGTGTCTCTTGTGCATTTGATAATTGACTTGATGCAGAACGTAATAATCTGACAAAGATGAGATCTAACTGAAAGGAGCATAACGAAATCACAAGTAATTATCATGAAAGAGAAATTTTAATAAAAGCCCTAATTTCTCAACACATACCTCGGCCTAGTCTGCAATTAACACAAGGACTGCGACCTAACAACCAGAGAAAGTTTCCACCAAACCATGCACCAAACAACCCAAAAGTGTCCTTCTCCTACTCGTCCTTCACTACGGATCCACCCAGCCTTATAACAATCTCAAAAATTCACAAACAGTTCCTTCTTTCCTTCGTTGAAGTCTACCTGATCCACAACCTAGTTCAGATGTGTTTGTTGTATGTTTTGTTGCACTTTGGATGTGTCAAATGACCTCTCAATCACCTCATATTTATACACTTTTCCTTGGGATCCAACAAATTGCTTGAGGACACTCTTTCTAGGCCTGACGAATTGTCCTTAGTGCCACAAGCCCATTAGAAATATATAAAAATGTATATCTCGCATTGTAGAGCTCCTCCTTTGGTGTTTTTTGCAGCCCCTAGTTCCTTTTAGGGTCCTCTACAATCTCCAAAGGTCAAACCAACAAAAGTCAACATGGTTTTGGCCCAAATCCTTTGGGTACAAAATCCCCACCTTGGGTTCTAAGCCCACAAACCACTTTTTTGGAGCCCATTCCTCCAAAACCCTAAACCCTAGGGCTTGGAGTACCTCCCAATCCACCAATTTCAACACTCCGTCTTAGTGAGGGAGGTACTTGCAAGACTAGGAAGTAACTCATCAACACTTTCATTGTTAGCGACACTAGCCCAAATCCCAATGCCAATAACTCTAGCAAACCCTGAAGCATGGACTTGCTCTTCTCGGAAGTGTCACTGTCACTGGAATAGTCTTGCTTCTTCTTCTTCTTCTGAAATTATTTCAGGCCATTCCATCATTCATTCTTGCCAGCTGTAGAAGTACCCTTACTCCCCATTGACCATGCAGTCTTCTTGGGTTGCACATTCTCCCTTTGAATCTGCAAACTCCCTCTAGAACTTAGCTCCCTGTAAACCTCTTGAATCTGGATCTTCTCTTCCTTCTTTTCATGATCTATAGGTTTGCCTGTCAGCCTATATAGACCACGGTCTCTAACTCCAATCACAACACCTGTGAAGCTAAAGCCTCTAGGCCTGAGTCTCGCCCTTCCACTCTGGAACAACACCTCAAACCCCTTCTACTCGATCGCTGAGATAGAAAACATGTTATATTTGAGCTTTGGTACAAAAAGTACATCCTGAGCTCGCATCAAATGGCCTGACTCCATTCTGAATGGCATGACACTTGGTCCTTTGATCTCTTTCCGACTCTTGTCACCCAACACCATGTGCAACTTCGATTCCCACTCAACTAGAGTCTCGAACACATCCTATGAACCTGTCAGATGCTTTGACGCACCACTGTCCACATACCATGTAGCCTCGTCGATGGTACCTTGAGAGAAATGAGAGATCAAAGCAAAGTCCTAACTCTCCAATCTCCTAGAGAGATAATTTATCTCGGTAGAAGTGGTGACACCTACAACCTGCTTCCCTTTCTTCTTCTCATCATCTCCCTACTTCTTCCTCGGACACTTCGTCGAATAATGACCAAACTCGTCGCAGTTGAAACACTTAATCTTACTCAAGTCCTTCTGTTGCTTGCCCTTCATTCTTGTTGCAAGTGCCACGTCATCATCAAAAGTCTTCTTTTTCGGATGAAGATCCTCGTCGCGGAACTCTTCCTAATTCAAGTCATCTCACAACTTATTCCAGTCTAGTATATTCTCTGTGGCAACGATCCCTTTGATGAACAACTTTCATTCTGGAGTAAACCCTTTCAAAGTGATCCTTACCATATCAGAATCTATAATAGTCACACCGATGGCAGCAAGCTCATCTCGAATTTGAGACAATCTTGTTAGATATGAAGTCACCCCTTCACCCTCTGTCATCTTGGTGGCCTTCAACTTATCTTGTAATACCAGCTATCGGTTCTCGTTCTTATTCTGGAACAGATCCTGAAGAGATTTCCACATCTCATGTGCAGTGTTCTTCCCATATAGATGAGGTATCAAAGGATATTTGACATGTTGATTTTTGTAGCATCGGAAAGTGTTCCAAGTCTCAAAATTTGTAAGGAGGCTTGGACATCAGTATTCCAAAGAACCCAGAAACCGTTTGGGGAAATTCCACTCAGTTTATGTTTTATTAAAATGTTTAATTATTTTAATGGAGACCCTAAGTCTAAACTTAGGGAAATTAAATAATTAATGAGTATTAATAATCTTCTAAAGAACAAAGATCAATTCAAGTTTTAATCTTGGCCATTGATTAGACTTCTAATCTAGGTCGTTGATTCGTCAATGAGAAGATTATAAAAGAAGGCTTGAGGTTCATTTGGAAAGCAAGCCAGGCATATGCTCAGTAACCCGAAGGAAGTCGATTATGAAGGAATAGAATTCGATTTCGGAGGAAGAGTTGCAGGGCAGAAGAAGCAGGGGGAGTCGGCAGTGATAAGAGTCGAGGAAATAAGGACGCAGAAGGCCAGTGCAGGCAACGTAGAGAGCCCACGTAGAGTGACGTAGTCTCACGCAGGCACAGCGCAGAGAGACATGCAGAGGGACGCAGAGGGAAGCTGTGAGTCTTCCGAGTGTCAAAAATTCTCCAGGGGGTTCGTGAGAATTTATCTCAGGTGTTTTCTAAAGAAGTCTTCCAATCTTTTCCTTGTAAAGAATTTAATTGTTGAAGATTTTTTCGGCGACAATTTCCAAAAATAAGTGTGTATATGTGATTGATTCTTATGCTTTTATTTCTTACTGTTCTATTCTCTGCATATACTTGAGTGAATGTTGCAGTAGTATTTATTTCGAAATTTACTGGAAGAATTCTGTAAATAACTTATTGGAAATAATAAGTAGGAGAAATAAATCTATCCTTGCAGAAGTATTTTCAGGATTGAAATTTTCACATGGTATCAAAGCAAAGATGAGTAACAGGAGCAGAGAACCGATGATGGAACGTAGATCAGACATTGCTGCAGCAATAACTTGGAAGGGTTCACGCAGTTCTCCAGAGAAGAAGGAAAGCATGAAAGAACAGATGGATCACGACGTTTTTGTTTTGGCATCCAGATTGGAAGAAGAATTTGCTTGTGTGTCAGGCTCTGCTTCTCCTGAGATCTGGTATATTGACAATGTGGCATCTGCTCACATGACGGGAGTGCGAGAATGTTTCTCAAGCTACCAAGAAGAGCAGATGAACTTTAAAATCACCATGGTTGAATAAGGTGAAATGTACCCCTATTGGAAGAGGTACCATAGTGTTTCAAACTAAAGTTGATAATAAGCTTCGGGCCACCAATGTGCTACATGTGCCTGGTTTGGGGATGAACTTACTCTCTGTGTCGCAGCTTCAAAACAAAGGCTATGACGTTTACTTCATTGGCAATAGAGTATACATCAAACACCCGAGTTGGAAGAACAAGGCACAAATTTGAATCAGGAGCAATAAATTCGACAAGTTACAGCTCGAATCTCCAATGGCACTAATAGGCAGCACTGATGAGAAGGATTTGAATGAGATATGGCACCTGAGAATGGGGCACTTGCACCATGGGGCGTTAAGAATTCTCAAGAAGAACTGTCACGAGAGTTCCAGAACTGAGCACCAAGTGAGACGATGTTTGCAGAGGGTGTGTATTGGGAAAGTATGCCAAGGCAACATACCATAGAAGCAACAATAGGGAAAAGAGTGTGTTGGGCTTAATACACTCAGACATCTGCGGACCAATGTACACTAGAGCTCTTAGTGGTGCCGAATATTTCGTCAATTTTATTGATGACCATTCCAGGAAGACCTGGATCTACTTTCTGAAGACCAAGGACGAAGTCTTTGATCGATTCAAGGAGTTTAAAGCTCTGGTGGAGAATCTGATAGGAAATCGAATCAAGAAACTACATTCAGAAAATGGTGGAGAATACATTGATAAAGACTTCACAGAGTTATGTGCAAGGGAAGGCATTAGAAGAGAGTGGACCGCTCCGTATAATCCGGAGCATAATGGAATTGCAGAGAAAGAACAAAACTATTGTCGAGGCTGCAAGGGCAATGTTGTATGATCAAGACATGCCCAAATTCCTATGGGTTGAAGCTTGTAATACAACTGTCTATGTATAGAACAAGATTCCTCACAACACATTGGGTAAGATCACTCTAGAAAGTGTCTTCACTGGTAGCAAGCCTGAAGTGAGCCAATTTAGGATCTTTGGCAGTGCGGCATATTGTCATGTGCCCGAAGAGAAGAGGAAGAAACTGGATAAGACTGCAAAAAAGGGATATCTGGTGGGATACAACGAGAACGAAAAGTATTACCGCATTTACATTCCTGAGAGCAGGAAGATTGTAGTACGGGGGGATGTAAAGTTCATGGAGGAAAGGGCCTTCAGGAAATCCTGGGAGATGCCTTCTGCTACGAAGTATGAGGAGGATCCGCTGGTCCAACCACAACGACCTGCAGAGAGTAATATGAGTGCCTCTCCAAAGCATGGGGATCCAAGGGATACATCTCCCGAGGACTTGCAGGAAGGAGAGCAAGTAGATCCACCCACTACTAGTGGTAGGACAAGCAGGGAATTACGAAAAATTCTGAGGGATGCAAAAGAGTTTGTTGGAGCCCCCAGAAATGAGAAGAGGCAACACAAGCAACCTGAAAGGTACCAAGAATTGGTAGCGCAGGTTGGGGAACCCTCTAGTTTTCGGGAGGCAGCTCAGCACTAGGTATGGGTCGATGCGATGGTGGAAGAATACAGCTCCATCATGACGAATGATGTCTAGGAAGTGGCCCCCAGGCCTCAAGACAGATCGGTTGTAGGTTTGCGATGGACCTACAAGATCAAATATGCTGCAGATGGCAACATCGAGAAATTTAAAGCCAGGTTTGTAGCTAAGGTGTATGCTCAGAAGGAAGGGATAGATTATGAAGAGACCTTCGCCCCAGTAGCCTGATATACTTTTATTCGATCTGCGATATCTTTTGTTGCGCAGATGGGATGGGAGATTCACCAGATGGACATCAAGACTACGTTCCTGAATGGGCCAATAGAAGAAAAAGTATATATTGAAAACCCAGAGGGCTTTGAGATGCATTAGCAGAAAACTCATGTGTGTAGGCTCAAGAAGGCATTGTATGGACTGAAGCAAGCCCCTAGAGCTTGGTATGGTCGAATTGACAGCTACTTGCAGAAGATGGGATTTGTCAAAAGTGACGTAGATCCCAATCTCTACTATCTGAGAGTAGGGGATGAGCCTTTGGCACTGGTGTTGTATGTAGATGATCTATTTCTGACAGGATCATCTAGGCTCATCAAGGACTACAAGGAGAATTTAGCTGTAGAATTTGACATGAAGGATCTAGGGCTGATGCATTATTCTTTGGGGTCGGAAGTTTGGCAAGAGAAGGGTGAGATCTTCCTTGGTCAAGGAACGTATACTACAGAAGTTCTGAAGAGGTTTCAGATGGAGGATTGTAGAACCATGGCTACTCCAATGATTACCAACTGAAAGAAAATTGACACGTCCAAAGATGATGAGGCTGATCCTTCTTTGTATAGGCAGCTCATAGGTTCTCTGATGTGTCTGGTCAACACGAGACCAGACATATGTTATGCTATAAATACTTTCAGTTAGTTCACAGTAGAACCAAGGAGGGCCCCTTGGGCAGTAGCCAAACATGATCTCAGATATCTACAAGGAACAGTCGAGCTTGGATTGAATTACACCCGAGGCAATGACATCAAGTTGAGTGGGTTCACTGACGTAGATTGGGCTTGGAGCCCTGTAGATCATCAAAGTACCAATCTGTTTCAGCGTTGGATTAGAAATGACCTCCTGGTGCAGCAGAAAACATAAATCTGTGGCTCTGAGCTCCGCAGAGGCTGAATATATGGCCGCAAGCATGGCTTCGTGTGAGGCCATATGGCTTCGAAAATTGCTTGTGAACTTACTCAAGGAAAATATGGAGGCGACCAACATTTTATGTGATAATCAGAGTTGCATCAAGCTCTCTGAAAATCCTGTGTTTCATGATCGGTCAAAGCACATTGACATCATGTGTCACTTCATCAGAGACTGTGTCCAACGAGGAGTTGTACAATTGCAGTACACTCCTACAGGAGAACAAGTAGCGGATATCCTCACAAAAGCTTTGGGGAAGACTAAGTTTGTCTATTTCAGAGAAAAGATGGGGATGAACAAGAATCCATTTCAGTAGCAAGAATGGATAGGCTCAGGATTTAGAGGGAGCTACAGTACAAATGAGGCAGTGACAGTGACAGTGACAGTGTCATGGGCAGCAATACGGAAGGCAAGAACGCAACCGATGAGGGGTAGCAGCCACGCATCAACAACGCAGAGGATGCTTCAAGATAGAAAAGAATGGAACAAGCATATTGCTAGAGCACTTTCCTTGCTAAGAGGTAGTGTTGATTTTTGTAGCATCGGAAAGTGTTCCAAGTCTCAAAATTTGTAAGGAGGCTTGGACATTAGTATTCCAAAAAACCCAGAAACTGTTTGTGGAAATTCCACTCAGTTTATGTTTTATTTAAATAATTAATTATTTTAATGAAGACCCTAAGTCTAAAATTAGGAAAATTATAAATTTTTGGGTATTAATAAAACAAAGTGTGAATTTTCTAGAGAACGAAGATCAAGTCAAGTTTTAATCTTGGCTATTGATTAGACTTCTAATCTGGGCCGTTGATTCATCAATGAGAAGATTGTAAAAGAAGGCTTGAGGTTCATTTGGAACGCAAGCCAGGCATACACTCAGTAACCCGAAGGAAGTCGATTCTGAAGGAATAGAATTCAATTTCAGAGGGAGAGTTGCAAGGCAGAAGAAGTAGAGGGAGTCAGCAGTGATAAGAGTCGAGGAAAGGAGGACGCAGATGTAATATCCCGAAAGGGAAATAGACAGCAATACAAGCATACGACAATATAGGAAATGCCGAAAATAGAACATAAAGCAAATACACATAAAAATGCCGGAAATGCTAAGCCATTTTATTAATCTGAGAATATAATGAGATACAATGGATAATCAGAATAAATGCACCTATCCTTGCTCAAGGCAAGTGAAGAACCCTCGCAGAAAAACAGGAAATGGCTGCTACAAGAAACTGCATCCCAGCTGCTGGAAGAAACTGCCGTAAACTGCTGCTGCTGGAATGAACTGAAGCTAGGGGCTGATCCCCTTGCCGGAATGAGCTGAAAATCGGCAGACCACCTAAACTCACCACCCCGGACAAAACCCAGAAACCATTTACAAAACGGACCACCTCTGAAAATCACCCCCAGAAACCCTCCTCCTAGAAAAACGCTGTCCCTCCAGGACCATCGCAGACACCAACTGAAATAGACTGAGATGGGGCCACAACTCCTCAGGAAACTCACCAAATGATAAACGCTGAACCTCCACACCGGAATAGGCCTGAATCTCCTGCAGAAATCTCTACCACTGAACAACTCTAACTCAAACTGCGTCCTCCCTCCAAGGACTGCGCAGTCACCCAATGAAGCTCAGCTCCTCAGCAAAACTCCCAACAAAACACCTGCAAATCTCCTGCTAAAGACTGAAGAAAAACCTTTCCCGAGCAGGCACTCGAAGTCCCCCGGGGCCAAGGGTGAGATCTCCGACCGGAGACACTCAATCGCACTAAACAGTGCTGCAGACCGACTAAACAGCCAGCGTGCTCAAGTAGACAGAAGTCTAACTCAATATCATCAACAATATCAATAATGCCAAATGAGGTGAAACTCCCACCTTTTATAGTGCTAGCTCCCCTCAAAACCCTAACTGCGTCCCCTCTCTCCATGAGCTCCTCCTATGCTTGCGCAGTTGCTTCTAGAGGCTACGTGAGCCTCCTCTCATGTGTGGTGTGGACCCCCAAGGCTCCCCCTTAAGTTACAACGTTGCCTCTACTAGGGAAACACTTTATTTTATTTAAGTGAGTTAGACCCCTTTTCTCACTTTTATTGATTAATTAACTATAGTCGGCAAAACTATACAAAAATCAAATATTCCAATTAGTGGTGCTAATTAGGAATATTACAGTCTCCCTCAGCAAAACGTTGCTTGTCCTCAAGCAATTGAAGTGATGGATGCTGTAAAGTCTGCTCGCTCTCCCAAGTGGCATCCTCATCCGGCAAAAATTGCTTGTTCTCAAGCAATGCTTGAACAAGCCTACTCTCTAGCTGATGCTCCCCACCGATACTGCAAAATGTGCCTGGGTCCCATTGAAACCTCTCTGTCTCCTGCATCACCCTGATACGAAGGGATATCTCAATGCCAGGATCCCAAACTGGCCTCTCACAGTACCAGTCAACCAATAATCCCCCCGGATCCCATCGCCACCATGGCCAATAATCGCCCAAGTCCCACGGCTCGGACTGTGCACTACCTCTGGCTATGACTAATGCTCTAAGAGGTGAAGACCACCAATAAGCATCAATGTTCCTGGGCTCCTGCTGCGTTGTACCTGTAGCTACATATGCTACCCCTCCAACTGCATACCAACTCATCACCTCTCTCCAATCCAAGTCATGACTCAATCCCATGCTGATCCTGTTCTCCTGAAATTGGGAAGGAGTCTTGAAGTAACGATAACTGGTGCCCTCCTGCCGACTGGGATCTGTAACATCTACTATGTCCAAGGGCCCCTGCTCCACTGTGCTCCCTACGAAGAATACCGTACCATCAGGAGGGTACCAACTTATGATCTTCCGCCAGTCCATCTCGGAGGAAGCATCTGATGTAGCAACAACAACTGCATGTGGAACATGCCTGGAAGGTTGCCGCCAACTCGTAATCATCTCCCACTGCCAAACTATCACATCTACCTCCAACATCTCCAGAGGATATGGATCTGTAGCTGCTGTCACGGTACTCGGTGTCTGTGCATCTGACTGCTCCACCTCAAAGGATGACCCCAATGCTAGCCACATATCCATCATGGGCTCAATGTGGGCACCCATCTGGACCTCACCCAAGGGAATGTCATGCCTGATGTCCATAGTATCCTCCTCTGCTGACTCAGGCTCCCTCATGTGCTGCTCTAGCTGAAGCGTCACAAGTGACTCATCACCCAAAGTATCTCCTATACAGTCCCCTGACTGCTTACTCTGCACACTGTAATACGGCTGCAATCTACTGTCATCATACCTGCATGACTGCTCTTGCTCCACAGAAGCAACCTCAAATGATCCTATGGACTCATATGAAAGAGAGTCCTCACCCTGGCATACAGAAGCAATGCCCTCCTGTTCTTCCTCCGCCACCTCATCTGCATTGAATATGCCATCCACCCTCTCGATGAAGTGTCGATACAATGTCTGGAGTCCAGACGCATGCTGGGATGCTACCTCTGCTGAACCCAATATCCTCTGCTCATGCATGATCTCAACATGCCCTGAGGGAAAAATGATGCATGTCTCACTCATGACCCGCTCCCCAAGCGTAGGCTCAGGAATGACTAATGTGCCACCACTGCAGAGGATCATCTCATCCCCTAAACTGTGGCTGTCAACTAGCGTACTGACCCAGTGCCACCGCTGAGAAGTCTCTCGCCTAGTGTGCTGAGGGCCATCCAAATGTCGTGGGTGTGCCTCACGGACCCTGCTGCTCATACCCAAAGTGCCAAAGGACAACAACAAAATCAGTTGTGCCCACGAGTGATGTAGAAGAGTGTCGGATGTGTGAGTCCCCACAGATACCATCAAGTATCGCTCCTCTGTCTCCTCATCGATCCTGGGTGAAATACCCCCAAAGGTAAGCCCAGTGTTTCTATCCATGAGTCTCTTTGGAAGCAATGCTCTAAGACCCTGCTGTGCAGCACCGTATGCCCTCGCATACCACTGATCATCCATATACTCCTCAACATGCCACTGCACACTGAGGCATACCTCGGTATACTGCTGGATACCATGTGCTACTGCTGTAACACCCTGTACCATCTCGTGCCTTGACTGTGTCCAGGCATCGGTCACTCTCCACATGCTCTCAAGGTGATGTAGGATACTCCTACTCCACAATGCAGTCCCACACACCATGGTACACCACCATGCTACTCCATGTCCACCGGCAATCCACTGCTCAATGCTAGAGGCTCCCACACAACCCTGGATGTGATGACCTAGAGTTGTGCCTCTACATGTCGGACTACCACCAACCGGTAACATCGTCTCCACCGTCGTATCACTATACCTGCCGACGAAAGGATCATCACTCCAAATCCTCCTCAAGGGGTCCGAGAAGTGAATCTCCCTGTGTGTCAGTAGTGTTACCACCACTGCTCGGCTCTGCTGCGTCCGTTGTGCCCCACACAAAGGTGAAGAATCCCTGGCCCCATCCAAGGTGCCATCTGGTGGCTTGCCAATGCCACCTCCTCCGACAAGCTCCTGCCGAGGTGTGCTGACCACCCCGTGATCCCGTGTATGGGTGTCATGCCAAGACAACCTAGGGAGTTTACCCATAAACTGGTTGGCCACTGGAGCTGACCGAAACTGCACATGCTCTACTACTAGGCCAACTGTACTCTCCAAGACATAGTCAGCCGACCTGCCTGGGAAACGGTAGGTGATCCCACCTGGATCCCAATGCCAATCTGGGGTTCCTGTACTCCCCATGCATAGAAAATCCTGCTGAGCTACACTCGGATCCATCACTATCTCCATAGCCCGCTCCACCGAGTACCAACTCAAAATCTCTCGCCATCCAACCTCAACATGTGGATGTTGTACCTTGTGCAACTCTGATCGTCTCATACCGCTATCCAAGTCAACATATGAGATCTGACTAGGTGGCTCTGCCTCTCTCTCTCCAACGGGGAGAGATGACCCAACAACACTGCTAGTCCCATCCATGCATGCCTGAAGGGGAATGATCTGACGCTCCAAAATGCCCTCTGATTGTACCATCATGGAATCCAGTCGTTCCCCAATGCGACTAACTTGGCCGCCGACTTGGCACAAGTCACTCTCATACCCTCCAGCTCCTGGTCCTGCAACAAAATGGCCTCCCGTACTGACGTGGCCTTCTCTCTCAAAACTCGAAGGTCCGTCCGAAGCCGATGATACCGCTGTCTGCGACCATCATCCAATATCTTCGTACCTGCCGTTACCTCATCGAGGGTGGATACATCTCCCGACACCTCACCCATCTGTTGTGTGCTGCTACCATCCGAAGACTCGGACACGGCTCCAGTCATCACCTCAATGGATGGCTCTATCGGGGGTGTCTACCTTCTCCACTACCGCATCAACCACAGACTACTGTGAGGTGCCCCAATATGTGGCAACTCGTCGCACTAGGTGTAACCCCAGACTCCCTGCAATCAACCCCGTGTTCCCTCATCCTCCTAAGTGCAAGGTAACTATTTTAATGGTTTCTCTGACACTGCAATAAGCTGGAAAGAGTTATCCAACTTGTCCACCCAAGCTTTTTCTGAGCGCCTGGATGACCCGTCAAATGTCGGTAGATGGAATTTGTCCACTGTGCGTTGTAAGCCCCCATCATGTGAGCGCATGTTCCCTCTGTGAAAGTTGTGAGGTCTACTATCACGCTGGAGCTGAACATAATCTCTGAACGAGAGAGCCTCCATGAACTCCTACCCATATGCCTGGTACTCTGCAAAATAGTCACCCATGTGGCCCGGCTCCGGCTCTCGCTGTGCTCCTGCCCCTATGTCTTCATCCAGAAAAGTGGGCATGGTAGGACGTGTGGGTGTATGTGATGCCATATGCCGAGTGGCATCATGCTCCAGCAAATTGTGGGATGTGCCTGATCCCTCACCAATCTGAAAACTAACCTCCAACGCAGTGAGTTTCTGTGACATCACCTGCATGTGTTGGAGGAGCGCCTCTATAAATCTCCTCTCATCATCATCACCTGCCATCAGCTCTTTCTGCTATGTGTCTACAGGCTCCTCAGAACCGCACACACAGAAACCATACCGGGCGCTTAACTTCAACTTCCGATTTACCCACCGAAAAAAAATCGTAAAATTCCAGGAATTTGAGAAGGTGATCCTTGCCCAAAACACAGAAAAACCCAGAAAACGTTTCTTCTAATTCCAACCTTCAAAATTTGACCCTTTATATTTTGGCCCTTTTTCCAATTTCGTTTTTGGTACTGCACTGCTATTGCTCTTCAAAATTCCAGCAAACCTCTGTATGATCTCTTTCCCGATGTCATAGACCACACGCTGAGCCAGAATTATGCTCTGATACCACTGTAATATCCCGAAAGGGAAATAGACAAGAATGCTGCCATTGCATAATATAGGAACAAAATAAAATAACATAAGGCAAATACACATAAAAATGCCGGAAATGCTAAGCCATTTTATTAATTTGAGAATATAATGAGATACAATGGATAATCAGAATAAATGCACCTATCCTTGCTCAAAGCAAGTGAAGAACCCTCTCAGAAAAATAGGAAATGGCTGCTACAAGAAACTGCATCCCAGCTGCTGGAAGAAACTGCCGTAAACTGCTGCTGCTGAAATGAACTGAAGCTAGGGGCTGATCCCCTTGCCGGAATGAGCTGAAAATCGGCAGACCACCTGAACTCACCACCCCGGACAAAACCCAGAAACCATATACAAAACGGACCACCTCCGAAAATCACCCCCATAAACCCTCCTCCTAGAAAAACGCTGTCCCTCCAGGACCAGCGCAGACACCAACTGAAATAGACTGAAATGGGGCCACAACTCCTCAGGAAACTCACCAAATGATAAACACTGAACCTCCACACCGGAATAGGCCTGAATCTCCTGCAGAAATCTCTACCACTGAACAGCTCCAACTCAAACTGCGTCCTCCCTCCAAGGACTGCGCAGTCACCCAATGAAGCTCAGCTCCTCAGCAAAACTCCCAACAAAACACCCGCAAATCTCCTGCTAAAGACTGAAAAAAAACCTTGCCCGAGCAGGCACTCGAAGTCCCCCGGGGCCAAGGGTGAGATCTCCGACCGGAGACACTCAGTCGCACTAAACAGTGCTGCAGACCGACTAAACAGCCAGCGTGCTCAAGTAGACAGAAGTCTAGCTCAATATCATCAACAATATCAATAATCCAAATGCGGTGAAACTCCCACCTTTTATAGTGCTATCTCCCCTCAAAACCCTAACTGCGTCCCCTCTCTCCATAAGCTCCTCCTATGCCTGCGCAGTTGCTTCTAGAGGCTACGTGAGCCTCCTCTCATGTGTGGTGTGGACCCCCAAGGCTACCCCTTAAGTTACAACGTTGCCTCTACTAGGGAAACACTTTATTTTATTTAAGTGAGTTAGACCCCTTTTCTCACTTTTATTTATTAATTAACTATAGTCGGCAAAACTATACAAAAATCAAATATTCCAATTAGCGATGCTAATTAGGAATATTACAGCAGAAGGCCGATGTAGGCAGCGTAGAGCAGTAGCGTAGAGAGCCCACGCAGAGTGACGCAGTCTCACGTAGGCACTGCGTAGAGAGCCCACGCAGAGTGACGCAGAAGGCCGATGCAGGCAGCGTAGAGAGCCCACGCAGAGTGACGCGGTCTCACGTAAGCACTGCGTAGAGAGACACGCAGAGGGATGCAGAAGGAAGCTGTGAGTCTTCCAAGTGTCAGAAATTCTCCAGGGGGTTCGTGAGAATTTATCTCAGGTGTTTTCTAAATAATTATGCCAATCTTTTCCTTGTAAAGAATTTCATTGCTGAAGAATAATATATAATCCCACATTTGCTGCACCGGTTTTCCCGCATTGGGTTTTCCGGGGATAATTGTCCAAAAATAAGTGTGCATATGTGATTGATTCTTATGCTTGTATTTATTACTATTCTATTCTCTGCATATACTTGAGTGAATGCTGCAGTAGTATTTATTTCGAAATTTACTGGAAGAATTGTGTAAATAACTTATTGGAAATAAAGAGTAGGAGAAATAAATCTATCACTGCAGAAGTATTTTCAGGATTGAAATTTTCACATGACACCATCTAGGATGATCAACTTGGCCCTCGTATCCATCTCTTCGTACACTTCCAGCTCCTTAGGGTCAGTTGGCTTCTTTATCTCTTTGTCGGCAAAGTCCCAGATCCTGTTCACCATTAGAACCAACTTCATCCTTTCCATCCAAGGACTATAGTTGGACAACCCTTCCAACTTGTCCTCAAATCACAGACCAACCGGCATCTTCAACATTGTTGTGAGCCCTTCAACAACAATGTGATCAACTCCCTCACAAGTTGTACTTGTTGTGCACACTTTGATTCACTGGCCCTTAAAAGTACCTCTAATACCATGTTGTTTTTCCACAGTACTAGAATCTAGGTTATGCTCTTAGAATCACTGACACTACCAATCCAATATAACACAACAAACTACTTTGCACAGCAGAATATAAACAACAGTAAATCAACACATGCACAAATATAGACAGCTTTTACAATTTTCAATAACCCAACCCCATTATATTAACAACTTGAACAAATTGTAATACAATTGTCTAGGGCTCTTGTACCAGGGATAATGGCCCTCATACATCCACTGATACAAGAATACAAACTAGGGCTTTGTTGTCAACAACCAAACTACCCTGAACAAGATACACTAATTGTCTTGTTGATGTGGTGCACAGTCAGATCTCCTCTTATTGTACCTTGAACACAACTGTTGGTCTGTCTGCTCCCAATCTGTAGCTCCTGCCTCTATCAATGGTCCTTCTCGTTTAGGTCATTGAACACAGCTTCTCCAACTTCTCTCTAACTGATCATTAGTCCGTCAATGCATCAACATATAAAGACTCATGTTGAGTTGTCACACTCCATTTGTGAAAAAATCTCAACTTCCAACTGTTGATCCTCAACTCCTTTGGGACTTCTTCCCTATAATGCCTTCTTGCATTTCTCCAATGAAGACAAACTTTGGGTCAGAGTGCTGCCACCTATCACTGCAAGATGTCCTTCTCCAACAATGAACTTGGGCTGACTCACCTAGTTGTCCTTTGTCCTGCAAGGTGTTAACACTAGAGCCTCCAACAATCTGCCTCTCCTAGCAGTCCAAGTGTCCTTCCCTGTACTGCACTTAGGGCTCCTTGGGCACCTCCTTGTTGCTCTCAAACAACTTGAGATTACCCAACATAATTTGTCCTACACTAGAACAACTATCCACTAGCAACAACAACTCAAACACATTAACACATACCTTGGGACCTATACATATTGTTGTAGCTTCAGATCTGGTTAGGGAAACCAAACAGTCATATTTGACCCTTCCTTCTTGCTCCAACAGTCCTCCAAGTACTGCGACCTTCCTCTTCCTTTGTTCTGCTCCCATTCACTGCTCCTTTAGGGTGGTATGCTCCTAGTTTTAGGGCTCTAGGCTTCCTAAGACAATTAACTTCAAACCTCAACCTAGTTTGCAATTAACACAAGGACTGTGACCTAAAAACTAGAGAACATTGCCACCAAACCATGCCCCAAACAGCTCACAAGTGTTATCCTCCTACTTGGCTTGCACTAAACATCCACTCAGCATTCAAACAGTCTCAAAAATTCACAAACATCTCCTTCTTTCCTTCGTTGAAGTCTTCTTGATCTGTTGCCAAGTTCATATGTGTTTGTCTTATGTTTTGTTGCACTTTGGATGTGTTAAATGAGCTCTCAATCACCTCCTATTTATACACTTCTCGTTGGGGTCCAACAAATTGCTTGAGGGAACTCTTTCTAGGCCAACCAACATGTCCTTAGTGCCACAAGCCCATTAGAAATATAAAAAATTATATCTTGCATTGTAGAGCTCCTCCTTTGGTGTTCTTTGCAGCCCCTAGTTCCTTGTAGGGTCCTCTACAATCTCCAAAGGTCAAACCAATAAAACTCAACATGGTTTTGGCTCAACTCATTTGGGTACAAAACCCCCACCTTGGGTTCTAAGCCCACAAACCACTTTTGTGGAGACAATTCCTCCAAAAACCTGAACCCTAGGGCTTGGAGTACCTCCCAAGCTACCAATCTCAACAGCTTCCTCCTCCAAGTGACTAAGTAGCCCCTCAGTGGATCAATCCAAAATCTTTGTGTAATTTAGTATACCTACAAAAATATTGTACATGCAAAATTTATGGCTTAAATGTAGAAGAATAGAAGAATCAATCCACAAGACAAGTGTTTGCACCAAAAATGTTCTTGTTACGATATGATGATCACACAATTCACAACAACACAAATGGGGTGAGAGACTAGCCTTACAAATTTTCTTTCTAATAGCTAGTGTAAAACCCTCTCCAAAAAAATAATTTGACTTGTCATCCACAACCTGGAAACTAAGTCATTACATTAATAATATTTGTTTACATGAGAGAATGCCCATAAAAAGGGGTCAACTTGCTTCCATGGAGAAAACAACTAGCCTGGTAGGGCTGAATTTGCTTGAAGGAGGCTTGATTTGGCTTGAATTGACTTGATTTTCTTGAAGAGAGGCTCGCTCGAACTTCCAACAGCTAGATTTATTTCAACATGAGGTCTAACATTCACTTGCTTAACCTTTAACCCTTCAATGTTCACTTGGAGAAATCAATCAACTAGCTTGAGAAAGTCTACTTGGTCCATTAGACTTGAATTTCAACACCCTTCAAACTTTTTGCTTGGAGACTTTATATTCTTTGAGTGATTTCCGTTTTTCAACATTCACTTAGCCCCAATGACTAGATTTGACCTCCCAAATAACCTAATAAATCTCACACGTGTGGTGACCAATTTTTTAGACAAGCCAAATGCTAGATCTTCAACACCTTGCATGATTTGAGGAATTAGACACATGGGTTTTGTTTGGAGAACTTTTTACATGATTTTTGGCATAAGATTCGCCCCTTCATGCCAAGAATGGACCTTGATTTTCCCAATTTATCACACACACCACAAAAGAAGGAATGACCACCTTTGATTGGGAATATTTGCTAGATGCTTTCATTTTTTGACAAAATTCGCATGTGGTGTGTCGATTACATATTATGCTAAGTAGTCTGAGCCCTTGTTGACTTTTTGACCCTAAGACCTTGTTGCCTCTAAATCTAGTAGGCCTTGTGAGGGGGTAACCTTCAACACAAAAACTAGACTAAGGGACAACAATGAGGTGCAGCCTACTATCACCACAACCACTACCACCTACTCTTTGATGGTATTGTTGTCATTGATGGCAAAAGAGCAGCAAAGGCAAAGGAGCAACAAAGGAACAACTGCAGCAAGATTATGTGCATATGGAGCAATGGTTAATTGTAAACTTGTATGCTTATGATGAGCGAGATGCAAGGCAAAGGCAAAGGGAAGAAGATGGTTGTGATGCAAGGCAAAGGCAAAGGTAAAGACATGAAGAATATTATGGCTTGCTTGTGTTGATGTAGATTATGTGCATATGGAGCAGTGACTAATTGTAACTTGTATGCATATGATGAGTGAGATGCAAGGCAAAGGCAAAGGCAAGAAGATTTTTGTGATGCAAGGCAAAGGCAAAGGCAAAGGCAAAGACATGAAGAATATTGTGGTGCTTGCAAGGTTATTTGAATATCAATGCAAGGCTATATTAATGCATGCTATTTGTTTATTTTATTGACATGAAGAATATGAATGCATGAAATTAGGATATGATGAAATTCCCTTTATGTATTTTAATATTCAAGAATTTAAACAGTTTTGGAATTGAAGAGACACCTTTGGAATGCAAAGAGACATGCTTTGTCATTTCATATTCGTGTATGTGGAATACTAACAACCATCAAAGTTCATTTATAAATTCATGTAAGGTTGGAGAGATGGAGGGTTAGAAATTTAGAGAGCATGTGAGCATTGATTATTCACGAGTTATATGGCACATATGCAGTTGATATGAAGCAGATTTGAAGGGGAGAAGAGGCAAAGATAAAGATGGAGATATGCAGAATTGATGACCAAATAAACTAGCATGTTGTTTCATGTATGTATCAGGGAATTGTAGTCTCCTTTCAAGTTGGAGCTTGATAAAGAACGGGTTGTAGCCCGATGAGGTAGGAGCCTCCTATGGGTTGTACCCTGCAGAAAACTTATGGGAGTTGGAGCTTCCTTGCATGTTGTAGCTTGCAGAATAATTTACCAGCCTCCTATAGGTTGGAGCCTACGGAAAATCAGATGTAATAAGGGAGCAGGAGCTTGCCTTTGCATCACAACAATAACAAAATCGTGGTTTTATCCCTTTTATGGTTTCTACTTATATCCAGTGTCCATACGTGTTTGCTTTTATGTGTTAATGTGATGTTATAGTTTACTTATTACCTGTTGATCACATATTAAATCTATTGTTCATTATGTGTTAAGTTTCTCATTTAATGTTTCAGTTAATCAGTTAAAAGAGAAGATTTTTAATGTCCATAAATGTACTAAAATGATTCAACCCCCTCCCCCCCTCCTCTCAGTTTAGTCAAGTTTCCATCACTCTTAATGGACTTTCACCAATGGGAGGCTTCCCTTTAGATAGATCACCTATGAGGGATATGTTAGGTTAAAGGATTAAGGTGACAAGAGAGGATTCTAGAGGGTGGATCTTCTTAAGTACAAGGCTCAATCAAGAGAATAAAAGGCAACTCACATGCTCTAGTAAGACCTTATTAGGGCACAATTGATCTAGGGCTTGAGATATAGCAAGCCAAATGGACTAGCCTAGAGTCAAGAGGCTAAGAAAAGGTTTCCAATAGTGAATATCAGCAATCAAATGGAATAATAAACCTTCGATAATCCCTCAAGTTGAAACCTATGGTTAAATAGGGTTTCTTAGGGCAAAATCTACCTACAGCAAGAGAAATCAGCCCTAAAATGGATAGGTTGGCCACCAAAGGGAATTGATTTTGAGGTAATCAAGACACCCCTTGATGTTGAATCCTTCCACAAGCCAATAATCAACCTTTAGGTCAACTCGCACCCTAGCCCTAGCTAGCGGTTTTACCTTGAGAGGGTTGAAATAAAAAATAAGAGTGATAATGGGTTTGGGGATGAATTTATAAGTGATCACCAAATTGAAAAGGCTTGTACCTAGTCCTTGGGATGACAGAGTCTATGGCCGTGAAAAATTTGCTAAATCTTGTTGAGTAAGCGAATTTTGATGCCCTTGCTCAAAACCCTAGCTATTATCTTTGTGAGGGATCAAGGTCACTTGGGAGAGTTGTTACAAAGATTCACCAAGGGGATTTCCATTCACATTTCATACATGAGTAATGCATACAATGAAGTTATCTATATTCTATACAATTGATGTTCAATAATACATGGCACAATAGAAAAACCCTAGATAATCAATTCATTCAATACATTAGACATAAGATCAAGAATTTATCAAATACAAGTCTTACTTAAAATAAAAAATGCATGAGCAATCATTTAATGATCCAAGATAACATCTCCAATGCCAAGAAATAACTCCAATATGCAAAAATACTACATAGAATCACATATTCTCAAGAATCAAGAAGGTCGAAATCTCTAAGAGGTTGAATTCAAGTCACAAGTGATTATGATTTCTTACAATGAGCCTCTCCTCTATTTACATGAGAATCTAAAATTAGCCTAAAGACACCCCTAAAACAAGTTGGATTACAAAATGTGCTTGGGTTACAAGCCAACCCATTAGCTTTAACAATATGCCCTAATTAGCCCACACGTGTGAGGCGCTAGCTCTCTAGGGTTGATGTCATGCAATAAATGTGCTCAAAATGGCATGTCCAAATGAAATGAGGTGCCTAGCATGGTGTAGAAGCATGTCAAAATCAAGATTTGAGGGTTGAACCTCAAATCCACCTCATTGCCTCTTATAGGGACCCATGATCTAGCCGGGGCATGACAAAGGGGTCTCCATGGGTCTCCAACTGCTCAAAGTGGCCTTTCTTTGCTCTAGTGCTTAGGGATTCTTAGGTGCAATTATTCCTCCCTCGTCCTTGAGGGTGATACCATCCTCATTTGGGTTGTGAATCAATTGTCATCCATCAATTGGTGTCAAGGTCAGCCTAGTGGCATGCTAGGTCCAAGTGTGTCATCTTAAAGAATCATCAAATATGGTACAAAGTGATCCAATGTCTTGGGTGTAGGAGGTCCCTGGGAACATGTGTAATATGATGTTGTTGCTAGGAGGCCCAAGAGTCTCAACGCTTCACCTGTTTGTGCCAATAGACTTCTGTAAGGACCTGGGTACTTGTGGAGAAGGTGCCCAATACTTGGGCTATTGAACCACCTGGAAATCACAACAAATATTCTGGTGAAAGCAACTAGTCATAGGGATCCCCTTCCGAAATCAGGACCCTGAACTCGCAATGGTGTTTTCTCCCTAGGTAGGGGTGGCTAAAGGTCAACCCTATTAGGTGTTTTCGGCCCCTAAGGGGAAGTAAAATTTCCTTGGTCCACCCTTCAATTGATAGGTGTTATGATGGTACCGTAGGGGATAAGACTTCATGACCAAGTGCCATGGTCAAAGGAACTACCTAATGGGGGTGTCCACATTTTGAGTGTATAGATGTGAGGAGGGAGCATTCGTGGATGCATGAGTTACCGACTCAGTGGTAGTTTTTCCACCCCTCTTGTGTGCCTTTTACTTCTTCTTGATTTCTTTTGTATTATTTCTCATAGCTCAAGGGTTAGAGCTCACTTTGAATGGTATCACAGTTGTATTACTCCTTAATGATGAGTCATTTCATTGCTCATTGGGGTTGGAACATGAAAGGGTTCCTCCTTTTGATATAATGGAGCAACATGTGCTTAGGAACCGAGTGATGGCCATATGAGTGAGGTAGAGCTCATGCTAAGCTTTTTCCCACGTGCTAATTTGTATGTCCCTAGCCATCTTTTGCATCTTGATTTTTCTTTCTTTAATTTTGTTGTGGCCATGATATGCACTTCTTGTTTCTTTTAGTTGCATCAACCTCCTAGGGCAAAGATTTCGGGCCCTACCCAGGTATGTAGCCATATGAGTGTCAAATAACAAAGAACTCATGACAGGTTGAACTCGAAGAATGGAGGTGAGATAAGGGCTTATAATGTAAGATGGAAAGTGTTAAGTATGACATATGCGAAGACGAAACTACACTATCTCAATCAGGGCTTCCCAAGTAGTGCCCCTCCTATATCCATTGGGCCATTAAGGGAGGTCCCACAGGACTAGGATCAAAGATTAACCCCCCCATTTAATGTGAGAGAACAAGATCATGGTCAAAACCAATCATTCTTCTAGATCACCCCATAATCCATACTAAATGCCCAAAAAAAAACAAGTATAAGCACCTGATTGCAAAATGACCAAAGTACCTTTTGGGTGGAAGCTCACCTTCATCCATGTGTTCATGTCAAATGGGTGAGAAGCAAATGGTTGATGCAAGTGGTAGAGACATGTGGCATATCATCAGCTAGTGGTGGTTGGCAAGGGTTGTTGGCTTTATGGCTCGGTTGGCTATCAAATGTTGGAGAAATTTTTTCTCCTATAGGATTACCCATTTTGGTGGGTAAAAAACTCTGTGCATTGGGATTCCTGAAAATTGCCTTGGGAAACATGAAACGTTATGAACTATGAGACTACCATGTTGAGAACTATAAAATGAATAATGCACCATGGCCAAAGAATGCATACAAACCAATGCTTCACGATCCTTCCCTCGCCCCCCCCCAAGGTTCCAAGGCTGGAACCGCATCCCGTACAAATCCTTGGGCGATCCTTCGACCGAACATCCGAAAATCGGATCTGTGTTTCTGCCGTTTTGAGGTGATTCCTGGAAATCTAGAACCACACAAGCCCGATCCGCAGTTTTGGATTCCCGATCTGTGAAACCGGAAAAATATCCGTTGCGGATCTATGGAGGTTCGGGCGCGAAGCCACGCAGATCGCCACTATATCCAAAGGGAGATGGGTAGTTCTACAGGGTTCTAATTTTATTTTTTTACTTAAGTTGGGTTGGGGCTTCCCGAACACTCCCAAGGTGCTCCCTTGATGCTCCCTCATGGTAATGTTAAATTCTTAAAGTAAAAGTGACATTCTCCTTTATCTTTCATTTTCATCCTTTTACTTAAATTTTTAACATTACAATGAAATGACTCGGGATGTTTGAGAGTGGTTCAAGCCTCATCGGGCTTCATATGGATAAAATAGAATTTCATATCCTATTCAAAATTCAGTGGACTTAACAGTTTTCAGGAATTCAGGATCAATAAAATTGTGGCTTTTCATTAGATTATATCATGTATGAGGGTATGTGATTGGCATTTAATCAAAAGCACCAAGCCCTCTATGTGCTCATATACCCTAGTGTTGGTGGTGTTAATTGTTGAACTCCTTTATCATGACCTTAGAAAAAAATTACATTTCAATCAAGTCAAAATTATTTATCAAGCATGTGAAGCTTTTTTCCACCATATTTTAAGGCTTGGATTAGGTAGTTTGATCAAAATTGGGAAATGTTGGCTAATATCCCTAAACAATCGAGGTAGAGGCAAAGGCAAGACAATAGGAGAAGAATCTAGATTCTAAAAGGTTGATGCTTGAATAATTGACCATTGATGTACAATGGACGCCATATCTATCTTGATTTTTATACAAATATGCATGTTTTCATATTTTCTACAACTAATTTGCTATTTTGGATTTTTTTTTTAAATAAATGCAAATATATATATAGTAGATGCTTCCAAGACACTTTGCTTCCTAGATTTTTGGGAAATGATGATTCCGCATATCCGCTTCCAAAAAATGTCCCTGCTCCATTCCCACTTTGTCCTCGCTTCGTACAGCATTGATACAAACTATGACACATGACCATGTGAATCAAACATAGGTGCGCTTAAGACATAGGCTTTATTGGCCCCATATTCTGCAATCACCCCTACAAAACTAATGGCTCCTCTAAACCATCTATCCAAGAAGGTTTATCCTAACCCCTCCAATTTTATATAGGATGAAAGGACCTAAGATTGGAGTCTAAAAGAACCGAGCATGGCCCACCATAACATAATACATAACATCACATGGCCTACAAGGCTTTTGACTTCCATTTTCTGAACTTACAATGATGTTGCCCCAAAATAAAAATGGCTATAGGTACCCCCTACTGAAATGAGGGGTAACAACTAGCTCCAACTGCAAGACACTCAAGATGATGTGAGAACCCCAAAGTCTCAACCTATAAATCTTGAAAAAAACTCACAAAGATTTTGCATTAAATAATAGGGAGGGAATAAGACATGAAGTCTTATCCCTTCATGGAGATGGAAATAAACAAAATAACAAACATATAAGTTGAAGCAAAATGCATGACTAATCTAATAAATGGAAATAACATCACTCAATAAAATGAAATCACATGGACAGAATTTGAAATTATCCTAAAGAAAGGGAATGCAATAAAACGAAAAGCAACTAAACTAATCTAATGCTCACAATAGAGAACTTATTCATCCTATCCTACTCTAATAAAAAGGAAACCTTATAACCAATCCAGTCAACAAACAAATTTATCATTACCTATGGTTTTACCTTTGTTCTTGGTTGCTAAAAAATCATTGAAACCTCAAACTTACGATAAGTATACTTCAAAACACCTTTCATGGCTTGGATGAGCCCTAAAATGAGATGATTATCATGAAGAATAAGAGATAAGGAACGCCATGGTTCCCCTATGCTACTACATGCTTCTTTGATCTTTAGATTGATTGGGCTAATGCAATGATCCTTCTCATTGTGGGCATTAGACCACTCTTCACTACTGTTTTTCAAGTCAGTAAGCAAGAGAGATTTTGATGATAGCTCCAATTGGAACTGCAAATAAAATATTGTCCTCCCTATCTGCCCCTAATCACATACACACACAAATGATGACAAAATAAATAAGAATTGAAAATATATATAAACCCACAACTTACGATTAGTTGGTTTGGTAAGGAAAGTTATAGGTTCATGAAATATGCTTGAAGCTAAAGATGCTGCAACCTGACCACTGCTACCAAATTGAGATCCTTCTCGTCAAATGCGTATTTTTATACATTACCAAGGATACCCATGGCCAAAAAATTCAATTATGACATGGAAATAATCTTTCTATAGCTGTACATATGCCTATTCCTGTATCATTTGAAACGATTGTTCATAATGAATGGAATAACTTGGTGGCTCATGCAGTCAAAATTTTGCAATCTAGCATCCCTCAATGTTCCTGTCATCCATAGGATCTCCATCAAAGTAGAAACATCTTGTATCCCATTTGTGTCATCCATAATGAAGAAAAGTGTCAAAGTTCTCAATCTCCTTAATGTCGCAATCCTTTTGTAAGATAGGCTCGTCTTTTAATTCCTCCTCTTCCAAGTCACTAAGACATGTACTATGAAGATCATGTGCTTGTGTAATTTCCCTTTCTAACCCTCAGAAGCAAAAGGAGCTTGAAGGGAGAAGGAGATTGAAGGAGGACACAAGAAGAAATTGTGGAGGAAATTGACAAGGAGCTCTAGGAGTTGCTAAGAAAGGGGGAAACCTTAATACTTCTAGTTTAGGATTTGAAAAACACACCTGAAAGATACATCCTAGCTGAAGATCATTAGTTTCAGTGTTGAAAGACACACCCAAGCCAATATTGTGTTGCATGATCATCTCGTTGCCAAGAAGAGTTTGTTTTGGACGATTTCTCATTCTATTGTGCAAGGGGCGAATTTAATTTTTGGCTGAATCATCTATATGCAGAGGTCGAGCTCTTAATTCACTAAGGCCGAGTTGCTCAAATTATCAGGGTTTGCCAGGTCAAATTTATGGGGATAATTGGGCCGATTTAATAGAGGAGATGGGTCGTAAATTATCAAAATTAGTGAAGCGAAACCCTACAGTTCGTGAGGGCAAATTCCTAGCGTCTTCCTAGAGCAAAAATCTTCCATTCTTTGAATCCGGAATTATTGTTCTTGTAGCGGTCGGGCTAATCCCTGTTGGAGCCGAATTCTCGTGAGTATTGAGAGCCAAATTCGTGGACTTAATTGGTCGAATCCACAAGCCGAAAACCCTAAATCGAGAGGGCCTCATTTGTGCAATTACCAGGGGATGAGTTTGCAATTTTATTTACGCTGACTTCATGGGGATATTGCTGTGCCGCGTGACGTATCTTTTTGGCTGAATTTCCAGTCTCCGTAGTAAATCGAGCTGAGCCATAACAGAAATTATAAAAGACGAATTTTCCTCCTACGAAGGGACCGAGTCAGAATTGTTGGTGCGAGTTCAATCATTGAGAGCCAAGATATTCATTTGTGGAGGTAGGAATTTATATCTTTCTTAGACGCCGAAATATTAGATAGTCTGGGCGGAAATTTCTTGAGCACGAGTGGGTGACGTATTGCTGGGTCGATTTGCAGTGAGGAAGGAGACCATATTGCCAGGTTCTCTCAGGAAATTCCTGTAACATTCCTCTAAACAATCCCATTTAATAAAATAGTGACCGAGTTATGACATTTCATTTTTGGGTTTCACAATTCATTTAATTTGCTGGTGTTTTCTATTGTGTGAAATTCAAGTAAATTTATGTTATTTTTGGTATGAAATTCATGCCCTAATTTTCTGAATCGAAATTCTAGAGTTTTAATTAAATTAATAAAAAGGGTTATTACAGCTCGAAGATGAGTATAGGATGTCGAACTTGTGGTTTCATCTAATAAAGGAGGGAGGGATAATCCTGCCTATCCATGCTCTATCCATGCTCTCCTCATATTCGTGTTCTTTGATTGTAAGGAAAATTTTCATTATCTCCTTACTAGTGTTAGTGTTCATTTTCTTCAGTTATCAATAAAAGAATTGTAAAAATATTGTTGAGAAATCTAGGGCATTCTTAATTGATTTCTATGTAATTTTGATAGTTGCTTGTGACATTCTTATTAACTTATTCTTTTTCTTGTTATTATTAGGTTTTGATCATCAAACAACTATCTAAACATGAAGATTGTTGAAGACAAATGGACACCAAATGTAAGCATTTAGCAAGGACAAAACCCTTATGAAGTGGAAAGCCCAGTCAAACTCTTCTACTAGTAGATTCAGATCAAGTTGATACAATCAAGGCTTGAGACCAAAACAAGTGACCTTCTCTCCACCAATTCAAACTTTAGTCTAAGTCAACACAACTCTTGTCCTTAACAAAAATCTTGGTCAACCCTGTAATCTCTGGAGCTCGCACTATTTTCTTGTTCTTGCAATTTCGTGGTTCTATGTTCTATAATTTTGTGGTTCTATGACAAACATTCTTGGCCCTGCAATCTTCGTGACTCTACTACAGAAATTCTCAACATTTCTTACTTCCTTTCGTGATCTTCTTCATGATGAAAAGTCCTTTAATGTATTCAACTCACACTCCTTTTTCCCTTCAACGATTTCAAATCTAGACGTGCTTGATGCAAAAGGTCGAATGCACTTCTATTAATAGTCTTCTTTCAGGTGGTGGTTTCCTTTTATGAGGCCGACTTGATGAGGAGAGCACGCCAACTTGGTGGAGGAGGCTAGTCTTACAAAATTTGACTATTTTACAATTTTACAAAGACCAAGAAGGGTCTTACAATTTTATGACATGAACAAGGACTTATGACTCAACCCTAGAAGGCTTCAATGGAGGCTTTTGACCTATTGACCCTTGACCCAAACATGAAACCCATGCTTTAATAAGTCAATTTATTCTATAATAAAATTCATTTTTCTTTCTTTTGAAAAATACAATTATGAAGACCGACACTAGTTAAATTATTCAACACTCTCTCTTAACTAGGGAGGTATTCATAATGATACATATATATAGGTACAAGGAGAACTCAAAATGATATGATCTACGAAGAGTCACAACATGCACAATGCTACAAATTAGATACTTGACCAAGGTATCTAACCGGGTGGGACTAAGGTGTGTTCCAAGTTTCAACCACTATAGGTACCATCGAGCTTTAGGTCTAACACCAACTCAGGGATCTAGGTATCATATCCAAGGATGGAGCTCCACAAGACCAATGATACACTCCCTACTTTGGGATCTAGAAATCATCACAGATCGGCTAGATGTCCTCCCAAGCATCTTGTCGTTCTAAGATGCTTCATCTCTCATTATCAACTAAATTAGATGTATCCATCAGTCCAATCATTCTTCAAAATGTTCAACATTCTTATGGAGAGTCTTCAATGATCACAACCTCAATTAATAATACACTTTATATATATATATATATATATATATATATATATATATATATATATATATATATATATATTGAAAGTCTATTATGTTTAGCACAAACCTTTGGGGTCAATCATTTTGATTTTGCTTAGGTCATCACAATGTCCAAACTCACTTTTACATAAGCTTCCTTATTCAACTTATTCAGTGGCACCAAACTCATCCTCAACACTTTATCCAAGTCTTGTTCATTGATCACGAATATCCTTTTGCAGTGCTTTAGCTATTCTCCAATCTTAATCATCCTTATGATCTTTATATCAAGTTATCAACTGGAGGAGATTAACTTTTTCAAACAAACTCCCTCTCAGTTAGGGAAATATACATTTTTCCTTTATCCTAAGTTTCTTCTTAACTAGGGAATAAGTTCATCAGCAATTTGTATTCTTCCAGCCACAAACTATTTTCTTTCGCATCATCATTCAATCAAAGAACTTCAATCTATCAAAGTTGCATTCCTTCAGGAAGATCATCTTTAATTTCGTAATCATTCTTATAGATCCATTTTTCCATCATGCTCATTATTTAGAATTCTTTCGGTGATAATCACATGCAATAGAACATTGTCAATGTTCTATTGCATGTGATTATTACCGAAAGAATTCTAAATAATGTACGATGGATCACAGAAGCCAAAATTCTAAAAATGCTCATTATTATTATCAAGTCATCTTTAATAATGAAGTAAATGAACATCTTGAAGATCATGTACTTGCAACTCTTCAAAAATAAGTACAACCAAGTACACATATACATAAGCATGAAGTCAACTATATCAAAATCATGCCATTACAATGGAAGCATAAAAACAATCAAAATTTAGACATCAAAAATCTAAACCTAGTTAATTTCAGAGTCAACAAGGGTTACATTTGTTTATATTCTGGACTTCAACAAATTGGTAGGGTTTTGTCACAAACCCTAGATTCCATCATCGAGACTTAAAGACTTAGATATCAACAACTAAATCAAGTTAGCAATCCAATCATATCACTTTACATCAGGGGCTTCAATATTATGCCCTAGAATTTCATGTCAAATTCTACTAGGGTTTTGCCACAAACACTAGATTTCATAAATAAGACTAAATCATGAATATCAACAATCAAGTTAGCATACTATCATTTCATATCTAGGGTTTCATTATTATTTCCTTATACCAAATTTTTACTAAGGTTTTATCGAAAACCCTAGATGCAAACATCAAATTCCAAAATTAGATATACAACAAATTTGACTAGGCTAGGAGTTTAGTTACATGAAAGCACATATACCTAGGTTTTCATTCCTAGGATCTTACTATTATAAGGGTTTTGTTCATAAACCCTAAATATCTAAGGTTCTAGACATCAACAATAAACCCTAAAAGGCTAGGGTTTTACTATGACATTATCAAAACCGTAATCATTAAAAGAGTTGGATTTTATCATGTGATCAATTATCAACATACCCTAAGTAGATTGGGGTTTCATCTATATTTTGTTAACATACCCTAAACATAAAAAAACTAGGGTTTTGTAGTGAACCCTAAAGGTTAGGGTTTTACCAAAGTAAACAAAAATAGTAAAGAGGGGGTTGATTTAATCTGGAGATTAATCACCCTAAACAAGAATCTTGATGATTTGAAACCCTAGACATCAGATAGTTAGTAAAGTAAATTTCAAAATGAATGTACATTATAATGAAGAGGATTAGTTATAAATCTGGTGGACTAAAAACATACTTGGATTTCCTGGATTGCTTATTCCTATTACAAACCTTGCAAGATTTCCTAAGTATTCCCTTTGAAGGCTCCCTCTTGAATCATGACAACATCTTCATGGTCCTTTTCCAACTTGATTACCAAGTCATCATTCTTAATACATACCTGCAATTTTATTGGTAATAAAAGTATACAAATACACTAGAGTGATGATTATCTAGGGTTTCCTTCTAAGAGAGATTTCCTAGGGATTTGAGTTACAAAATCTAGGCATCATTTAATTTCATTCTTCCCAAGGATTGTCATATACCTCGAACAATTTACAAACCCTAGATATTTATGCAGTAGGAATAAATGAATATGAGTGAGACTTTTATATGTACTATCTAGGGTTTACAAACCCTAGTCATTAACCATCTTCAATTAGGAGTTTCCAACCCTAGAATCATTCAAGCGACTAATCCTAAGACATCAGATTATTTACAAATTATACATACATACTCCATTGAGATTGATGCCAATTATAGAAAACTAAAAAGCATATGTTAGATGATTGACATTAAGAACAAAAATTATACTTACCTCGCCTTTTTAAGGGTTCTTTCACAAACTGGTGCAAGACAAAATTGAAAAAGTTCTTTTTCACTTTTGTTCTTGTGACAGTCTTGTTCAACGAATTCTTTCTTTCTTCAACAATAGGATATGTACCTAATTCTTTCTTTGATTTTCTTTTAAAAAACAACTTTGCTGCTCATTTTGACTTTTAGTTGTAGTAAAATGTAGAAGTTGCTAATATTGAGACTCTATCCCTCTTCCTTTAAGACTCCAAAATAGACTTTACTAAGTCAGACACAGTGATCCCTCCAAGTTGGCTTTTGTGTCATGTGGGTGTGTGTTGTTTGTGAAAGTGACTCTTACATCCCCTTTGGTATAGACGACCATGGCTATTCTTGGTATTGTTTGTTTCATGATATGTCTGTCTCTATGGCATTGTTGACTTCCCCCTAATGGGTGGTAACTCCCTACCTTGATGGATATTCTTATATCTTGTGAAGGTGTGCAAGTATCATGGAATAGACATTGCTAGGAATCATGGTTTAAGGGAGCACTTGCATCAATAAAGCCTTGTAAGGGTGATCACCATATGTATTTTTTCTTGACATTATCCCTTATGATCCCGATGCACCCCCCTACCCTACATGTGCCATGTGTCCTGTGTATTTTGCACTCTCCTTTGGCCTTGGATTTGCATTTTGATAGTCTCACAATTCCCAATACATTTGTGTCTTCTAGGGCATCATGCTACAATTGTTTAGGCGAAGAAAGTGTCCATTTGATTCTCTATGCCTAGAAGAACCAATTGTCTTTCGAAACAATTAAAACGCTCTCGCATAACTATAGTTACAACATTGGACCCACTTTTGGGGCAAGAGGGCTTTCCATGCGGCATTGCAAGTAACAAAATTTGAAGGCGAGTGTTATGAACAAAGTTCATAAACGCAACCGAGTACTCAAAAGATTTGAAATATATAAATATCCATTATAGGACAAATATATTTATGTAAGAATGTACAAAAGATATGAGATGATTCAAATACAAATGAGGGCCCACTTATATACCTAGGTAGGTGCCCCTTCATGAACGACCATGTCCTTAAAGACATGCCTCTTCATAACTAATTATTTTAAAATTAATCATTATTACTATTTATTATTATTTATTATTATTTTTATATATTTTATTCATAACATTGTCTTTCCCTTTAAAAAATATTTCTCCTCAAAGCTTCTTGTTGATAAGGTGTATCATTTGTTTATATCTTGTAATCTATTTGTATCTTTTGGATTTCTTTGAGCTATTATCTTTGATGATACAAGATGATAAGATCCTTGGAGTGATATATAAAATTGTGGCACAGAGAAGAGATCTGGCCATCCTAAGTTAGTCTTTTGTGGTATCTTGTGGTTATTGGATACTTCGTGTGAATCGTTATCACACGACTGAATTGCATTAGCATTAATAGTCTTCGGAACATAAGATTGTTGTTTTTGTTTTGAGTGATACAAATATGCGGATTGATTGAGTTGTCTGCTCTTGTGATTCAAATATCGATAAGGCGTTCTTGTGGTTTGATTTTCCCTTATTTTGTGTGTAGCAATTTCCTTATTTACTTAAAATATTGATGTTGTTGAGTTGGTTACTGAATCTTCATTTGGATTTTTCATTATTTGAATTTATTTATTTTCTTCTTCAGTTGTGATATTGATTGGATCGATATTCATTCATTTTTCTTCAACTTGGACGGTTACGTCTGACGAATTCGATACATATTTTGTGATGAGTGCTTCTAATTTGTTTTTCAATGATTTCTTGTCATTTTTAAATGTAAGTAGACTTTGATTATGATTTTGAGACATAAGAGTTCTTCAATTTTTTATTCATCAACCTTATTCTCAGTGTTTTGACATTCATGCTTTTCATTTTTTAAATCTTTGATTTGTTCTATTAACCTCTGATTAAGGGTTTTTAAGCGCAAATTTTCTTCTTCCCTTTCTAGTAGATTCTTATTGAATTTCTTCTTCTAATGTTTTGTTTGTATCTTTGGACTGTTGTCGCATAATATAGCAGGGGTCCTAGGTGGGGTACCTAAGGGACAACTACTAGACCAAATGACAACAATGGGACAAAGACCCATTGTCACCTCAATCAATGTCCCCTACTCTTTACAAATTTCCACCGATGGGAGGAGTCCCAGTATAAGGGAAAACACTAGGATGGTAGGATTAATTCTTATGTATGGCGTGATTTTCAAGGCCCATTCAAAGGAGAGGCTTAAATAATGGCTTAAGTGCTTCAAAGAGAAGTTAATGGCTCTCTAAGAAAAGCTTACGAGGAGACCTAGACCTAGGAGGAAGGGTTATTCGATCACAAGGGCCACTCCTAGACCAAGGATTCCTAAGGAGGCAAGGTCTTTCTTATGTTTTTGTAAGATAATAACCATGTAAAGGTTTGGGAACAAAAGAGATACCTATAGGGGATCCAAGCAAGTCCTAGGTCTAGAAAATGATCCTTTAATGTGATTACTAGGTCAAGCAAGGATGAGAAAGTTCAATGATTAGCTTACTTTGATTTTTCAAGAACAAATGACCTTTTGAATGCCACTAACAAAAAACGTTCAAGATCAACTCTAGAGTTTGAGCTAGGATTTGGGTTTTCTCTCCAACTAGCCGTGTGGATTGCCTCAAAATTTCAGGGTCACTTGAGAGGACAACAACGCAGTAGTCTATCCAATTAGTTTTTCAATGTCATCCTTCTAATGCAATTCATACAAGGCCCTCGCTAGCCATCTAAGGTTAGGGCAAAAATTGAAAAAAGGTGAAAAGGAAAGTGATTTAAGGTCGATCATCTAGGATTTAAGACGAATGCCTAGCTATTGGAAAGATTGGAGTCAAAATTATCTCAATTTGGGAAACTTTGCTCTTCAAGTAGGCCTAAAGAAGCAACTTCACTAATTATGAGTGCAGTTACATGAAAAATTTATACTTTTATACTTCGATGACAAAGGTTATGGAGTTTCAAAGATGAAAATGCACATTATCCTCTAGGAACATTCATTCATTCTTTGTCCAATGAGTAACACATGCAAAAATTTCCAATAGTTTGAATCATTCCACTAATTTGCATTAATTAGGGCACATTATTTCACCATAAGAAACTAATTCCATGCATTAGACACTTATTAAAATGGAAATATAGCATTATATTGCACTTACAAGACAAATAAGAATATATCCATCCACAATCTTGCCAAAAAGAAGCTCCAAGAGAGATAGCAAAGCTTTCCACACATCAAAATGCATTTAATCATCCAAATCATTCCACAAATTGCAGGTTTGAATTCTTTAGAGAGAGAAATCCCAAATCCAAGTGATAATGATTTACAAAATGAGGCTCTCCTATTTATATGAGCCTCTCACAATTTCGAATAGCCTAATTAGCCTAATGAAGCCCCTAGAAATGTTTCAATGTGCAAAGTAACAATAAATTTGGTGACAAGCCCACCAAATAGCTCAAAAGTGTAGAATAAGCCTTCCTAATGAGGTCGAAATTATAAAATAATGGTCCAAAGGGTTGTTGGAAGGCCAAGATATGCCCTCCATGTGCCATGATGAAGAGGAGGGCTCCCAAAATGATGACCAATGGGATGACCCCTTGGTTTCCAAGCAAAACATTTGTGGTGCTCCCAAGTGGTTGTGGGGCATAATCAAGGGTCTCATGGGTCTCCAACTGAATTAAACATGTCAATCCTCCACCAATAAGGGATAGAATGATGGCACATTTCCTCCCATGTCTCTCCAGATGAGACAAAATCCCATTTGGACTCTGGATCAACTTACAAGTGTTAGGTACAAGTGTGTGGTCTATTAGGAAACAAGGTCCAAGAGCATCATCATATATGAATGACTGGGGCATGGACAAGCAATACATGGTGCTAAAGAAGCCCAAGGCGTTGCAATCAATGCTCTTCTATGGTTGAGGCACATGGCTCTCAACGCTTACGCTACAAGTGCCATTATGAGCCTTTGTAGGGCTCAGACCCTATATAGGGAGACCAAGTCAAAATGGAGACCCACCTGCAATATTGTATAAGATCTAATGTGTCTCCTTACCTTCCAGTACAGCAAACCATTAGTGCAATTGAGTTAATAAGCTTGTTAACCAAGGGAAAAAGTGGACACTTCATAGTGTCATGCCCTTCCAAATGGTATTTAGAGTGTACAAGTGTCACCAAGCTTAACAAAGAGGTTAATAAAGGACCCTATTACGTAGTTTCACCCTCTAAGGGAGTAATAATTCCATGGTACATCCGTCAAATGGCAGGTGTCATGTGAAGTGATGGTAGAAAGGAGTGGGGCAACAAGGAAGGCTCCAAGCCACATCCCATGGTACAAGGGTATAAAGAGGGAAGCCCACACATTGGGTGTATAGACGTATGAGGGAGAAATCGTGGTACACAAGTTACCCATACCTTTGTTTTTCCACTCCTCTCAATAATCCTTTTTCCTTTTATTGATTTTTCTTTCTTTTAACTGTTCGGGGCTCCAGGGGCTAAGAGCATGATGTGTATGATAAAGCAATGATTATCCCCTTAAGGTTGGTCAGTTCATCGCCCACAAGGGGTTGAGAAAATCATGGGTTCCTTAATGATGCAGGGGGCACACATAGGGGCCCTAGGAACCAGGGTGATGGCCACAATGATAAGGGATAAAGCTCATTTTTGGTTTTTTCCCATGCACTAAATTCTTATGTCCCTGTCATCTTTTGCATTTTGTGGTACATTTCCTATTATAAGTGGCCAAATTATTTTTTTAACTTTATTTTTATCTGCATCAACCTTTGAGGCATTGTTCTAAGCCCAACCCAAAGTGTGGACAAGGGGAGGGGAAGAGGGAGGCTAACTCCTTGTGGATCCAATAGAAAAATGTGAACCCGGATGGGAAAAGTGTGAAATGGGGTTATACTGAACAGAGGGGAGTGATATATATGATATCGAGAAGCGTGAACACACAACCAAAACAGGGTTTCCTATGTAGTTCCACTCCTAAAGCTAGTAGCCAATAGAGGAGATCCCACGAGACTAGGATACAAGATTAACCACCAAGTTGGGACAAGGGAACAAGAGTATAATCCAAGCACGTTCTTTCCGCCAAATCCCCCCACTAATCTATGTTTGAATGTGTCTAAGAAAAACAAGCATAAATACCCAATAACATAATTGAAATCCATACCTTCAGGGTTGGAAGGTCCACCTTCAAACATGTGATCATAACAGATGGGCAAGGGAACATAATGGATGGCTCAAGTGACGGAGAATAGTGGCACATCGAGCTATCTGGTGGTTGCAAGGGGTTGTTGGCTGCCGACTGAAGACAAATCTAGGAGAAAATTTCTCCTATAGGGGTCACCCATAGGTGGTGGGGAACATGGACTTCTTCGCCTTTGCAAGTAATTTTTTACTATGGTCCCTTATACACATAATTTTCTCGTCCTTTTATTTTGACACGTATAACATATCTTCGAGGTCTTTATATTTCTTTTTTGATATCTCAATTTTTTATTCAAGTTTTCCAAGTTTTTCCTCTAATATTTTCATTTGCATCAACTATTTCCTTTGACGTTATTCTGTACTAAATAATTTTCCACATGTTGGACAACATATTTCACAATTTGTATGAATCCACAGATACAATTTTTGTTTCACAAAACAGAGATATAGTCCAAAATGTAGGCGTATATGTGGAATTCATCTTTTGCTCTTGTTTTTTTTTTTTTCACTTCTTTTTCCTTTTATTTTACCTTTATATGAAATTTGAGAATATAAGAATATATTATTTTTACTTTATTTCTTATTCTTCTTCTTTTTAAGCTTCACACTTTAATTAACATAACTTAAAAAAAAAATACTCTCTTATATTTTATTTATCTATTTTTAATTTATTTAATAAATATTATTATTTTATAATGTATTCTTAATATATCAGCATAGATCCATCTTAAGTACCGATCTAACATGAGCCGAGAGGGATCAAATTTCTTCACGCACAAACTTCTTTCGAGTGAAAAATACAATGTGTAATTTTTCATCGTTTAAATTGTATTTTTGAATGCTATATAGAGTATATATAGGACCAAATAAACATTTTAACCATAAAAACTTTTTTTTTCATGATATATATATAATTTTTTTAAAATGATATATAATATATACATAATTAACATTAAAATATTTTAAGATAACATGTACAAAGAAACATTTTATCAACACAAATTATTTAACATAGATCTTAAATAGTTTATTTAAATCTCCTATTAAAATATTTTTAAGTATAAGGTTTAAACATATTACTCACATTTTTTTTACTTCTAATTACTTCACAACATACTCATTTTTTTTATTATAGCAGACATTATTTTTCTATTTAGAGCATGTGTCAACTTAACAGACAGATAAACTTACACATCCCCTCATACTCGACCATAGAATGAGCCTCTAGGCTCAATAAATATTATAACAATTCATATATATATATATATATATATATATATATATATATATATATATGGTTTTATTCACCTTCTATTGTGATAATCCTGTTGCACCTATTTTTTCGATATTCCAAAGAAGTAGGATTTGAGGACTTAATGGAATTTTCAAAGTCACAATCATTAGCCAACAGACTGTTCTATGTCATTGTAAACCCATTCTGCAAAATTGTAATGTAAATGATGCTAGTATGATTGTTTATTATGTAACAAACTAGGTAAGCCTACGATTTTAGTAACAGATTTCATCCTAAGAGGTTTTTCGTCTCACTAATTTATTTATGTTTCTAAACACAGATGACCGACATAGTTTTTCCCTCCAGCCTTACCCCAAAGCTAGGGTAGAGTTTATCATCGAAGTCTTAGGTGAGTCCTAGTGTTCTTAGTCAAGTCTTTATAGAAGCGGTTTGATAATAATTTAAAATAATTGGCTAAATTATTTTATTAAAAATCACTTGGTCTACTAGATCATATTGTGTCGCAGAATTGGGTAAGTATTTTGAGGGTCTATAATGAACGGGCATTCCCCCTTTGAGGGTTGAATTTCTAAAATCTTATGTAAAAAATATTTTAGTGCATGGCCCCTCATACTTAG
Organism: Pinus albicaulis; assembly: GCA_034641835.2. Lineage (NCBI taxonomy): Eukaryota > Viridiplantae > Streptophyta > Pinopsida > Pinales > Pinaceae > Pinus > Pinus albicaulis. Next base: position 1,104,757,510 of record CM076577.1, read on the forward strand.
ACACCATGGCTAAAATATTAGAGGGTGGAAAAATAATTAATCTCATCATGAGTCAATTAATTAATTTTTCTGACAAAACTAAAATTAAATCCTAAGCCAGAAAATTAATTAATTTAGAGTAAAAAATTAAATTGTTAGAGAAATTAATTTCTCCAAATGGAAAAATTCATGGATCTAAAAGAAATATTTTTTTGAAGGTTCCCCACTAAAGGAATATTGGAAATTTCAAGAAAAATTGGAACCTTAAACCTTGGTGGTTAAGTCAAAGTCAATTTTTTTTAGGAAATTAGCTCAAAATAATTATTTTTGAGCTAATAAAAATTTGTTTTATTGAGAAATTCGAAAATGCCTCAAAAATAAATATTTTTGACGGTGGAGATTAAAAAATGATCAAATATTTATCAATAGACGAGATTATTTTGACGGGGATCAAGTTAACTAACCATGATTTTCTACTTGGAGGATTTATCTATAAATTAGATGTCATTTTGCTTCTCAAGTCATGATGAAATTTCTCACTCTAATCTATGTAGTTTTGTAACGTTGGGTTTGTTCCACTGATCTGCTAAGAACGTTTGAAATATCATAATAAAATACTTTGGGGTTCATTTCATGGTGTTATTTGTCCGATGATTTGTGGTATGTGTTGGGTATGTGCTTTCATATGTTGTGCTTAAAATTTTAAAGTTTGTTTATTCATTATATTGTGATAAAAACATTCTATGGGTAGATTTTGGGTATATCTTAGGTGATCTGGTTCACCATATGTCTAACAAGTTTTCTTGAAGAAAATATAGAGTTTGTAGGTTCCTTGACCCTTGAGCTCCAAGTTCACAAACTTTGGAGGAGAGCCGGCCTTCTTTGGGGTTTGAGCTAACATTATTATGAGTGCAGGTGTTGAGGAGTGATTTATCTCACATCTCCAAACTTGGCATAGGCCTTGGGGTTTGCTTCTATTTCCTTCATCTCTCATTTTAATTGACTACATAGTTTATATCAGATCTGATACATTAATATAATAGTAACATAATCATCATAATACAAACACAAAGAACCCACACATTAAGCTAATAACTCATACAAGACATAAAAATAAATTACAAGGGTTTGATCTATCAATTCTATTGTTTTATGTTGGTTGTGATATAATTTTCAAGGTCTGATCTGAATGTTTCGGGTCTAATATAATTGTTATAGTAGTGTATTCAGGGCATAAACACACACAAAATAAGTCTAAATTCATTAACAATCCACTTAAGGCATTGAACATTAATCTCGTGGTTAAATTGATTCCATATAAGTTATTTTTTTAGGATTGTTGGGCAATTTCCATATCTGATATGTTTGCTACAACCATTTATGAAGACATATAAACTAAATAAGAATCATCAAAATTTACTAAAAATCATCTAAAAACACTCAAATCGATTATCTAATCATTGGAGCTTATTTGACATAATATTTAGGCACCTTGTTGGTTTATTAAGGATTGAATCATTGATTTTTTGAGTTATTTCAAATCTGATAGACATCATTTTGGGGTCTGGTCTGAGAACAATAAATTTTATCTGTAGTGTCTAAGCAGTCCTATAATCAAGTGAATATTATTGGAAGTTAAATGCATTGATTTTCTAGCTTATCTTTGGCATCTTGCATCACTTCTTTACTGCTGATATAAAATTGCAGACTTCTAAATACAAGGTTGTGGTGATAATAAATCACATATAAGTCTCTAAAATTGGGTAAAGAAATTTTACAATTCATAATCATTCATGGTTGAAGTGATTCATGCTTAGTTTTAGATATTGGCATCTTTTACACTCATGCATTCACACAAGTGCTCCAATCAAGTTGATAAGTGTTTAATTGGCTAATTTCTCTAATTAACATTGTGGATTAATGCTCTTAATTTCTCATTGCCATTACTGTCATTGAGTGGATTCATTGCTCATTGTTAAATTGGATATCTCTTGTGGATGTTTTTCTAATCATAATTGTAATAAGAGATTTAAATTTCTCTCTTGTATATAAGTGGCTTATTGGTGATTTATTGACTATAATAATGGAGATTATTAATTGTCTTAAGTAACATTAATCTTGTCTTTGAGGATTTGTCAATTTATATTACTGTCACATTTCTCTAGCATTGTTAAGGTTGAACATTTTTCTTGTGGTTGAGATTACCTTTCTAAGCATCATTAAGTACTTAATATTCTAACTTGAAGTAAATCATAACTAAGTACAACTTAAGCAATCTCAACTTAAGAAACAATCAAACCCTTGCATATCATTCTAAGCTAGTCTTGCATCTAATAAATTACCTCCAAGCATAAGCTTGGTTGATAGGCATTAAGGATCACCCTTTCTCAATTTAGCTTGAGGGATTCAACACCTTTCTAGTAGTTAACACGATGACCTTGTAGTCGTTAGAGCCATAGTCTTTGCAACGCCATAGTAATCGGGTGGTTGGAATACAGGGGGAGGTATCGTTAATCAAACCTTTATTTTCTTTCCATTGGCTTCCATCCCAAACCTACTCTAAAGACTGGTTCCAAAACAGTTAAGAGGAAGGTATTACTTAGAATATGCATATAATTAAAAATAACCAAGATCCTTGCATCACACCTAGGATTTAGAATATCCATAGCATATAGGTTAGTGAAGCGTCTAAGTAGTGATTGTCCATCTGGTTGCTTGGTCTCTAATTAACAACAAGCAAGAAGTTTACTCCACAAGGCACTAGTCTCACATTCAAATTCAATCTAATCATTAATATCTTGCTAAAATTAACCAAGTAGCTAGGCCACTCAATCGTGTCTCACAGACTTGTTGGTTGCCAACTTGTCCTTCTTCTTCACATTTCCCTATGGACTACCCCCCATATTTGGTTGTCGGGAGACAACTAGAACGGATTGGACGTGGATTAGAGTGACAACCCCCGCCCTGAGTCGTTGTCACAGTGCTTGTACAATCTGAGTGACAACATTTTTTTGCATCATTGTCAGTAATAGATTTTTTATGTCCTTGGTCGTCACAACAATTTTCAATCCTTCATTTTTTCATCTTTTCATTTTAGCCAACAATGCCACAACATTTTTTGGAGTCGTTTTTGGGGACAAAATTATTGGACCTTGGTATTGACGACATTCTCATCACTCTTCTTAATCTTCAAATCTTTCATCTTTTATCATTTCATTAGCCTGTCAATCAACACATTTTCTAGCGTCATTGATATCTCTTCATATTTTCATCACCTTGTCATTTTTCCTCTCACTAATATTTTCATCTTCTCTATCTGCACCTTTAGCACCTGAATGTTCCAGTTGGTTTTCTATTTGGGTAGCGAATTCACTGATTCATTTATTCACAAAGGCTTACACTAGAGGAAATCATAGTAGCTTGGTCAATCTCACTCTCAGAACTTGGTTGAACAAATTACATTCTAGTAAGCATCCATTTTTCTCAGACATGAAGTCCTCCCTAACATCCATTTGCTTATCTCTGACTAAATTTGCGATTTTTTCCTTTTGGATCTTGGAGTTAGATTCATGTTCAAGTGGTGAATGCACTTCTTTCATTTTTATAAGATTTTTTATTAAAAACCCTCTTCTTGTATATCTCTTATTTTTCATGAATAAGGATCTTTTTCTCCAACATCCATTGGTTTTTTTTTCCCTTAAAGCAATTCATCATGGATGACTTGTTCGCCCCTTTGTGGTTTACTGACATTCCTTGTGATATTCCAGAAAGGGTTTGTTGCACACATTTTTTCAAAGCTCCAAAGAAGCAAGTGTACCAATTTTTTCAAAAGATCAAGATCATCAACCATCAACATTTTCTGTCATTGTAAACCCATTCTGCAAAAAATTGTAAATGATGTTAGTAAAATTTTATGTGTATGTAACAACCTAGGTAAGCTTATTATTTTGGCATTTAATCCTAGGAGGTTTTGTCTCATTTATTCAACTGTGTTTCTAAACACGGATGATCGACATAGTTTTTCCCTCCAGCCTCACCCCAAAGCTAGAGTGGAATTTATCATCAAAGTCTTAGGTGAGTCCTAGTGTTGCTGCCAAGCCTTATGTAAAAGTGATTTGGGAATAATTTAAGCTAATTGGCTAAATTATTTTATTACAAATCACTTGCTCTACTAGATCATAGTGTGTCGCAGAATCAGGTATGCATGTTGAGGGTCTATAAAAAACGGGTGTTCCCCCTTTGAGGGTTGAAATGTAATTATCATATGAAAGCAATATTTTAGTGCATGGCCCCTCATACTTATACACCATGGCTAAAATATTATAGGGTGGAAAAAAAAAATTAATCTCATCAAGTGTCAAGCAATTAATTTTTCTGGCACAAACAAAATTTATCCTAAGCCAGAAAATTAATTAATTAGAATCAAAATTAAATTGCTAGAGAAATTAAATTCTCCAAGTGGAAAATTTTGTGGGTCTTAAGGAAATTATTTTTTGGAGCTCTCCCACCAAGGGAATATGGGAAATTTCAAGAAAAATTGGACTCTTGGATCTTGATGGTTAAGTCAATGTCAAATTTTTGAAGAAATTAGCTCAAAATAATTATTTTTGAGCTAATAAAAAATGGATTAAATGAGAAATTCGAAAATTCCTCCAAATTAATTATTTTAATGGCGAAGATTAAAATATCATCAAAGAGTTATCAACAACCGAGATTATTTTGACGGGGATCAAACCAACTAGCCGTTATTTTCCACTTGGAGGATTATCTATAAATTAGGAGTCATTTATGTCTCAAGCCCTCTGATGTTGGGATAATGTAACCCTAAAAATTTGATGTAAAACCACTATCTCGTTGGGAACGTTCTTGAATAATCATTAAAAGGACTTGGGGTGCAGTTCATGGTCTCTATGATCTATTGATTTGTGGTATGTGTTGGGTACGAGCATTCCTACATTTTGCTTAATAGTTTTTACTGAATTTTTATTTCATTGTAAGCAATAGGAACATTTTATTGGTAAGTGGTGGACTTATCTTAGGTGATATGATTCACTGTGTTCTAATGAGTTTTATTTTTTGAGAAAAACATATAGTGTATGCAGGTTCCTTAACCCTTGGACTCCAAGTTCACAAATTGTAGGAATGGGCTAACTATGTTTGGATCGTAAATATTTTTATGGTGTTATAACTTCGCTAAGGCTATGGATTTTGCATCTATCTTTCGAAATACATTTAGCCATTATCAAAAAATCTATAAAAACTTCTCAAAATTTATCTAAACTTTGTACACGTGTATATTTTGTCAATATAATTTTTGTGAATACTTTTATTTCTAACACTTGTTTGCGGCTGGGGTTTTGGGATCTATTTTGAATTTTTGTATATATTAGGTTTTGGGTTTTTGTAATTTTATTTGTGTAGGTAAGCTTCAAGCTATATCTGAAGATTTGGAAAGTGTATGAGGGGTTTGTGACATTGAATATCATTGTGAAGGTTTCCAGAGGTGGATCTAGGCCTAGGAAGGGAAAATCCACCATGTGCTTCCCCTCTAAGTTAAATGTACAAGCTAAAAGGAGAATCTTCTAGCCTTTTTGTGGAACTTTATGGTGAAATTCTAGAATAGTCATAGATATGAAGCGAAAGTTAACTTGTTTTAGGGTTTCAGAGATTTGATGGGCCACGTAGCCCTAGCCATAAGGGCTCCAAGCCTTGTCGTCAACCTAAGGAGGCTCTTCCTCTTAGCCGCTGGCCCTTAGGATGATATTTTACCTTAACTGTGTACCTTTCTCCTTTGTCGTGGCCTAGTTCCCTTCATTTCTTCCCTATTGCAGGCCTAAATGCCTTTCACTTGTCTCCCCATCCCTCTGCCCTCCTCTTTCCTGTCTCCTCAACCCTCTGATTTTCATTATTTCCTCACAAAAACCCTCACTCCTTCCCTCTTGCTTGTCATATCCACCTCCCAGCTCTCTTTGACCTTTTCCCTTCTCTGTCTCAGCCTCTAGCCCTCGCCTACCCTTATTTTACTTGGCCGCAGACCTGGCCTTCCCTCCATGAGCCTCCTTCTTGCTGAGCGTTGGCCCTTAGGGCCTTACTTCTTCCCTGGAAGCCCTTGTTCCCCTCCTCCAAGCCTGCATTATCCCTTATCCTATTATTGTTGCCGCTCCTTTGTGTAGGTGTTGTTTAACCTCCTTTTGACATGTACTCCTTTAATCTACCATCTCGTCACTCCATTATTGAAATTTTGTTCTTGGGAGGACGGGTGGTTCTTAAGACTTTGATCTTAGCCTGGGGAAAAGTGTCCAAAAAAAATTTAATTTTCTCCTAAAATGACTTTAAATTTTCTGTGATCAAATTTATTAAAAGGAAGTGATGACTTTGGTAATCTAAATTATTAAAAGTGCTAATTTTAAAGTGACTTTAATAAAGTCAATGTGAAATTAGAAAGGAAAAGTGACTTTGGAAATAAATGACTAAGTGGGTCTTTATTAAAGTGGGGTGAATTAAAAAATAGAAAGTGAGATTTAAATGAGCATTTAATCTCAACCCTAGATCTAAAGCTATCTCAGCCATTAGATTTAGGGGTTCCCCAAAAGTCACTTAGGGTTAGGTTAAAAGAGGAAAATGAGGGAAAAGTTCATTCATTCTTTCATGAGCAAATTGAGAGAAGGAGAGGAAGAGAGCAAAGGATATTTCTGAGTAGAGAAGAAGGAGGAAGAACAACACCTTGGCACACATACTGAGGTAGCAAGATTTCAGCAAAGCTGTACAGCAAGCAGCAACACGAAGTTCAAGGCAAGTGGCACAAATTTCGAGGAGGGAAAACAACATTTAATGCAGCATGAATTTCGAGGTCTGTACAACAGTTAAGGAGGCACAGAAACCAAGGTTTGTACGGCTGCAAAAACAGATCTATTTTCTGAAATCCGTATAGTAGTTTTTAGCACGCAAATCGATGTTCGTACAATAGTCGTACAACACGTTTTTCGAGGTAGCAAGTGGCACAATTTTTGAGGAGGTCGTACAACTGTTTTCAATGATGTCCGTACAGCGTTTAATGCTGTACTTACTGCTGTAAATTTCTGTTTTTGTTTGGCACGAAAATCGAGGCAAAGGATGTGCACGGTTTTCGAGATAAGTAAAAATACTGGTTGCTAGAATTTTCTGTGTTTTTCTATTTCTCTGTAAAAGGTATTTATCAGATTTAAAAGAGAGCTTTAGAACTGGTTTTCCCCAAGAGTTGTAGGGGGTTTTTCCAGGGTCACATTGACCAAAAATCAGCGTGTCAAAATTCTGTGTGTCGCTGATTTATTTTTCTGAGTTTTTATTTCTGCATTTCAGCATTGTGAAATTTCCAGAATTAGTGTTTTCAGAAAATATTTATTTTTCCAGCTTGTTGAATGTATGGCTATGGGAATGGGCATTTAACTTTATGGGAGAAATAAGGAGAAACTGAAAACTGGGGTTGGTTATCAAATTTCTCCATGGTATCAAAGCTATTTTGCTGAAAAAGATAGTTTGGAACAGCAAGAAGAAAAATTACAGCAAGCTAATTTTTCACACAAAAATTACAGCAAGCTGATTTTTAACACAAAAAACATTACCTTTACTACAACAGTGTTATTTTTATTTTATTAGGATAGCAAGCATGTCTTTGAACTTGAGGGTGGAGGATAGGTTGGATGGGCATAGTAACTACAGTGTATGGAAGGAGAGAATGCAAAGCATCTTTGAGGAGGGAGAAGTCTGGGATATCATGGTGCATACCACACAGAACCCTGTTAATGTGCCTACTGATGTTGTTCAGTTGGCAGCCTTTAATAAGAAGAATAACAATGGTAAGAGACTGATTCTAGATGGAATCAAAGACCATTGCATTCCTCATGTGAGAGGAAAGAGATATGTTCATGAGATGTGGACAACATTGACCAATCTCTACCAGAGTACCAATGAGAACAGAACAATGGTCCTAAGGGAGAAGCTGAAGACCATTAATATGGGTAAGACTGATAGTGCAGCTGTATATCTCACAATGATTACTAATGTGAGAGATGCATTGGCAGCAGTTGGAGAGGTAATTCCACCCACTGAGTTGGTGCGGATTGCAGTGAATGGTCTTCCCAGTTCATGGCTGAACTTTGTTGATGGGGTTTGTGCACGTGAGATCCTTCCCTCTTAGGAGAGGTTCTGGGATGATTGCATACAGACAGAAATCAGAAAGAGCCAGCTTGGGGTAGCCAAACCAGTTGAGCAGGATGAGGATGTGCATTAAGCGAGGCGAGAAGAAGCGAGGGAAAGAAGCAAGCTTCCACAAGTGGTGGTGGGGGCAAAGGCAAAGGTAAAGGTAAACAAGGGAACACACAGAAGGACTATTCAAAGGTGAAGTTTTGGAATTTTCAGAGGATGGAACACTATGCGGTTGTGTGTCCGGAGAAGAAGAATAAGAAGGGGAAGAACCAGAGCATGGCAGCATCAACAGAGATAGAGGACTTTACGGATAGCTTTGACCGGGAGTTTGGGTTCATTGCTTGTGATTCCACTAGTGCAGGATCACCTGCCACGAAATTTGAGAGGGAGTGTGCATTTCCCTCCACTAGCGGAGCATCTTCAAGTATCTGGTATGCTGACAGTGGGGCTTCACGTCATATGACAGGAGTCCGTGGGTACTTCTCAGAGCTTTCAGAGAGTGGCACTGATATAGAGGTAGTGCTCGAAGATGACAGCGTTGTTAGAGCAATAGGTGTGGGGACATTGACATTTGATTGGGAACCCAAACGTCCCTTGAAGGTGTTAGATGTTTTATATGTGCCAGGGATGAGGAAGAACCTCATATCCGTCTCAACATTGGAGGACAGAGGATATGAGATATTGTTCAGGAGAGGACAGGTGCTGATATATCCCAGGGGCGCTCTAGCTGATTCAACTAGAGTGATAGGTGTACACCATGCAAAGGTGTACAAGTTTGCATTTCAGCCCCTTTTGGCATTGAGTAGTAGTACCGACAACAGAGCTAATAGTTCAGAGTTGTGTGATATTTGGCACCGCAGGATGGGGCACATGTATCATGGAGCCTTGAAGACATTGCGGAGATCACTACAAGTGTGCCAAATTTTAGTACTGATCACTTTGATACATGCAGAGGATGTGCTATGGGCAAGTTTGTCAAATCCCCTTTTCCCAGCAGTGATGGAAGATCGCTTGGGATACTTGATTTGATTCATTCCGATGTAATTTGTCGGATGTCTCATGTTTCCTTGAGTGGATATGAGTATTATGTTTTATTCATTGATGATCACTCTAGGAGGACTTGGATTTATTTCTTGAAGACCAGGAGTGAGGTCTTCAAGCGGTTTCAGTAGTTCAGAGCTCTTATGGAGACTCAGACAGGTCGGAAGATCAAGTCCCTGAAGTCGGACAATGGAGGAGAGTACACCCTTGGTGAGTTTGTTGATTATTGTGCGGAGGTAGGCATTAGGAGGGAGTTCACTGTTCCTTACAACCCCCCAACAGAATGGGGTTGCGGAGAGGAAGAACAGATCCGTCGGAGGGGTCGCCAAAGCCATGCTACATGATCAGGGGTTACCATTATTTTTGTGGGCAGAGGCCTACAACACTACTGTATATTTTCAGAACAAGAGTCTTCATCATGCTTTAGGGCATGTGACTCCGGAGGAGGCTTTTTCTGGGAAGAAGCCTGATGTTGGTCATCTTTGTATCTTTTGGTGTATTGCATACTCCTACGTAGCCAAGGAGAAGAGGACCAAGCTAGAGCCCACCACAGAGAAGGGTTTCTTTGTGGGCTACAGTGAGACCTCGAAGGCCTTTCGGATTTATATTCCCACATAGAGGAGAGTTGTTGTCAGACGGGATGTGAAATTCGAGGAGGATAGGGCTTTCAGGAGGTCACGGGAGTTAGAGTATCTGGATCAGCCAGACCCTCAGGATTAGCTGAGTCAGTCGCAGGGATCCAATGGGCAAGGATTAGGAGGATCTGGAGGTACATCGATTATGGTGTCAGGTCCATCAGTGAGCAGTGGCTCACAGAGTCAGAGGGGTGGTGCTTTGGGCAGCATGCAGAGCAGTCCGCAGAGCAGTTCACTAGGGAGTCCACTGATGGACAGTTCACACGATACTTCAACGTCTATAGGTTCAGGTTCAGGCAGGAGGAAAACATACATACAGTCAGGAGTTCAGGCTCCTGATGATGAGGAGGAAGAGTTTCATTCTCCGGTGGGAGAAGTGTACTTAGGGAAGAGGAAGCCCAAGTGGCTTCAGGACACCTTGAGAGAGGCCACATCTGTTGCTGGGCCTAAGAGGCTAGTCAGAGAGAGCAGACCACCTAATAGGTTTTGTAGCTATATGGCAATGGTTGCCAACATCATTGACTCTGAGCCTTCTAGCTATGAGGAGGCAGCTAGCCAGTAGGTTTGGAGAGAGGCCATGCACGAAGAGTATTTTTTTATCATGAAGAATGATGTTTGGGAGGTGGTGCCGAGGCTTGAGGGCAAATCCGTGGTTACTTCCAGATGACTTTACAAGGTAAAGCATGCTGCAGATGGAAGCATTGAGAAATTCAAAGCAAGGTTTGTGGCTAGAGGGTTCTCCCAGGTAGAGGAAGTTGATTATAAGGAGACCTTCGCTCCCGTGGCTTGATATACTTTGATTCGCTCCATCATATCGATAGCACCAGAGATGGGTTGGAAGATCCACCAAATGGATGTGAAGACCGCATTTCTCAATGGCTTCATATAGGAGGAGGTGTACATTGAGCAGCCACAAGGCTTTGAGGTGAATGGGAAGGAGTCCCATGTGTGCAAACTAAAGAAGGCCCTTTATGGCCTGAAGCAAGCTCCCAGAGCTTGGTACTCTAGGATAGATACATATTTGCAGGAGATGGGTTTCACAAAGTGTTACACAGTAATTTGTCACCGTCCCTACCATTCCCCGTCCCGCACAATGGAGGACCCATTTTGTGACCTGTGAACATTGTCATGCCTTGAAAACATCATCAATGCATTCCTCTAAGCATGAGCTTCATTTGCCCTAAATACATCTCCTTGCAAAAATCATGAAAAACATCCCTTTTTGCATTGGCGCGGGCATACAGTTCAGCACTCGCGCTAATGGGGAAAATCCTGCAAAGAGGCCGCGCCAACTGGCGCTCTGTCCCAGAGCAGTAGTCGCGCCACCCAATTTAAGGAATGTTTTTTTAAATAAAGATGGCAGAAGTTGAGTTTCAACAAACTCAGAAACCATTGCCTATCTTGAGTTGGGAGGTTTGGCTACGGGAGTTCTATGGAAGGGAAGTGGTTTTGCCACCTCCCATGGAACCTTTCTTGTTGATAGGGCCAATCCCACAATAATAGGGATCCCAACTCCCTCCTTCCCCATCTATAAAAGCCTGCCCAATTCCATGGCAAGCTAGTCTTGAAGTGCCTAAGCTTTGAATCTCCAAATTCCCAAGAGCCTTTTGTGCTGTAAGAGCCCTCTTCCTTCCCTTAAGGCCGACTCAAGTAAGGAGACTATCGTCGAGAGACTTAGGAGAGGTTTTCCCTTTCCCTGGCGAGCTTTGCGAGACGTGAACAACTGGAGACCCATCCGAAGGAGACCACGACGTCAGAACTTTGGTTGTAATCTCTTTCGATCGTTATTTAATGAATGATTATGATTATGGTTCCACTTTGTTTTCAATGATGTTAATATGAGTAGTATCCTTTCTGACTGATATTGAGTTACGTATGCCGGATTTTATGCTTGTATCTGTTTGTTTCTTGCATGTGCAGGTGTCCATCCGCGGAAATCGTTGGAGGATCGTGATCTGCCGAGGCTGAGGAACGGGAACGCTCTCTTCTTCAGATCGTAGCATTGGAATCCAGGTAGGCTTCTATCTCTAGTATTTTCATTCGTAACTAGGAACTTGCGTCGTAACATTTCTGATTGTTGCTAGACCCCTGTTGGGATAGTAGGGATCGCCTCTGTCCGCAGAGGGGATTTACCTCCTCAACAATTTGGCGACTCCACTGGGGATCGTCTAGATTTCACTGTCTCGTTTTGATTATTTTGTGTTTTTCCTTCCTTGATGAGCCTTCTGGGTTGGGTTCTTTTGCTGTTGTTTACTTCTTGGTTTGCTTAGTGTGCATTGATCTGCTTCTGGAGTAGTTCTTTTTCTTTTTTGGCTGAGAAACTCGACTGGCACGCTTTTTAGCTCGACAGTCGCGCCAATTAGCGCATGTTGCTTTTGTTTAGCCCGCGCCAATTGCTTTCTGGCGCCAGTTTCGGCCTTACAGTCGCGCCACTCCTGTAAGGTTTTTTGAGTTTCTTCATTTTTGAGCTCTCTGGGTTTGGTTAGTGTTTTTCTTCTTGATTTTCTGACTGCCTGAGTGTGTTGGAGTCCTGTTTGACTGGGAATTCACCTCTGTCCTTTGGTTGTTTGCTTTTATCTATCGATTTCACGTTTTGAGCCCTAGGGTATCTAGTGGCCTAGTGTATCGAGCCCTCCTTGGGAATTTTGGTGTTTCGTTTGTCCGGTCGACTTCCTGATTGATTCTCCACATCCTCTTAGTAGTTGTTCATTGTTTTTGTTGCGATTTTTGGGTGATTGTTCATTCCTTCATTCAGATTTCGTTTGGTCTTGCATTGGGCCTAGATCACACAGCCCATTGGAGCCTTTGAGTCTTTTCTTGGTTTTGAGAGACTTTGGTCGATTTGGGATCTGATTGCTTGTGTTGTTGAGTGAAATTTGTTTGTTTTGCTCTCTCGAATATCGTTTCTCAAGTTGTTCCTTTTGTTTTCAGTTTGTTTAGTGCATATTAGCTATCAAACATTGAAAATTACAAAAAAAATCTCTTGTGCTTTTGGTTGAATTAGTGTAAATTGTAATATTTTCGATTTTGCTAGCGATTAGTGATCTGAATGAAAAGTTTTCAATTTCATTAGTTGCATTAGAGATCTCATTGTTTGTCTTCCGTTCATTTCGTTTGTGTAAAGCTCTCAACTCTTCTCAACTAGTTTTCATCGAACGAAATGTTGGACTGTGGCATGTAGCTTTGCATTTAGGAGTCTTTTAAGACACTACATACGATAGGGCCTGAAAATTGAAACTTAATCGAAGATCAACTTTAAAATCTATTCAATTAACCTAAGGCAGCATTGGAACTTAACGAAACATTTAATTAAAGGTCTAGGCTAGAGACGTGTTCCGGCGTCTTTAAACCTAGCAGTTGTCGTTCGCCGTTTGGCTTTAGACAGCGCTAGTACGGACTTGTGCTCCCCGTACCATTGCGTATATAAAGGGAGACCCCTCTAGGTTTTCAATCCTTTATCCACAGGAAGCCGAGTCTGCCGCCCTATACCCATGATACACCGAACACAGCATTCGGGGAGATTTCCTGCACGTACGGAAAGTCCTTGGTCGATTTTTGTTTCATTATTGAAACCAAGGTGTATATTGCAGTTCACGGATATTTGGTACACCCTTTGTGCCTAGTTTTTCCTGAGCAGTCATTTGGTCTTTTCTGACTCCCTAAACTTGAAAAGACTGTCGAGCGCTTGTCCTTTCACGCTTGTATCAAATCTGAAAGAGATAGAGTCATCTTTCTATTGTTTCTTGACTCTTAAAATATGAAACGATAGAGTTTCTTACTTTTCAATGTGGTAAAAAAATTAATCACCCACGATTACACGCCTGCTTAGATATTGCTTGTTGACCGTTTGATCGTGTGCCCTTAACTCGTTTTCAGCCCGTGTGTGTGTTTGCTTCTTTTTCTCTGGTCTTTTGCCACAGTGGCGGAACCTTCGGTTTCGTCGACTGGTAGTCCTTACACGGACGATTCTTCAGAGGCTTCCCAATCCTCTGTCGAACCACAGTAGCCTGTTGTTTCCGAGTTTCCTGACGGGGGACCGGTTCTCGCTGAGCAACCCTTTGGAGGACCAGTTGAGTTCAACTGGCCCTTTTCGGACCCTGTGTCTGAATTGAGATTTGGAGCTGATTTCCTTTCTCTTACCTCGGGTTCGCCTTTTGTTGCTGCTGTATTTCCTCCTAGTCCTCGCTGTCTTTTGCGTGATTTAACGGCAGGATCAACCATGAGTGATTCTGGTGAGGAAATCCCAATGTCCGGTGAAGAATATCAGCTCTTCTCGCGTAGATTGTTTGAGGGAGACAACTCTGAGCTGGCTAACATGTCAACAATCTAGTCCTTCTTTACCACAGGGATACAGATCTTTGGGTCAGATCATTTCAGCTGCAGCCTCTATGGGAATTTCATCTCCTGCTTCGAGGCCAGCTGCTACTACACCCGGGGTGTCTCCTCAGACGCCTGTCACATTTGTTCCCATCCGGCCCACTGTCTGTGTGGCCGCCTCTTCTCCTGTTGTCTCAGCATCTGCTACTAGGGCTGGGCCAACTCCTGAAGATGTTTATCTAGCTACTGCTATACCGGAGAACATCTCTCCGGAGGAGTATCGGTTGTCTTTGCAACAGCCGAACGCCGAGGTTGGACCGTCCTCCCAAGATCCCTACCGATCTTACTTTTCGCACTATGCATAGGATGGTACTCCCGTGTATGCTTTCCCAGGTCAGTATGACGAGCACGGGGAGATTTTGCGTCTACCCGCTCCTGAGGCTTATCTTTATGCTCAAGGTTTACCGTACAACCAGGCTTATAACCCGCAGGGGCAGCCTTTCCAAGGCCAACCTGCGGGCCAACCTGGCTATCTCTATGATCCACAGGGGTAGCCCATCCAGGGCTACCCTGCGGGCCAGCAAGGGCCATCGTACAGTCCGCAAGGACAGTATTACAGCCCTTCTGGTCAACCTATCCAACCTCAGCCGGGGTACCAACCGGGACCGGTCTATGGTCCTGGGGGGCAAATCCAAATTTCTTCTTTACCGATGCAACCAGATTCCGTTGGTTCTAATGCCACGTATATCAACAGACTATCCTATGGTTCGTCTGTCAAACCTGGGCTTCCGTAAAAATACCTGGTCTGTTCCACTACTCAGTTAACTGGCTTATCCAAGATAACGCGGCATCTGGCCTGTGCTAACCGGCCCATCCGGCATAACCCTGGGCTCACTTACAACTGCCCATCTTCGCGCACCGGCAATGGGCCGCCTATCCGGTCACTCTCGTCATTCAGTCAACCCTTGCACTCCGGGTCAACCCGTTCACTCGTGTCACTCTCCGCTCTGGGTCAACCCGTTCATTCAGTGGCAGCCCGCCTATCTCCATCAACTCCCGCATGTTACCTGGTTCATTCAATGTCAGTACCTAACTGCCACTGCCTCCTACGTATCAGGCTTCGCAGGGTTCCACTTTTCAGCATCCTACTCATCCTCAGGGTGGTTATTATCCTCATGGTCAGTCTCAACCGAAATATAGTCACCCCAGAGGCTCTCAGTATTATCCTCCTCCACCCGGTTCTACCTACACTCAGCAGCCGAATCCAAACGCTGCTTATACAGGGCCAACGCATAATCAGGGTCCGTACCCTGGTTATCAAGCCCCACACTATGGTTACCAGCATCCAAATCAGTCTGGTTATACGACCTATGCCCCCTACGGTCAGAATCCTGTGGGATAGAACCCGTGGGGACAAGGATATTCATAACCATCGTGGAGTATAGGTACCAGACCTCATCCTGAGCCTGGCATGGAATTTAACCCTCCATTGTTGTTCCTGGCTACCTTGGAACTGCCGGACGTTTCAAAGTTGACCAATGATCCGATTTTACATAATCCGTATTGGCCTCCGGTTCCCACCAAGATACCAGGTGACTGTCCCAAGTTTGAGGGGAAAGCTGGGGAGGACCCCCAAGCGCATGTGATGACGTATCACCTTTGGTGTTCGTCTAACTCTTGGGTCGACGATTCGATTCGCCTGCGCCTCTTCCAGCGTACCTTAACTGGAGTTGCTGCTAAGTGGTACATAGAGCTATCCCGTGGCATTTTTCAAGATTTCAACTCTTTAGCCATGGCTTTCCTCACGCATTTCCAGTTACCGGTTCGGTATGAAGCCGGGACGCACCTCCTGACTTCCCTGAAGCAGGATAAAGCCACTCACATCTCAGATCACATTCATGAGTGGCGGTGTCGTCGTAGACTGATTAAGTTTCACATACCTGTTCAGATATTGACTCACTGGTTCACCACCTCCTTTGTGAATAAAATCGCTCAGGATATTGCGATGGGAGCATGCGTGACAGAGGAACAAGCCATTGCGCGTGCCCAGTACCTGGATCTTGTCTATTCACAGTCCGGCACGCTTTATGACATCTTGAATGATGCTCCACGGCCCGGAACCACTAAGGCTCCGCCCACCCCTGCGGTGGATGGTGTCATTGGTTCTGTCTCTCAGAATTCGAAGAAATCTTCGAATGGGAAGTAGAAGGCTAATTCTTCCAACAATACCTCTGCTAATCCCGCCTCATCCGATTCTGGTAAAACCGCGGAGGTGAATGTCGTTCAGGCCAATCCTGCGGACAAATCCTCCAAGGGGAAGAAGAAGGGCAAAGGCAAATCTAAATCTGATGCCCCGAAACCAAAATCTAAATCTCGTACTGAGGATGGCTCCCAGCGTAAACCGAAGTACCCTTGCCTCATCTGTGAAGGGGACCATTATACTAAGGATTGTCCACGACGATCCGAGGTTAGTCAACTTCTTAAAGGCCCTAAAGGGACTCCGGCTGTTTTGAAAGAGCCATTTCCATCTCAGCAGACCCAGATGGTCGAATAGGCATCACCATCTGCACTGTTTGGGTCTCAGGTTTTCATGGTGAAGAGTGTTGCACCTATCTTTGTCGCTACGCGGTCGAAGGATTACAATGAACCGCGGCAGGCACCCGGGAAGGCAGTTGCGGATGGGCCGCCTCCCCCACCTGTCTCCGGTCCATTGGAAATCGAGAAGCCTTCTCTGGAACCCGTTGTGAAGCCACCTCCCAAGGGTGTTCTTCGAAGATCTTCTTATAATCCAAACGCTCGTGCCGCTCAACATTACAGTATTGTTGAGGATCTGGCACAGGCGCCATGTGCTATGTCCGCACTTGAGGTTCTTCAAATTTGTCCTTCACAATGGAAGGCATTACTGTCTGCAATTGGGGGCATTGATCCCGCCGACTCGAGCCTTCTCACCTTCGATATGGAGAATTTTACTCCCCGGCTTCCACATCAAATCGCTTTGGTCATTCAAGTCGGGATTAACAGTCTGAATATTCATAGGGCCGTCGTAGATGAGGGTGCATCTACCTGCGTTATGTCCTCCGCTTGCTGGAAGGCCATCGGCTCTCTAGCCTTGTCGTCATCTCCCAATGCCCTTGAGGCATTTGATGGTCGAGAATCTAAACCCCTGGGCGTTCTCGAGAGTCTCGCGATCACATTACAGGGAAAAACTGTCAACGTAGAAGTGGAAGTGGTTGACGCTAAGCTCAACTACAATATACTTCTTGGCCGTAGCTGGACCCATGCCATGCTCTGCGTGCCGTCCACCGTCTTTCGATTCATTAAGTTCCCTCACGAGGGCAAGATTGTCACAGTGGATCAGTTGTCATTTTTCACCTCTAACTCTGAGAACAATGTGCCATACGTGGATCAAATTCTGAATCCCCCAGACAGTGTAGGACCTGGTCTCTTCAAAGACCCAGTCCTCATGGGTATCTTTCCTACACCGCCACCGCATACCGCTCAAGTCAACATGTTGTCCAGGTCCGATGACCCCTGGCTCATTCCTACACCTGAGCAGGTATATGAGTTTGGAGAATCCATGCCTTTGACGCCAGTAGAGATCAGCTACTGTGAGATTGTTGCTGCATCGGATCCTCCACCTCCTCAGCATGCTCCTTTGAGCATGGCTCTCGACGTCTACTCTCAATCCCCCTGGCTTGGTTAGGCTGATTCACCTGATCCTCTCAGAGAGACTTTTCCTTCCGATGAGGCTATCATTGAAACTATGTCTCTTGAGGAGCTGCCTTGGGGCGATGGACATCATCGCTCCTCGTTTATGCCTAGCTTGGGGGCAATGACTGATTGTCTAGAGCGTTATGCTACTCAGGTTCCTTCCCCTCCTCTTCAAACACCGATCTTGATGCATGAGGTTTTTTCGGAGGGTAATCTGAGTAACATTACTCAAACTGTTCCAATCAACATCTCCGTTAAACCGGGGATTGTTGAGAATATTCATGTGGGTGTGACTTGTTCTCCCGAGGAGATTCAAGTCTATACTGAGCTTTTCAAAGAATTCAGAGATTTTTTCGCATGGTCTTACGAGGAAATGCCGGGAATTGATCCTAGTATTGTCGTGCACGAGATTCCAACCTATCCAGGTGCGAAACCCGTGCGCCAACGCTTACGTCCCATGCATCCTCGGAAAGCCGCCGCCATCAAGGCAGAAGTTGAAAAACTTCTGAACGCGGGTTTTATTTATCCCATCCCCCTTACAGAATGGGTGTCCAACATTGTCCCTATCGATAAAAAGCAGGGTACAATTCGAGTCTGTGTGGATTATCGCGATATCAATCGCGCCTGTCTTAAGGATAATTATCCCACTCCGTTTATCGACCAGATCATCGACGAATGTGCCGGGAGTGGGATCTATTCCTTAATGGACGGTTTCTCAGGTTATAACCAAATCAATATCGCACCTGAGGATCAACATAAGACTACATTCATCTGTCCATGGGGCACTTTCACGTACAAAAAACTCCCGTTCGGCTTAAATAACGCTGGTGCCACGTTTCAGCGTGCGATGTCCTACACTTTTCATGACATTTGCCATATCGCTCAAATTTTATCCGGACGACTTGCCAAAATTTTATCTGTAAGCCGTAGGACCATCCTGAAACACTCGCCTGCATCTTCTTTCATGGTGACGCCATAATATCGTGGTTCAATCCTCATAACAGTTTGACGTTGATCTCCGCCGCCTTTAGGATTCATCGTCTTCAGCATCTAATTCGGCCAATCTTTAGCATCGAGGCCATCAGAATCTCCCATCACTCCTCTCATCGCCATAGTCTGCAAGGGAAAGCTAATTTTCTTCAGCGCTTTATCCCGAATTATGCCGAGGTGGCCAAAGGATTCACTCGTTTGTTAAAGCAGAACGTTCCCTTTCATTGGGACGAAATTTCTCAGGAATCCTTTGAGAAGTCAAGACGTTGTTGTCATCGCCCATATTTCGTCTTGACTACCACCGCTACCACTTGTAGAGTATCTATTCACGATTTTAGCACCATAGCTATGGTCTTGTGCAGGATGATGATCATCATATGGATGAACATGTCATTTAATAATCGTCTCTATTCTTCACCTGAACGCTATATGATGATTTCATGAAATCGCTTTAGCAACAAGACACCTAATAACGCCGTCATTACATCCTTTTACGACGATAATCGCTGGTTTCAGATCAGGAACCTATGTATGAGTATCTTCTAGACAATTACCGGGGGGCAGCATCCAATGGATTGTGATCCTCGTTGGTAGAGTTTGACTTGAGTTCACCACTCCAAGTCAACCAATCACTGGTCTTCGCGGATTTGATATGTCTTCCTACGACTGCCTCACACTCAAGACCATACCGATTTAAACGCTTCTCAACAAGATTATGGACTTTGGTATGGTGACATCATAGTGTATCTTCAAACCTCGACATTTCGGTCTGAGTTGGATAAAACTGCCCGTCGTCGGATTCGGCACCAGTCCCAACCCTACCATATAGTAGGAGATACCTTATATCGCGTTGGAGTAGATTCGGTGCTCCGACGATGCCTAACCTTGGAAGAGGCTGAGAAGGTCTTAAATGACTGCCACAGTGGCGCCTGTGGCAGACATATGTCTGGGTATGCTACTGCCCAGAACATTCTACGAGCAGGTTATTTCTGGCCTTCCATATTCAAGGACTGTATCACTGCAGTCCGTAAATGTCATCCATGCAGTTACCCCGGTATGAGATGCGCTGCCGCCGTTGCCATTGCATCCCATTATTCACAGTCGGCCCTTTTGCGAAATGGCGTGGATTTCTACCGACGTGTAACCCTCACTCGGCCAAGGGCATGGTATATTATTGTCGCAAATCGAATACTTTACTAAAGTGGCCGAGGCGATACACTAGTGCGACGGGAAAACGGTGCTCAGTTATATTAGCCATATTGCACGATTAGGGGTTCCTCAAGCCATAAAATCCCATGATCACGGTACTCATTTCCGTGACTATATGATGGCAGAGCTGACTTCAACGTTGGGCTTGCGTCACGACAGCTTAACACCATACTACCCTCAAGCGAATGGTCAGGTTGAAGCAGTGAACAAGGTTTTGGTCACTATGCTTCAGCAAACAATTGGTATTCATAAATCCAATTGGCATCTCCAACTGTTCTTAGCTCTTTGGGCATACCGAACATCTGCTAAGAGTGCAACTGGATTCACACCATTTCAATTGGTGTACGGTCTGGAAGCCACTCTGCCGATTGAATGTGAAATTCCTTCATTGAAATTAGTTGTGGAGCTTCTACCTGGTACTTCTGCCGAGGAAGAACGTCTTCTGTATCTGGAACGGTTAGATGAAACCCGTCGTCTGGCTGCTTTGATTATCGAAGCACAAAAGAAGAGGGTCAAAACTCATTTTGATCAATCTGTTTCTCCCCGTTCTTTTATCGAAGGAGACCTCGTCCTCCTGTATGATCAAGCGCATGATAAGCTTGGAGCCGGTAAGCTCCAGCCTATGTGGCATGGGCCCTATATAGTAAAGCGTGTTTTGAAAAATGGGGCCTACGAGCTTATAGATTATGAAGGAGTTCCGCTGGCGCAGCCCAGAAATGGGCTGTACCTTAAAAAGTACTATGCCTGAAGTGATTTCTTGGTGTGGTGTGTGTACATAGGTGTGTGATTTTCATTTGTGTGCATGTATTGTGTGGTGTGATTTGTAAACATCTTTCTGTTGATCGGGTCTTCCTGGTTGTGCAGATGTCTTTTCATCCATTTGTTGGTTTCGTGGATGGTGCCTCCCGCAGTACCAGGAATCTGTCTTCAGCAGCCTGGGTAATCTATGATCCTGCTGGTGAGTTGATTAACCTACAAGGAGTATGTCTAGGACGTACCACAAACAACATCGCGAAATATAGTGTTGTGTTAGAATTATTAACCGAGGCAGTAAACCTTGGTATTCGTGAATTGCTCGTATATCTAGATTCACAACTTGTGGTGTTACAACTGAACGGACACTATTCGGTAAGGAACCCGTCCATCTTACGTCTGTATCTGCGTATTCGATTACTGGAAAGGAATTTTGACTACATTACATATCATCATATACCCAGGCATTTGAATACACTAACAGATGCAGTAGCAAATTTGGTATTAGACAGACATTTGCGCAATTTATAAATCATTATCACATGAAAAGAAAGATCCATCCAGAAATAGATATGTATAAATATAGATATCGAAATGTTTACATAGAGTGTGTCACATAAAAGTCAAAAATATACATAGTCGTCTTAAATACATCCGGAGACGATACGTCTCTCAAAAAATAGGTGTGGTATAAATCCTAAAAGCTAATCCGCATGGTGCTCATGATAGCACATGACTGCATGCACTAAGCGTCTCAGGATTCGGTGGATCCGACTCGGAACTCCCACCGTGTGGCGCTGGTATGCCATCGGTACGTCTGCCAGCTGAGCATAGTCTGGGATCCCATGGGCAATGCCCTCGAGATTCTGGATCAGCTCCTCTCCTCCGGTGCCCTCTCCCTGAGGATCAGGGGTGAGTTGTGTCCTCCGTGAGATTGGAGACATCCCAGCTGGTCTCTCAGGTCCCACATCTGCATGCATATATAATATGTGTTAGGACGAATGTGTATTAACAAAAAAAACATATAAATAAAAAATAAAAAACATGAGGTCTTACCCAACTCCTCGTCCCAGTCGTCTCCTTCTGGTAGTGGGATGGTGGAATAGGTTCTTATCCCCGTTGTATAGATTTCTTGACACCGCTCTAATTCATAGCATTAGTCTTGGTCACCTAAGCTTTGAATCTCCAAATTCCCAAAGGAAACCTTTTGTCTGCCAAGAGCCCTCTTCCTTCCTGCAAAGGCCGAAACTCAAGTAAGGAGACTATCGTCGAGAGACTCGGAGAGTTTTCCCTTTCCACTGACGAAATATGTGAACGTGAGAGCATTTGCGTGGAGGAGTCTTGAGAACCACGACGTCGGAACTTTAGTTTATAATCTCTTTCGATCGTTATTTAATGAATGATTACGATTATGGTTCACTCTTGTTTTCAGTGATGTTAATATGAGTAGTATCCTTTCTGACTGATATTGAGTTACGTATGCCGGATTTTATGCTTGTATCTGTTTGTTTCTTGCATGTGCAGGTGTCCATCCGCGGA
Organism: Pinus albicaulis; assembly: GCA_034641835.2. Taxonomy (NCBI): domain Eukaryota; kingdom Viridiplantae; phylum Streptophyta; class Pinopsida; order Pinales; family Pinaceae; genus Pinus; species Pinus albicaulis. The sequence goes on from CM076577.1 coordinate 1,104,779,868, forward strand.
AATCGTTGGAGGATCGTGATCTGCCGAGGCTGAGGAACGGGAACGCTCTCTTCTTCAGATCGTAGCATTGGAATCCAGGTAGGCTTCTATCTCTAGTCTTTTCATTCGTAACTAGGAACTTGCGTCATAACATTTCTGATTGTTGCTAGACCCCTGCTGGGCTAGTAGGGATCGCCTCTGTCCGCAGAGGGGTTTTACCTCTTCAACACAAAGAGTGATGCAAATCCAAACCTTTACTTTATTATGATAGGTGAGGAGCCTCTCATTCTGGTGTTGTATGTGGATGAATTGGTCATTACGAGTGTAGAGAGACTTATAGAGCACTGCAAGAGATATCTTGCGTTGGAGTTTGAGATGAAGGACATTGGCTTGATGCATTAATTTTTGGGTTTGGAGGTGTGGCAAAAGGAGGGGCATTTCTTCCTGGGGCAAGGGAAGTATATTGTGGACATCCTTGGTAGATTCCACATGGAGGATTGTAGACCCATGTCGACATCGATGACCACCAATTGGAAGAAGCTTCACACTTCAGATTCTGAGTTGGTGGATCCCACATTGTATAGATGGTTGATTGGTTCCTTGATGTATTTGATCAACACCAGACCATATATATGTTTTGCAGTCAACACGATGAGCTAGTTCATGTGTGAGCCCAGGAGGGTGCACTGGGTTGCTGCAAAACACATTTTGTGGTACTTGCAGGGGACAGTGGATTATGGTCTGGATTATAGGCAGGGGGATGGAGTGAGACTGGTAGGTTACACTGATTCTGATTGGGCAGGTTGTGTTTATGATAGGAAGAGCACTTCAGGGTGTTGTTTTGGGTTGGGTTCGACAATGGTTTCATGGTTCAGCCAAAAGCAGTAGCTGGTAGCATTGAGTTCAGCGGAAGCAAAGTACATGGCAGCTAGTCTAGCTAGTTGTGAGGCCATCTGGCTTCGCAAGATGTTGTTTGGCTTATTTGGTCAGCCGTTGAGACCTTCAGTGATTTACTGTGATAATCAGAGTTGCATTAAACTCACGGAGAATCCAGTATTTCATGACGGGTCAAAGCATATCGGGATCAAATATCACTTCATCAGAGACTATGTTCAGAAAGGAGCTGTGAAGCTTGAGTATATTCCCACTGATGAGCAGGTTGCAGATATTCTTACCAAAGCCTTACCACGGGGCAAGCATGTCTACTTGAGAGACAAGATGGGTGTGGTGAGGAACACCTTCCTCGGTAAGAGGGAGTGTTGAAATTTGGTTACATGAGGACAAGTGGTTCCCTAAGGCTTTGATCTTTGGCCTGGGGAAAAGTGTCCAAAAGAATTTAATTTTTCTCCTAAAGTGACTTTATAAAGTTATAAAGTCAAATCTAATTTAAAAGTGACTTTAAGTGATAAAGTTACTAAAGTCTAATTTTAAAGTGACTTTAATAAAGTCAATGTAAAATTAGAAAGGAAAAGTGACTTTGGAAATAAATGACTAAGTGGGTCTTTATTAAAGTGGGGTTAATTAAAAAATAGAAAGTGAGATTTAAATGAGCATTTAATCTCAGCCCTAGATCTAAAGCTATCTCAGCCATTAGATTTAGGGATTCCCCAAAAGTCACTTAGGGTTAGGTTAAAAGAGGAAAAGAAGGGAAAATGTCATTCATTATTTCATGAGCAGATTGAGAAAAGGAGAGGAAGAGAGAAAATAATATTTATGAGTAGAGAAGAAGGAGGAAGAATAGCACCTTGGCACACATACCAAGGCAACAAGATTTTAACAAGTTTGTACAACAAGAAGTAGCATGAAGTTCAAGGCAAGTGGCATGAATTTCGAGGAAGGAAGACAACATTTAATGCAACATGAATTTCAAGGTCCGTACATCAGTTAAGGAGGCATGAAAATCGAGGTCCGTACAACAGCAAAAACATATCTGTTTTTTGAAGTCCGTAGAGTAGTTTTCAGCATGCAAATTGAGGTCCGTACGACAGCTGCACAACACGTTTTTCGAGGCAGCAAGTGGAAAAATTTTCAAGGAGGTCGTATAGTTGTTCTGGCACTATTTTCGATGATGTCCATACAACATTTAATGTTGTACTTTCTACTGTAAATTTTCGTTTCTATTTGACACAAAAATCGAGGCGGAGGATGTGCACAATTTTCAAGATAAGTAAAAATACTGGTTGCTGGAATTTTCCGTGTTTTTCTATTTCTCTGTAAAAGATATTTATCAGAAATAAAAGAGAGCTTTCGAACTAGTTTTCCCCAAGAGTTGTAGGGGGTTTTTCCAGGGTCACATTGACCAAAAATCAACGTGTCAAAATTCTATGAGTGGCTGATTTATTTTTCTGAGTTTTTATTTCTGCATTTCAGCATTGTGAAATTTCCAGAATTAGTGTTTTCATAAAACATTTATTTTTCCAGCTTGTTGAATGTATGGCTATGGGAATGAGCATTTAACTTTATGGGAGAAATAAGGAGAAACTAAAAACCGGGGTTGGTTATCAAATTTCTACACCATTATCCATCTTTTCCTCACTATTTGAGTTATTTTGATTTCTGAGTTGATTGTTGGTATCTTGCAGAGATATTTGTTATGTTTCTTGTGTTTTTAGGTGGGTTACATGCTAAATAAAATTGGTGCAATAAAACTAGACCTCTAGTTATCCTAGAGTCATTGGTTTTCTCCTCTAACTCTCAAAATATTCACTGTCTCACATTTGTAGCGGTTGGAAATTACATATCAGTGGAAAAAACATATCTAAGTGGTATAAAATAAATCAATAATCTATCTATCACATTGATAAGTCACCTAGACAAGTTTAGCATGCATTGTCTTGATAAATTTTACATGTTCTCATGATTGTCATCTCTATCTAGATTGCATACTAAAGTCTTATTCGTAGAAGTGGCATTTCAATATTTAGAAGGTATAGCGTAAGTGAGTTTGGTAGTTGACTATTTCACTCACCTTTGGCTCTCTCTTTCTTGCATCTAAATTACTCCAAAACATAAGTAACTTATTGTTGTCATAAAGGAACTTATTGTTGCCCTAATTGCTCATGTATGAATTTGAATATCATGAGTGGCTCAAAGTTCTTTCATTGATTTGTGCTTGGTTGGTTTTCATTGTCTAATAATATTAATAACATTGGATAGGTAGTATTTGACGTTGGGTGTCCTGTAAAGACCCGTAACTCCAAACTGTGCACATTATCTCACTCTCTAAAAGCACATCGATATCATCTTGGTTGCCTGAGTAAAATAAATCTAAATGTTAATTGGATTTTGGTCTCATTTTTTAATGATATAAGTTTCCTATTTTCCCTTTGATATCTAATCTTGTTCATTATTCTAATTAGCATTGAAACTTTGGTGAAGAATTGATCTCATATTTTCATTCTTGTTTCATGGCTAATATCCATTAGTGAATGGAAAACCCTAGGCACAGGCGCAGCCATCTGCCCTTGATCCCCAGCTTCAGTAGCCCCTGTTGCTCGTCCGCAACCGCATGGTCCCTCTGGAAGACATCCCGGAGGCAGCTCACCCTCCTGATCATGCCCTAGCTTTCTCAGCGTTGATCAGCTCTCTAAACCCTCCTCGAGCAAGGCCTGCAATCTCAAAGTTCGTCGAAAAGTTGGATGGGATTTAGGAAGTCCCTCTCCCTCCTACAATCCCTTGAATGGTTTCCCTCTCTCTTGCTGAGAAATGCCTCATTGGGAAATTTACTAGTCTCTGGCCCTCGCCAAAGACCATCCAGAAATGGGTTGAGCGCAATTGGTTGGACAAGATAAATGGGAAAATCTCAATCAGATTCTGTGGCAGGGGCTATTATACGTTCCATTTTGAGACCAAAGAGGACAAAGATATCATATTCAGAAATGGTCCATACTTCGTGGAAACCAGAGGGCTTTACCTAAATAAATGGACTCATGATTTTGACCCAGAGCTCGATGTTCCCAATGTTGTTCCTGTTTGGGTCTGCCTTCCTCACCTCCCTCTTCACTACTGGGGAGACGATTCAGTAAGAGCGATTGGAAATGTCATAGAAAATTTTATCGACAAAAGTGAGTTGAAGGATAACGTGCAAGCCTGTGCAAGAATCTATGTTGAGGTTGATCTAGGAAAGGGACTTCTGGAATCAATCAAGCTAAAAGTGGACAACTCGACGCATATACAACAACTTGACTACGAAAAAATCCCCTTCAAGTGTAAGGTATGCCATGAATACAGTCATTTTTCTAATAGATGTCAAAAAGTTATTGAAGTTGAATACACAGATCCGAACACTCAATGGGAAGTCATTAAAAAGAAAAAGACAGTTCCAAACTCCAAAAAATCTGGTGCCTCAGCCATCCTACAACACTCTCAATCTGCCAACCCCCCCATTCACCACCATCTGGAACCTTCCTCCACCTATCTTCATATCCCTGATCCTCCTCCTAACCCTCCCTCAGCCTCTGATCCTCCCTTTACCTCCCCCAACCCTTTCTCATCCCTTGCCTCCTCTGAAGAGGATCCTCCTCATCCATCCATCCCCTCCCCTCAACCTGACTCCCTTCTTCACATATCTCCCTCCAAGTCTTGTCCCCCGCCCTCTTCATCCGAGCCCTCTTCTGCACGGATTGTCACCCGGAATGCTGCAAAAGAACAGGGAGTTAATTTGGAAATCCTTAAAAGAACAGGCCTAGGAAGAAAACCCCCCAAACATCACTGTGAGGAAGCAGCTCAGAAGGATATTTCTCTAGGTACTCAACACTCAATAGAGTCCTACATTGGAGGACCTACACTCAAAGAAGCCAATCAATATGAATTAGGAGGGAAGATAGGGACACAACCTGCATTCTTGAAATAATGAAAGTTCTCACTTGGAACTGTAGGGGACTAGGGCACCCCTCCAAAAATTCTTCCCTAAAAGACCCGTGCAATCAAGAAAAGCCAGACATTGTCCTTCTTCAAGAAACAAAACAAGGAGAAATTGAAATGAGAAATATCATTAATAAAATCAGGAACTACATGGGCACTCTGGTAGAATCTAGAGGTGCCTCGGGAGGCATAGCAACAATATGAAATCAGAACATTTGGAAACAGACTGCAATTGTCAAGACTCGCGATTGGATCAAAGTCATTCTTCAGAACCAACAAGAGGATATCAAGACTATTGTCTATAACATTTATGGGCCAAACCACTATAAAGACAATGAAGCTTGCTGGAATACTATGAAAGCTGACATAGACAGTGAGGACAACCCTAATGTCATCATTGGAGGGGATCTAAATCTGATCTTGCATGCCAATGAAAAAAGAGGAGGTAGTTTCAATCATGATCTTGCAAGAGAGCAGTTGGAATCCATTATGTTTGATCACAATTTGGTGGACATCATCCCCAAAAATTGAAAATATACTTGGAATAATCGTAGAATTGGGATTGGAATTATTATGGATAGGCCCGACCGCTTCCTTGTTAATTTTTCCCTCATCTCCCATTTTTCTGTGGCCTCCTCTTCCATCCTGACTTTTTCTGCCTCTGATCATTATCCTATCTCCCTCACATTAGGGGACCAACCTTCCTTGGGACCCCTCCCCTTTCGATATAATCCGCTCTGGTGTGAATTCCCTGAAGCTCGGAAGACCGTGATCATATCTTGGTTGCTACATGTTGAGGGCTCCCCTAGTCATATTTGGGAATCTAAATTGAAATTGTTGCACATTGCGCTTAAATAGTGGGTCAAACTCCATTACAGTGAACCTGACATAATAAAAAATGACATTAAGAGAGAGCTTGAAAGCGTGCAAACTGACATCAACATCCACGGAGTAATTGAAGAAAAGCAGGACCATGAAAAAGAGCTATATTGGAATTGGTATAAAGCTAGTAGGAATGAAGAGGAAAAATGGAGACTTAAATCATGAAATCTCTAGTTGCAGGTTGGGGAAAAAACACCTTTTTTTTCCACAAGCAGACCACAGTTAGAACGTCAAGGAATAACATCACTGAAATCACAGATGATGAAGGACAGAAGCACACAAAGTAGGAGGCCATTAAAACAAGAGCTTATTGTCACTACAAAAATATTTTAACCAAAAATGCAAAGCCGGAGGATTACAACGATTTTTTTATTTATACCCCCAAGCTTATTACAGAGGAAATCAACACTTCTCTCACCATGGAAATTGAGGAGGTTGAAATTCTTAATGCAATTTTCACCCTCCATCCTGACAAATCTCCAGGCCCACATGGTTTCTCCATAATTTTCTACCGGACCTTTTGGGATATCATCAAAAAATACCTCATCAAAATGATTCTTTGGGTCCAAATAAAAAATAAGGTTGGGGGTTTCACTCATTCTACTTTCCTTTCCCTCATCCCCATAGAAAACCGCCCCTCCTCCTTTTCCAGATTCAGGCCTATCTCCCTTTGCAATTCTTCTTATAAAATCATAACCAAAATCCTGGCTACCCGCCTCAAAACCCACCTCCCGAATCTAATCTCTGAAAATCAAGGAGGATTTATCTCCCAAAGACAAATAATTGACTCTATCCTTTTGGTCCAAGAAGTCATTCACTCTAGCATGATGATATTTGATAAAGGATTCATCCTGAAACTTGACTTGGCCAATGCCTTTGACAAAGTGAGACACTCCTTCCTTCTCGTTGTCCCCCAGAAAATGGGATTTGAAGCAGACTTTACATCTCTTATTTAAAGTTGCATATCCATTGCTTGGATATCCCCCTTAATCAATGGAAGATCGAGGAATTCTTCCAACCTTCCCGAGGCCTGAGGAAAGGTTGTCCCCTCTCTCCCTTTCTCTTCAATCTTATGGCAGAATCTTTCAACAGGGCTCTGGACTTCTAACGCAAAGCAGGGCTTATCACTGGCATCAAATTTTCCAATGGAGTCAAGAATTTGAATCACTCTCAGTTTGTTGATGACAACCTCTTGATGGGGGGGCCTCCAACACCATTGCGCAGAGGTCCAAACTGCTTCTTGAAAAATTCATACATTACTCTAGAGGACAGATAAACTATCATAAAAGTTGCATTTATGGATGGAACAAAACTATCAACACTATACACAACATAGCCCAAATTTTTGGGGTGTCCTACCAATGGAATTGGACCCATTTCAATTATCTTGGCATGCCTATTAGTGTTGTACAGTTGAAGACAAATATCTGGAATCTCAACATTGAAAAAATGAAAAAGAAAGCGCAACAATGCGGATCCTCCTAGCTCAACATGGTTCGGTGCATTATCCTCCTAAAATATGTCCTATCCTCCTTACCCTTGTACCACTTTTCCCTTGTTTAGGCTCCCATCATCATCCAGCACAAAATAAAAGCTATCTTAAGACACTTCTTATGGCAAGGAGGGAAAAATGAGAAGAAGAAGTTCAATTTGGTCAAATGGAGGCAGGTAACGCAAAATCATGCAAATGGAGGATTGGCAATTCACATCCCTATGATGTTGAACATTGTCTTTGGTGGAAAAATTGTATGGCGCTTTATAACGGGAAAATATACTCGGTGGAAGCAAGTGCTGGAGGAAAAATACCTCTCCACATCAAGACAAAAGCTCTTAGATCATACTATTCCTCTCAGACCTTGCGCTAATATATGGGCTCTCTGTAAAAAATCTATTCCTTTCATCATCAATAATACCTCCAAATTCCCTCATGGAGGATGTAGTGTAAATATCTGGGAAGATAAAATTATGGAGAAGCCTTCTATCTCTAACAACCCCAGTATTCTGTGCTTTCAAAATTATCTCATAAGCCAAGGGATCAATACCTTTGGACCAAATTTCCAGTTGGGAGGGGAATTCCAACTTATGGAAGGGTTGGACCTTTACACTTATGCCTCCCCTCCTTGTGAATGATCAAAAAACTCTGAAAGGAATGCTCCATGGTGCTGCCCCTTTGAACAAGGTTGTCAAGATAGCTTCAGGTGGGATCTGTCTGGTTCCTCTTACACAATAAAATCTGGGTATGTGTCCCTTCTCAAAGATCATTACCCCCCTCCACCTTGGGCCATCTGGAAGCAAATCTAGAAATCTGAAGCGCTTCCCAAGGTCAAAATCTTCACTTGGATCCTACTCAAAGGGAAGATTCTTACCTCTGAAAACTTTATAAAAAAAAGGTATCAGTTGCGCATCAAGATGTCCCCTCTACCTCAAGGCTGAAGAAAATACCTTCCACCTCTTTGTTGGATGCCCCTTTTCCTCACAATGTTGGCTTACACTATCTAAATACTCTCGGATTGATCTTGGTGAAATCAACTCAATCTCAAATTTGATCATAAAATGGAAAATAAGTTACCCTTGGGGCAAAAAAATCAAGTCAGTAACCAAAAGAGTTTGGGATACTCTCCCCTATGGTTTGCTATGGAACATATGGTTAACAAGGAACACAACTATTTTTCAAGATCAGAGACCTTGCACAAGAAAAGTCCAGAGCAAGACCTGGGATCTTACAATTGAGACAATCCTCTCCAAAAACAATAGCCATCTAAACTTCAACAGTCTACAAATTGAAGAAAGAAGCTTTCTTGGTGAATCTCTTGAAAATCCCTCGAGGGTTAGTAGAAATCCAGTCATCCGTCTTCCACACAATGAGCAGTGGAAGATAAGACTCAAAGAGAAAGAATTTATTAAGTGGCTTGATGGGATAAAAAGGCCAATGTTATTCTTTTATGGTGCTTCAAAATCGAACCCAAGTATTGCTGGTGTAGGAGGATACATAATGGAAGCACAAGGTGGCATCATGGCCACCTATGAATGGGGGTTGGGTTGTCTGTCCAATAACAGAGTCGAAGCCTATGCACTGTTGAAAGGTCTTTAGATTATTAAGACTCTCAAAATGGAAAAATTCAAGATTTTCAGTGACTCTGCAATCATCATAAGCATGATGAATAATTCTACGTAGACCCACAATATAGCTCTCAACAAGCTTATTGATAGATGTCACAACCTGTGCAAGGAAATGGAAGACATCTCCTTCTTCCACATTCTCAGAAAAAACAACAAGAAAGCAAACATTTTGGCAAATAATGCCTGTAAGAGACTAGCCAGTCAACTTCTTCTCTAAGGAACCACTTCCTTTTCTCCTTTGCCATGATTTCATATCCTCACTCTACCTTTCCTTGCCCAAATCTCTCCCTTTTCAGAACTCTATCAGTTCAGGTCTTCTATCATCATTTCCCCCACAGCGAACTACCTGGGTCTGCTCTTCATTGCCATTTTTATCTTCACTCCTTACACCGCATCGCAATTCACTCATCGCACCTCTTTCCCTTTCCTCTTAATTCTTCCCTCCCCTTCTAGCCGATTGCTATCTTGCGATCACGCTCCTTTTCACTTGTTGCTTATCGCACTTCGCTCCATTTACCATTACCCTTTAAAAACTGTCGCCATCTTTGCTGACTACAATATCGTGATATCGCATATCGTAGCTCGCACTATTTACGTCTTTCGCCTATCGCACTTCGCGACCTTTCCTATTTCGCAATTCGCACCCTTTACCTTTTCCGCTTATCGCTCTTCGCGACTCTTCCCTTTTTACACTTCGTGGCTCTTTCCTCTTCGCACTTCGCGGTTCTTTTCACGTTGCACTTCGCACTTTGCAGCTCTTTCCATTTCACACTTCGCTCTTCGCGGCTCTTTCCATTTCACAATTCGCGGCTCTTCCCTTTCGCTTTCCTTTTCTCACCGACCTTACCCTTTGCATTCCGCTCTTTCTCCCCCTTTCCCCTCTTTCTCTCCATGGCATATTCCCCAATCCTCCTTCTCTTCCTAGCTTCTTTCCCGCCCCTCCTTCTTCAGTTCTCCAATCTTCGCAGCAGTCTCTCTGCCTCGTCCCCTCAATCACGTAGTCTTGAGAAAATAAAATTTCTTTTTTGTGTCGACTTTCAAGCCGAAAGGACTGTCGAAGAGCTGATCAGAGGGAAGCCGAAGCTCATGGAACAAAATCATCACGTGGACATTGCATCCCTCCGGCACCAGAAGCAGCTGAGCAACTCATCTAACGATCAATTTGGGAGCAAATCAAGACATCTTCGACCAATCCGCTTTCCTTCTTCTCATTCCTTAGATTATGTCTTTTAAATTTTCTTATATGCTTTGCCAGTTTGTTATAATTTATCAGGATTCATTCATGCAATATGGTAGTATTACTAGTCACAAAGGAGGCTCGATATCCTGCCACTTAACCCCTCCATGGCATTTTTCTACAACACTCGAATGTAACAAGGAATTATTTCCCCTCTTTTTTTTAATACTAAATAGCAACCGACTCAGTTAAAAAAAATTATCCATTGGTGAATGATAAATCTACATTTTCACTAAGATTCTAAGTGAAGGATTCTAATCTAATTGAACATTTCTTGGAATATCTTGGAAGATTTCTAATTGATTGGCATCATGTATTGAGAATCATTGGTTAGTTTTTCTAAGTAAATAAGCGCTCTAATTCTTATTTCATATTTCATGTTTGAAGGGGATGTCGATTATAAACATCTATTGTGAATACATCATTTTGTAGGGAATTAAATTTACCTCTTGCACTTGCTCAATTATCATGGTTCATTGGTTAATATATCTTGTGGGTAATATCTCTCATATTGGGGATATTCTCTTTAAGAGTACATAACTTTTTTATTAGCATTTGGTCCATTGTATCGTGGTTATCCCTTTCCTTGTTGCCAATGGTATCATTGAGCACTTTGTCTTGTTTAAGATTGTCTCTTAATTCATTCTTAAGTACTCTTGTCATAAAGCTAATCATAACTGAGTACCTAAAGTTATTAACCAATCTCAACTCAAGAATCACTCTCTCATCTTGCATATCATTTTAGGCTAGCCTTGCACTAAATAAAATTACCTCCAAGCATAAGCTTGGTTGATAAACATCTAGGGCCACCCTTTCTCACATAGCTTGAGGGATTCAACACCTTTCTAGTGGTTAACACAGTGACTTTGAAGTCGTCAGGGCCACAGTATTTGTAGTGCTTGAGGCACTAGGTGGTTAGAACACAGGGGGAACTATCATTAATCAAGCCTCTACTTGCTTCCAATTGGCTTCCATCCCACAACCTACTCTAAAGACTAGACTCGAAACATTTAAGACGAAGGTTTTATTTAGAATAGGCATATAACTAAAAGTAGCCAAGATCCTTGCATCACACCTAGGATTTAGAATTTTCACTTCATATAGGATAGTCATTCATCCAAGCAATGATTATCCATCCGGTCTCTAATTAATAATAAGCAATAAGTTGAATCCATAAGGAAATGGAATCGCATTCAGATCTAATCTAATCTTTTAGTCTTGCTAAAATTAACCAAATAGCTAGGCCATTCAATCGTGTCTCCAGGACTCGTTGTTTTCCAACTTGTCCTTCATCTTCACATTTCCATAGGGACTAACCCCCATAGCCTATTGTTGGGAGACAACTAGAATGGAGAGATCGGGGATCAGAGTGACAACCCCCAACCTGATTCGTTCTCGTAGTGCTTGTACAATTTGAGTGACAACATTTTATGGTGCCATTATTGAGGGCCAATTTATTGGACCTTGGTATTGACGACATTCTCATAAATATTCTTAATCCTTTAATCTTTCATCGTTCCTTATTCCATAAACACAACATTTTTTGGCATTGTTTCCTTTCATCATTCTTCATCTCTTCATCACTTTATCCTTCTTTCTCTCACTAATCCTTCCAACTTGTTTATCCGCACCTTTAGCACCTAGACATTCCGGTTGGTTTCTTGTTTAGGTGTCGACTCCACTTATTCATCCATTTTTCTTAGACAAGAATATCTCCTTCATATACATTTGCTTGATCCTAGACTCACTTTTCGGTGTTTTGCCTTTTGGATCTTGGAGCTAGATTCATGTTCAAGTGGTGACTCCACTTCTTCCATTTCTTACAAGAATTTCTTCTAGAAGCTCACTTATTTTGTATCTCTTGATTTTATTGAGCAAGGATCTCTCTGTCTCTAGCATCCATTTGATCCATCTTCCCATCAAGAAGGTCATCATGACTGACTTATTCGCCCCTTGTCGCTTAACTGACACTCTTCATGATCTTCCGAGAGATGCCATTGATAATTTTCCCTTTTTCACGGGTAATAATGCAGTTACTATTGTAGATCATCTTACAAAATTTGTTCTTCGTATGGTAAGGTTAGGGGGCTATGCATATGATAAACATGAGGATGCCAAGATGCGACTCTTTGTTCTTTCGTTAGAAGACGATGCATTAAATTGGTTTTTGGAGTTCCCTGATGAAACCTTTCAATCTTTACAATCAATTTTTTTGAGGCCTTTGAAGATAAATATGGAAATCATATGGGCTCGCCTTGTGCCTCTAGTGTTGAAAAAAAAAGATGAAAGTGGTCATGTGAAGGACCCAAATATCATATAAGGGTATCAAGAGAATGAGTCATATTGCATACCTTGTAATAATTTTCATCATGAATCCACTTGTGCAGTTGCAAGAAGAATCTGCGATAGTGGAAAAGTAGGGACAACGTTTCGAATTGGTATCGACAATGAAAAGGAAAAAGATAATAAAATTATCAATACACTAACTCAAATGATGAAAACAATGGAACTTAATCAAGAAAAATTGATGGTATATAACGCCAAGGATATGAGAGTGATGATTTCGATTTTGAATGGATATATATTTCATGGACTTCTATTTTCTTGGATGCACGATTTTGGGATTCTCATGTTACTTCATGGAAGCAACGTGTCCCCGTATGGAGCCAGATGTTGCACACATTTTGTCAAAGTTCCAAGGAAGCAGGTGTACCAAATTTTTCAAAAGGTCGATATCATTAGCCATTAGCATTTTATGTCATTGTAAACCCATTATGCAAAAACTTGTAAATGATGCTACTAAAATCGTATGTGTATGTAAAAACCAAGTTAAGCCTATTATTTTGGCAAAAATTTCATCCTAGGAGGTTTTTCATCTCACTGATTCAGTTGTGTTTCTAAGAACATATTATTGGAAAAAAAATTTCCTCCATCCTAACCACAAAGCTAGGGTGGAATTTATTGTCAAAGCCTTAGGTGAGTCCTAGTGTTGTAGTCGAGTCTTCTGTAAAAGTGATTTGGGAATAATTTAATCTAATTCAATAAATTATTTTATTACATATCACTTGGTCTACTAGATCATAGTGTGTCGCAAAATTGGGTATGCATGTTGACGGTCTATAAAGAACGAGTGTTCCCCTTCTAGGGTTGAAATGTAATTATCTTATGTAAAAAAAAAATTAGTGCATGGTCCCTCATACTTAGACACCATAATTAAAATATTAGAGGGTGGAAAAAAAATCCCCTCAAATGCCAATTAATTGATTTTTTTGTCAAAAATAAATTTATCCTAAGCCATAAAATTAATTAATTAGAGTCAAAATTAAATTTCTAGAGAAATTAAATTCTCCAAGTGGAAAAATTCGTGGGTCCTAAAGAAATTAATTTTTGGAGGTCCCCCACCAAGGGAATATTGGATATTTCAAGAAAAATTGGACCTTTGGGCCTTGATGGTTAATTCAAAGTCATTTTTTTGAGGAAATTAGTTCAAAATAATTATTTTTGGGCTAATAAAAAATGGGTTAAATGATAAATTTGAAAATTCCTCAAAAGTAATTATTTTAACAGCAGAGATTAAAATATCATCACATATTTATCAATGGACGAGATTGTTTTGATAGGGATTAAATCAACTAGTCGTTATTTTCCACTTGGAGGATTCTTCTATAAATTAGGAGTCATTTGTGTCTCAAGCCATCTGGTGTTTGGCTAATGTCACTCTGAAAATCTTATGTAAATCTATTGTCCTACTGGGAACGTTCTTGAATAATCATAATAAAGATTTTGGGGTGGAGTTCATGGTGTCTCTAGTCTACTGATTTGTGGTATGTGTCGGGTGCGGACATTCCTAAAGACCTGAAAAGCCAATGGTATTTGCACAGTGGTTGCTTAAAGCATATGACTGGAGATAGAAGCAAGTTTATAACCTTTGATGAAAATAAATCTGGAAATGTTACTTTTGGCAGTGACAAAGCAGGGAAAATCAAAGGAAAAGGCTCAGTCAGTCTAGATAATGGCAGAGGAAAGGCCCAAGATGTACTATTTGTGGATGGGCTGAATAGTTTTTGTTGAATCTTTTTTTCATTGTAGGTGATAGGAACACTCTATTGGTACGTTGTGGGCTTATATTAGGTGATTTGATTCACTGTGTGTTCTAACGGTCTTTTTTTTAGAAAATATATAGTGTATGCAGGTTCCCCAACCCTTGGACTCCAAGTTCACAAGTTGTGGGCACACATTGACTATGTTTGGATCCTAAATATATGTATAATGTTCTAACTTTGCTAAGGTTGTGGATTTTGCATCTATCTTTCAAAATACATTTAGCCATTATAAAAAAATCTATAAAAAATTTCAAAATTTCTCTAAATTTTTTACACATGTATATTTTGTAAATATATTTGTATAATAGAATTTTATTTCTAACCCTTTTTTGGAGCTAGGTTTTTGGGGTTTTGGGGGTTTTGGATTTATTTTGAATTTTTGTATATATTAGGGTTTTGGGCTTTTGTAATTTTATTTGTGCAAGTTAGCTTCAACCTAGATCTGAAGATTTGGAAAGTCTATAAGGGTTTTTTGGCATCAAATACCATTATGAAGGTTTCTACAGGTTGATCTAGGCCTAGGAAGGAAAAATCCACCACGTGCTTCCCCTCCAAGTTCAACGTCCAAACTAAAAGGAGAATCTGCTAGCCTTCTTATGGAATTTTATGATGAAATTCTAGCATAGTCAGAGATATGAAGTGAAAGTTAAATTTTTTGAGGGTTTCAGATATTTTTTGGGCCACATAGCCCTAGCCATAAGTCCTCCAATCCTTTTCGTGAATCTAAGGAGGCTCCTCCTCTTAGTCGCTAGCCCTTATAGTGATTTTTTACCATGACCATGGACCTTTTTCCTTAGTCGTGGCATGTTTCCCTTAATTTTTTCCCTACCACAGCCCTAAAGAAATTTTCCCTTGCCTTCCCATCCCTTGGCCCTCTCCTTTCCTATATCATATACCCTTCACTTTCTCTTATTTCCTCATGACATCCCTCACTCCTTACCTCTTGCTTGTCATAGCCTCCTCCCAGCCCTCTGTGACCTTTTCCCTTCACCATCTTAGCCTCCAGACCTCCTTTTTCATTATTTTACTTGGCCGTGGACCTGTCCTTCCCTCTACGAGCCTCCTTCCTCCTTTTCTCGAGCTTTGGCTTCTCAACCTCCTTTTTGGCCTTGTTCCCCCTCCTTATTCTATCTCCTTGCTCCATTAGCCATATTTTCCTCACTATTGGATTTATTTCTTACTTATGGGTTGATTTTTGGTATCTTGTAGAGATATTTGTCTTTGTTCTTATGTTTGCAAGTGGGTTACATGCTAAAGAAACTTGGTGCAAGAAAACTAGACCTCTACTTGGCCTAGGGTCACTAGTTTTCTCCTATAACTCTCAAAATCCTCACTGTCTCACATTTGCAGCATTTGGAAATTAAATATCAGTGGAAAACACATATCTAAGTGGTATAAAATACATCAATAATATATATATATATATATATATCACATTGATAAGACATCTAGGCAATTTTGGAATTCATTGTCTTGCTAAATTTTACATGTTCTCATGACTGTTATATCTATCTGGATTGCATATTGAAGTATGATTCATAGTAGTGGCATTTGAATCTTTATAAGGTATAGTGTGTTCATGAATTTTGTCTTGGCAATGTGTGTTTGGTAGTTGACTATTTCACTCGCCTTTCCCTCACTATTTCTTGCATCTAAATTCCTTGAAAACATAAGGAACTTGTTGTTGTCATAAATGAATGTATTATTGCCATAATCGATAATTTATGAATCTAAATATCATGAGTAGCTCTGAGTGCTTTAATTTATTCATGGTTGGTTGGTTTTCATTGTCTAATAATATAATTAGCATTGGATAGGAATATCTAATGTTGGGTGTCTTGTAAAGATCTACAACTCCAAATTGTGCACATTATCTCACTCTCTAAAATCACATTGATATCATCTTGGTTTCCTAAGTAAAATAAATCTAAATGTTCATTGAATGGTTGTATCATGTTTAAATGGTCTAAGTTACCCCTTTTCCCTTTTATATCTAATCTTGTTCATTATTCTAATTAGCATTGAAACTTTGGTGAAGAATTTCTCTCATATTGTCATTCTTGTTTCATGGCTAATATCCATTGGTGAATGATAAATATAATTTGCATTAAGCTTCTAATCTAATTGAAAATTTCTTGAAATATAGTGGAATATTTCTAATTGATTGGCATCTTGTATTGAGAATCATTGGATAGTTTCTCCAAGTAAATAAGCACTTTAATTATTATTTCATAGTTCATGTTTCATGGGGATATCAATTATAAACATCTATTGTGAATAAATCATTGTGAAGTGCATTAAATTTACCTCTTGCACTTGATCAATTATCCTGGTTCATTGATAATATCTCTTGTGGTTAATATGTCTCATAGTGGTTATCTTCTCTCTAAGAGTACATATCTCGTTGATTAGCATTTGGGAATTTGTATCGTGGTTATCTCTTTTCTTGTTGGCACTGGTATCTTTGAGCACTTTTTATTTTTTAAGATTGTCTATTAATTCATTCTTAAGTACTCTTGTTATAAATCTAATCATAACTAAGTACCTAAAGTTATTAACCAATCTTAACTCAATAATCACTCTCTCATCTTGCATATCATTTTAAGCTAGTCTTGTGCTAAATAAAATTACCTACACGCATAAGCTTGGTTGATAGACATCTAGGGCTGCCCTTTCTCACTTAACTTGAGGGATTCAACACATTTCTAGTGGTTAACACAATGAACTTGCAGTCGTCAAATCCATAGTATCTGCAGTGCTAGAGGCACCAAGTGGTTGGAACACAGGGGCAGATATCATTAATCAAGCCTCTACTTGCTTCCCATTGGCTTCCATCCCACAATTTACTCTAAAGACTGGTCTTGAAACAGTTAAGAGGAAGGTTTTATTTAGAATATGCATATAACTAAAAGTAACCAAGATCCTTGCATCACATCTAGGATTTATAATTTTCACTTCATAAAGGATAGGCATTCATCCAAACAATGATTGTTCATCTGTTTACTTGGTCTCTAATTAATAATAAGCAAGACGTTGAATCCATAAGGAACTGGTCTCACATTCAAGTCTAATCTAATCTTTAAGTATTTCTAAAATTAAACAAGTATCTAGGCTATTCAATCATGTCTCCTGAACTTTTTGGTTTCCAAATTTTCCTTCATCTTCACATTTCCATAGGGACTACCCCCCATAGCCTGCTATTAGGAGATATCTAGAACAGAGAGGTCGAGGATCAGCGTGACAACCCCCAACCTGATTCGTTGTCGCAGTGCCTATACAATCTGAGCGACAACGTGGCTATTGATATATTACATTCTTTCAACCACTACTACATATCACAACAAAAGGTTCACAACTTTTTTGGAAAAATACGATCATGCAACTGCATACAATATTAAGGACATCAAGAGGAATCTCATTTTCCTTTCTTTGAAAGGTGATGCTAGAAATTGGTTTTGTGATTTTCCTGACAATTCTTTTGATTCCTTACAAGTCATCTTCAATGCATTAAAAAATAGATATGGGGATCAAAATGATTCACCTTGTGCTTCTAATACTATGAATAAGGATGAAAATGATCCTATGAAGTGTTGGAAAATCAGAAAGGCAGAAAGATTTTTTATGATGATAATTACTTGTGATATCTTGTGTTCTTACTAACTTTATTATGTTCTTCTTTTATATTTGTTTCATCAAGAAATTATAAAAAAAAAAATGAAGATCAGGGACACCATATGCAGCCAAATAGCTAGGGAAAAACCCGTATCTAGGGGAAAACCCATTCAAGAACTATTCCTTCAATAGATTCATATGATAGTGATACAACCAAGACGCTAGACCAACAGAGCTTCATCCTCCACTGATCTGAAATGACTATATTATTTTTTTTGTGCTAAGGGTCTTTTAGTTTTAAAAACATGTGCATAATTGGTTCATTAGTTTTCATAAGGATTAAGGAGTTTTTTCATGAATTATAAATGAACTTTAGTGAATTAGAAGCATTAAATACACATAAATAACACTGAATAGGAGTGTAAAATAGGAAATAAGTCACCACATGAAGTTTACACAGCAGGCATGATGAAGCAGTTCACCCCTCCTGGGCTACTACATCTGCTGGTCCAGCTCCCAATGGCTTGTCCATCTTTTATTATGCTAAAAATTTTGATATTACATGTAGTTACATTGCTCTAATGGCTATTTTATCTACACCAATGGCTTCATAATGCTCCAATTAGTCAAGAATGACTCTTCATTCACTCAGAATGGTCTAAAATTGAGCCTCCAACACTTTTTCCCAATATCTCCTAGGAAAACTCCGCTAAATGTGGAGAACTCCAGTTAACTGGAGTTAAATTAGGGCTGACCACCAAATTTGGTGCGCCCCTATCTGCTCCGCCTATTAAACCACACATTAAATATTATGGTTAGGGTGGTGGCCACATGCGCACCCCCAACCGTAGTGGTCTTGACGGTTAGCGAAACCTCCACTCCTAACTGCAGTTAGATGGTGGACTGTGGTTTGTTGACGTCTTTCGGGGACCTGTGGGTTATGGGCCCACATAAAGAGCTTCTTATCTCGTAACGGATCGCTTTAAGACATCTTTAATAAATTTCATATTGCGAATGTTAACATTTCTCACTTCAGATCAGATAACACATCGCATATCGGCCGAAAACCCTTATTGCAGATTGCAAGGTTTAAGATTTCGCTTATCGAAAATATTAACCCATCGCTATTCATCTTATCGCACATATAACTCATCACACTTATAAAGTTTAACTTTATACCCTTAACCATTAACCCATATCAACCGCAATGTACGATATGCGCTTAAGCACTATATCGACATGTGGCTTCTCTCCAGTGCATCGCAACCTATATTGTTTAACTTGAGATGGCTTAACAGGTCAATATAACTAATGTTGATTGCGATGTGTGCAAACTAACTTTTGGTCAATGCGAAGGGATCTCGTCCATTCATCTCCCACTGCTACTTCTGTGATCTAATCACCACTGTTCATCCTTCACTCTGATACTTGTTATCTATTAAAAGAATCGCATCTCCCTAACTCCCATTTCTGCCATATTTGATCAGAATGAAATATCTTCCTCATACGACATCCGTTTTTTGAACCGTTCACGGTGCCGGAATTAGGAAGACGATATCTACACAACCATCCTAGTTTCAATCCAATCCTGTAATTTTGAATTTTGAGAAAAAATTATGAACTCCTGATCATTCCTCCCCACTGGGAAGCTTTTGGACCCCAAAATACTTGATTACTTGTTCAATAGATGAGGGTACAGCTCCCTCACCTTTCCAATATCCATCCATTTCTCCTTGCTTGGTTTAGTGCCTTTGAGCCCAACTCGAAGGTAGTAAAAAATTTCCCCCTTTCATGCCCTTGTCCTCATGTCAAGAATTGTATCTTCTTTGAGCTCATCCAGAAACTCTGGAGAGAAATATTCAATAGAAGGTAGTTGAACATCACTTCCTTGATCATTGATCAAAGGAGGCTCATACAAGCGTAAGTTTTCAACATTAAAAACTAAATACATTTGCATGTAAGAAGGCAAATCAAGTTGGAATGCATTATTACTAACTTTTTTTATGACCTTGAAAGGACCATAGCGAATGGGTTTGAGTTTTTTACTTTCCCCTTGCATCCTTTCTTTGCTCTTGTGTAACCATACCTCATCTCCCTCTTGAAACTTGTGATCAACCTGGCATTTGTCATGCCTCTCGTTGTATTTTCTTTGAATTTTCTCAAGTTTTTCTTGAACTTGTTGATGTATCATCTGAATTTTCTCAATTAACTTTCAAGCCTTATCAATATCACTATGGCCATCAATTGCAACATCCTTCCCAAAGATGAAGCCTAATGGCGATTTGGGAAAATACCCAAAGCATGCTTCAAAAGGTGAGGTTTGTGTTGAAGAGTGCTTTGCCCAGTTGTAAGTGTGTTGAATGTAATGGATTTTTTCATCCCACAACTTAGGATTTTTGCTGCAATATCCTCTCAATAGATGCACAATCATTACGTTCACCACTTCGGTTTTTCCATCTGTTTGTGGATGAAAAGAGGTACTCTTTTTTCAATTTTGTATCCATCATTCCTAATATATTTGACCAAAAATTCCCAATGAACCTGGAATCCCTGTCACTAACAATAGAAGTGGGCAATCCAAAATGAACCCAAAATTTTTGAAAATAAAGTTCAACAATAATGGTCTTCTTACATGGCATAAGTATGCACATTTTACTGAATCTATCCACATCTACAAAAATATAATCATGTTGCTTTCTTGACATAGGTAGACCTCCAACAAAGTCCACGGAGACGCTCTCCCATGGCCTTGATGGTACCGGTAGTGGCATGTACAATCCAAGCTTTCTATTACTAGGCTTACTTGTTGCACACATAGAACAACCTCTTACAAAACATGACATGCTATCTATCATGCGAGGCCAATAACAATACCTCTGTAGATGCGCCATTGTTTTTCTTACCCCAAAGTGTCCAGCAATAAGATAAGAATGAGCTTCTCTCATGATGCTTAGCCTCTCTCCTTGTGGAATACATAGATTTCCAAAATGAAACAGCAAATTGTTATGCATGTGATAATCTCTTTCTTCAACTTGATTCCCTTCACTCAAACTAGCATACACATCTTTGAAATCAACGTCATGTGCATATTGTTCTATGTAACTCTCATATACAACAAAATCATTTTTGAGTAAAGTAGAAGCACTAATTATTGGTCTCGAAAGCATATCTGCAACTTTATTGAATATACCTTTTTTGTACCTTATAACCAAGTGAAATTGTTGAAGAAACCCCATCCACCTAAAATGTCTTGATTGCTGCAATTTGTTTTGTGACTGCAAGTACTATAATGGTTGATGATCGGTGTGTACAATAGTCTCTTTACCCATCAAGTAGTGTTTCCAATTCTTGACACTTTGTACCAACGCATATAGTTATTTTTCATATGTAGGATAATTAGTCACAGCACCATTAAAGGTTTCTGAATGGAAGGTGATAGGCTTACCATGCTGCAAAAGGACTGCGCCCATGGCATAGTCACTAGCATCAGTTTGTATCCCAAATGGTTGTCTCAAATTTGGTAGTGCAAGGACTGGAGCTGAAATGATCTTGTCTTTTAAAGCTTTGAAAGCTTGTCTTTGTTTGCCTCCCCATTGGAGGCCTTTCTTCACACTTGTCACTGCATGCATAGGAGTTGCAATGGAAGAAAAGTTAGCAATAAATTTCCTCCAATATTGAGTTTCTCCTAAGAAAATTCTTACCTCGGTAACTGTTTTGGGTGTGGGCCAATTCACAATGGCCTCCACTTTAGAAGGATCAATCCTCAATTCTCATCCTCCTACAATATGTCCCAAATAGACCAAATAAGTCTTTCCAAACTCACATTTTGACATCTTAAGAAACAATTTCTCTTTCTTCAAAATATCAAGCACTCTATTTACATGCAAGACATGATCTTATCTTATTTTGTTGAAAATCAAAATGTCATCTAAGTACACAATAACAAATTCATCAAGGAATGGTCGCAAAACATTATCATAACCCACATAGAAATTTCTGGTGCATTACATAAACCAAAAGGCATAACTAGCCACTCAAAGGGTCCTTGTTTGGTTTTGAATGCAGTTTTCCATATGTCACTTTCTGCAATTCTTACTTGATGATATCCACTTTGTAAATCTAACTTAGTGAAAAACTTTGCTTATTTCATCTTATCAAGAAAATCATCTATTCTTGGGAGTGGGTAACGACTTTTTACCGTAATTTTTTTCAAAGCTCGAAAATCTACACACATGCACCAAGTCCCATCTTTCTTTGGTATCAAGACTATAGGTGAACTGCATGGCGAGGTGCTTGGCCTTATGATACCTTTATCCAACATCTATTTGATTTGCCTCTTTATTTCATCATTCTCCATTATCAACATTGGATACATACCGATGTTTGGAAGAGGACAACTGCAACTGAATTTCATGTTGAATTTCCCTTTTCAGAGGCAATCCTATTGGCTCCTTAAACATCTCATGATGCCCATTAACCACATAATATAATTATGATTTCAACTTAGGATCAAATCCCTCAAAATATTCGTGATTAATATCAGATTTTGGCTTAATAATAAGAAGAACAAAATTCTTAATTTAATTTACCAGCCTCTTTACCTGTCCAGCATTTACCAAAGCAATATTTGTCTTCTTGTGGTGTGCTCTGACAATGAACTCCTTGCCATCTTTGAATAAATGATACTTGTTCTCATGGCGATAAAGGATCACTTTCCTATCATACAAGTAAGGGCTCCCTAATACAATACCATCTATGTCAAGCGGAACCACATATAATTCAACTGTGTCAACAAATCTTGCAGTGATTGAAAACCTCAATATACATTTCCTTGAAACCTGTAGATTTTCATCCTTAAAAATCCAACCCAATGGATATGGTTTTGGATGTGGTATGGTATCAAGGTTAAGTTTTTTAACCAAATATTTAGAGATTAAGTTTGCTTGTGACCCACTACCAAATAGTGTGTCAATATTGGTATGCTTGGATATGACCCTCACATGAAACAGTTCTATTCTTTCTTCTTCATTTGGAGTGTTTATGTGATAGTTTGATGTACTGGTACTGGGTTTAGTTTCAATTTATTTTCCCTTCATGTTTTTCAATCCCATGGCTGTAATTTTAGTCTCATCACTTGAATCAGACCCTAAATCATGTTGAGTTGTAGCATCAGTTTTTTGTTTCCCTTTGTTATTGGGTTTCCTTGGCCTCAATTCTGGATGTAATTTCCAACAATGAGTTTCATCATGGCATTATTTTGAACAATGCTTACAAGTCACTTTTTCTCCCTCTTTCTTAATAGATGCATTCTTTTTGTTTTCACCTTTTGGGCTCTTTTCCTTGGCTTTACCCTTAAAAGGTTTCTTCCTACCCTCTTCAGGAATGTTCTTCCCTCTAGCTTATGGATGTGTGGCCTGAACACAAACTTCATCCAGACTGGTGGGGTTAAACATGAGAATAGTATGTTTTAGGTAGCTATGTAAGCCTCCTATGTACTTTAGCAAAGTGTCTTGGCTCTGCAAATCCACCCCTAATAAAAGAGCTCTTCTCCTAAATTCCTGGTTGTATTGTTTCACATTTTGTCCCTTTAACTGCCTAAAGTTCTTCTAGTTCATGATGGCTTTTTGCATATGAGCTAATGGATAGAAATGTCATTTAATAGCAGCAATAAAATCTGAACATAATAGAATAATCTTACCATGTTTCTTGATTTCCTCTTGTGTCTTGGCTTCCCACCAAACAAGTGTTGCATCTTCCATTCTCAAAGAAGCTAATTGAATTTTTTTATCATCATCTTGAAGGTTTTGTATTCTTAAATAGACCTCCAATTTTCGAATCCAAATATCTAGCTTGTATGCATTTACTCACCATTAAACATTTGAAATTCGAACTTAACATCAATTTTTAATAAAGGAGATTTACCAGTGCTCTTGGACTTGTGTGGCTGATTTACTGAAGAAGAGGTAGAGGATGATGATGATGATGATGAGGGTGAATATGGTGGCTCTCCATTGCCTCCATTTCCTCTATTTTCCTTCTTTGACTTGTCTTCATCATGTTGACCTCCCGGAGATCCTTGTCCTTCCTTTTGGAGTTGAGATCCTTCTCCTTGTAGTCTCTCTTTCATTTCTTGATAAATAATTCTAACCATCTCAATCATGTCAAGAAATTATTTCCTAAACACTCTTTCTTCTTCCTTAGGTTCAACTTCTTCATGAATTTCTCCTTCCTCATGAGACATGCTTAATGGAGCTTCTGCTTCTTTAGGAGGTGAACTAGGTGGTGGATATTGTGGCACATTTTCTCTCCTTTTCTTTGGCTCCTTTTGAGACTCTCTTGCTTCCACCAGTTTGCCTTCTCCCATTTTGAGCTTAAGCCTTGTAATAATCAAAAACTTGCAAACAGTTAAAAAATTATTTCCACTAAGCAACACCATAGAAAAGCTCTAGCTCTGATACCATTTGATCTGAAATGGCTGTCTTAGTTTTTTTGTGATAAGGGTCTTTCAGTTTTAAAAACATGTGCATAATTGGTTCATTAGTTTGCATAAGGTTAAGGAGTTTTTCATGAATTATAGATGTACTTTAGTGAATTAGAAGAATAAATAACACTGAGCAACACTGTAAAATAGAGAAATAAGTCACCACATGAATTTTACACAGTAGGCATGATGAAGCAGTTCACCCCTCTTGGGCTACATCTGCTGGTCCAGCTCCCAATGGCTTGTCCATCTTTCATTATGCTCAAATTTTTGCTATTACATGTAGTTATAGTGCTCTAATGGTTGTTTTCTCTACACCAATGGCTTTAGAATGCTCCAGTCAGTCAATAATGACTCTTCATTCACTCAGAATGGTCGAAAATTGAGCCTCCTACACTTTTTCCCAATATCTCCTAGGAAAACTCCGCTAAATGTGGAGAACTCCAGTTAACTGGAGTTAAATTAGGGCTGACTGCCAAATTCGGCGTGCCCCTATCCGCTCCTCCTATTAAACCGTGCATTAAATATTATGGTTAGGGTGGTGGCCACATGCACACCCCCAACCGTTAGTGGTATTGACGGTTAGCGGAACCTCCGCTCTTGACTACAGTTAGATGGTGGACTGTGGTTTGTAAATGTCTTCCGGGGACCTGTGGGTTATGGGCCCAAATAAAGAGCTTCTTATCTCACATCGGATCGCTTTAACATAGCTGTAATAAATCTCAGATTGCTAATGTTAACATTTCTCACTTTGGATCAGATAACACATCGCATATCGGCCGAAAACCCTTATCGCAGATCACAGGGTTTAAGATTTCGCATATCAGAAATCTTAACCCATCGCTCTTCGTCTTAACGCACATATAACTTATCACACTTTGCAAGTTTAACTTTATACCCTTAACCATTAACCCATATCAACCACGATGTGTGATATGCGCTTAAGCGCTATATCGACACGTGGCTTATCTCCGGCGCATTGCAACCTATATTGTTTAACTTGTGATGGCTTAACAGGTCAATATAACGAATGTTGATTGCGATGTGTGAAAACCAATTTTTGATCAATGCGAAGGGATCTCATCCGTTCATCTCCCACTACTGCCTCTTCAATCTAATCACCATCGTTCATCCTTCACTCTGATTCTTGTTATCTATTGAAAGAATCACATCTCCATAGCTCCAGTTTCTGCCATATTTGATCAAAACACAATATCTTCCTCATACGACATCAGTTTTTTGAACCGTTTGTGGCACAAAAATTAGGAAGACGAGATCTATGCAACCATCCTGGTTTCAATCCAATCCTGTAACTTTGAATTTTGAGAAAAAATTATGAACTCCTGATCATCCACCAAGTCAGCCCTTCCTTCCTATAAGTGTCAGCCCTTCAAACTGCAGCTTCAATCCAGAACTTCGACTTTGATGCAGCTTCACAGCTTTGACCTTTATGCAGCAGCTTCACAACTTTGACCTTAATGCAATAGCTTCACAACTTTGACCTTGATGAAGAAGCTTCAACACAACAACATCCTGAAACTTTGATCCAGTTTACTATAACTATAGTAGACTTTTTTACCCCTAGCTTCAAAACTTCGACCTTGCAGTTGAGAGAGAATTTTTGGTCCTAGCTTCATCTCAATAACTTCACATGTGTCAAAGAAAGGTAACCCAAAAACTCGATTTCCTTCTTCCAACTTCTCTCCTTCTTCTCCAGCAACTTCACACCTTTTACTGCATTTTTTAGTGCAAATTGAACTTGATGAGAGAGAGTTCCAAATGAAGTCAATTTTCTCCAATATATAGGTTTCTGGTGAGGTGGAATTACCCTATTTGAGTTTTTCTTGGTTGAAGAGTCCTAAATGACTTATTTTATAATAAAATAATTTTATTTCTTGACAAATAATTCCCAAGAAGGGTTCTTTACAATATAACATGGACACGGCCACTCGACATAAACCCTAGAGGTCTAAAATTGATACCTTTACCTAAAAACAATTGACCCAAGCATGAAACTCATGCTTCAATAAGTCAATTTATATAATGATAATTTTTTCTTTCTTTCTTTTCATAAATACATTACATTATGACTCAAGTACAGTTATGAAGATCTAACCTAGTTATATTCTTCAACACTCCCTCTTAACTATGGAGGTATTCATAATTAAACATATATACAAGTACATGGAAGATCTCAAAGTACATGAACTACGAAGAGTTTAGGTCCACGCGGTGTCACAGACTAGATTCCTGACTAGGGAAATCTATCTAGGTGGGACTAAGATGGACTAAAGCTTTCATCCACTCTAGGTACCATCAAGCTTACTTTCTAACCATCAACCCAGGGAACCAAGTGTGTAATGCAAGGTCAAAGCGCTATGACCAACGCCACCCTCCATGCTTTGGGAACTAGACATCAACACATAGGCTAGCCAAATTTCCTCCCAGGCATACACAATGCCTAAACACTCCTGATTACTCAAATCGGTAACAAAAAATATTTCCTGATAAAATAGATCAGTAAAATCATTCATGCTTCCAAAATTTTTGGAGATATACCTGAACAATCACAACCCTAATCAGTAACAAACTATTAAAGACATAAGTAAACACAAACCTTCGAGGTCTTCATACATCTTGATGTTGCCTTGATTGTCTCAATTTATCACAGTAGGACTTAGAGACTTTCCAAATCTGATACAAGTTTCCTCAATCATACGACTTCCTTTCCAAATTCACATGCAGTAACACATTTTGCTTCATCACTACTTAATGCAACCCGATCCTGATTTCCTTCTTTCAGCAACACCTCAATATAGATTCTTTAATTTCTTCTTCAAGGTATTCATCATGATTATAATATGCCCTCCCTTTCAACTTGGGAGATATACCCCTTTTTTCTCCAGACTCCCTCTTAACATAAGGAGATCAACTACTTTCTATGTTATCGAATAATGTTTCATGGCTTATTTCCTTCTTATCAAAATCATCTTGATAATCATCATTCATATGGCTTCCTTCATCATTATTTTCAATCAAGTTAACTTTACTTACGAATATCTTCAACATCTTTAAATATTATGTACTTGCACAGCTTAAATAGCAAGTACAACCAAATACATATATAGAAGCATGAAGTTAACTATATCAGAATCATACAATAGAATTTAGACATAAAATACCTAAAATTAGTTAGGTTCATAATCAGTATGAGACTATACTTCAACTTCTTGCTATAGTTTCATTACAAACCCTAGATCACATCAGTAACTCAATCAAGATACCAGTCTCATTATATCTAGGGCCTCAATATTACTTTCAAAGATATGAAAAAATTTACGATGATATATTGCAAACCCTAGAAGCAATTCAAACAAGTACAATTCTACAGTGCATCTAATAATTTTTAGAATTTATATGTTAGACTTCTAGTAGGATTTAATGCAAACCCTAGATTCCATATTTAATATACTAAGCCTTAGATGTCAATAATCAATCATAGCAAAATCTAAGGTTTAAACAATATGACTAACTCCTACTAGGTTTTGTTGCAAACCATATACTTTATTATCATATTGAAAATAATATCACCATATCCTAGAATATCAATCTTCTACTAGGGCTTATTTACCAACCCTAGAAATTTCAAACTATGAGCATCAACAATTAGGTTAGCATATATACATATATAGGATTCCATAATCATGCACAAGAATTCAATATCCATTAGGTAAACCCAAGACACAAATATTAAAGTTAGACATATAACAATCTTGATCAGGTTAGGGTTTCGATCAAACAAACAAATATACACCTAGGGTTTCATTCCTAGGAGCTTACTCTAGATATTGTAATTTCTTTGCTCATAAACCCTAATTTTCTAAAAGCTCTAAAGGCCTATGATTTCAACACAGACATTACCATCCAACCCTAAATAAATAAGGTTTCCATAGCAATACCAAAACCACAAACATCAAAAGAATAGTATTTTCTAGATTTTATCAATAACCCTAAGTAGATTGAGGTTTCATAATCAATATCAACACACCCTTAGGTTATGGTTTTACAGAGAACCTTTTAGGGTTCCATAAGAATGATCAAATGTATAAAGAGGGTATATTCAATCTAATGATTAATCACCCAAATAAAAATATTTATGATCCAAGGGTCCTAGACATAACGACGGTTAGTAACATAAAGACTATTTATTAAAAGAAACGAATATACCTTTATTATGAAGAGAAAAAAACTTATGGTTTAAGTCATACCTTTGAGTTGTTTCTTTAAAAAACTTTGTAGGACATAAAATATTGAAGATCCTCCTTTGCAATAGAACTTACATCATGCTTTTAAGCTTGTTGTTTAAGGTCTTGTTCATAACCCTTGAGTATATCAGCAAGATTTCCTTTGGTAAAATGGTGAGGTATCCCTCTTAATTCAATATTAAGGGATACCTATAACTTTATCAAAACAATTAAAAAATGCTCTACCAAAGCTAGTTAGACCTATAATTACTATAAATAAAAATATAAAGGAAAAAAATTCAAAAATTAGAGTAGAAGGATATGAAAGGGATAGAGTCCCTAGAAAATAGGTCTTTGAATTCAGATTCTTTCATATTGTTCTTCTTTGGTGAACCTCCATCAACAATATTTGCTTGATCCCTTTCTCTTCTTTTATTCCTTGGATTCTTGGGACAATTACTTCTATAGTGACCCATTTTGTGACAATTGTAACATTCAATCTTGGATAGGTCTATATTATTCCTTGGCCCTTTGAAATTATTTAAGCTTCCATTATCCTTGTTATTAGCGAAATATGCATTTGATATGTTCTCCTATTCATTCTCCTTGTCGCTTACTAATGATATCTTTACTTCTTTTTGACTTCATGTGTTCCATAATTGTTTGAATGTAGAAGTATCCTTCCAACTATTGATCCATTTCTTGAGTGAAATCTATGTTGGATATATATGGAATGAGGTTATGATTTATTCCATCAACTATTAGAGTCATGGATAATATATTTGTTTCTCTATACTTTTATTTGTCTGCTTCACTTGATTTATTCTTAGGCTAGATCCAAAAATTTATTCCTCTAGAGGATGAGATCTATCCTCTTTTTCCATGCCTTGTAGTTGGAGGCTCCTTCTAGTTTCTTTTCTCCCTTAAATGAGTTTGACATGGTTTTTGAAGATAGTAGGGTTATCCCCTTATATGATCAATTTTCTTGTTGACCCTTATTCAAATTCTTACAAATAGATCTGCAAGTTTCCTTTTTCTTCCTTCTTCACCTTAGCTATGATACCATCTTAGAAAATCAGAAAGGCGGAAATATTTTCTTATGATGATAATTAATTTTGATATTATTTTTTTTATTAGCTCTATTATGTTCTTCTTTTATATTTGTTTCATCAATAAATTATTAAATACAAAACATGAATATTAGGGACACTAGATGTAGGTAGACAGCCAAGGAAAAACCCCTATCTACGGGAAATTCTAGTCAAGAACTCTTCTTTTAGTAGATTCATATGAAAGTGAGACAACCAAGACCCTAGATCAATAGACTTTCCTCCTCCACCAATTAATCCCTTCCTTCTTGTATGTGTCAACTCTTCAAAGTGAAACTTCAATCCAGAACTTTGACTTTGATGTAGCTTCACAACTTCAACCTTGATGCAACAGCTACACAACTTTGACCTTGATGCAACAACTTCAGCCCAGCAACATCCAGAAAATTCGATCTAGTTTACTACAACTGCAGCAGAAATTTTGACCCCCGGATACATAACTTTGATCCTGCAATAGAGAGATAATTTTGGTCCCGACTTCAGCTTAATAACTTCGCATGTGTGAGATAAAGGTAACTGAAAAACTCGATTTCCTTCTTCCAACTTCTCTCCTTCTTCTCCAACAACTTCGCACCTTTTACTGCAGCCAATTTACTACAAATTGAACTCGACAAGAGAGTGTTCCAAATGAAGTTGAGTTTCTCCAATATATGAGCTTATGGTGAGGTGGAATTACCTTGTTTGAGGTCGACTTGGTGCAGGAGGCCTAAATGACTTAATTTAAAATAAAATGATTTTCTTTCTTGAAAAATAATTCCCAAGAATGGTTCTTTACAATATTACATGGACATGGACACTTGACATAAATCCTAGAGGTATACAATGGAGACCTTGACCTAAAAATAATTGACCCAATCATGAAACCCGCACTTTAATAAGTCAATTTATATAATAATAAAATTTATTTTTCTTTATATTGATAAATACATTACATTATGACTCAAGTACAATTATGAAGACCAAACCTAATTACATTATTCAACATGAAGTACCCAAATATCATATAAAGGTGTCCAGAAAATGTGCCATATTGCATACATTGTGACCATTATATTGATGAATCCACTCGTGTCATTGCAATAAGAATCCACGATAGTTGGAGGGTAGGGGCGAAGGATCAAATTAATATTGATGATGAAAAGGAAAATGAGAAAGCATATTATCGAGGAATTAAAGTAAATTATTAAAGACATGCAATTGAGTCAAGCACAATTGATGAAAAATAGGGAACTTAATCAAGAGAAAATCGTAGTAGATCATGCCAAGGATATGAGAGCCATGTACACCAAATTGTTAGCCATCGAAGAAAAAAATGATGAGGAGATAAAAATAAAATCATAAAAAGGAAATGATTTATATTCAAGAAAATCATGATAAATTGATAAAGGACATGAAGCTAGTTAGATATCTCTTCAGAACAGGTTGCAAGTAATAGAAGTTACTAGTATAATCAGAGAATCACCTTTCAGGACATGATCTATACCATGGAGGAAAATCATACCAGGGAAATCAATGTTATAAAGGATGAACAAGTTAATCGAATGAATGCCATGAAAAATAAGAAAATCATTCTACAAAATAAGTTGCAAATAATGGGAAAATCATAGGTCTAACTAGAGGTTCCCAAGCACAAGCCTCGTTGTTAATTGAAGCAGACTTCATCTTACTATGAATAATTTATTGATTCCATTAAAAAATGGTTAAATACAGATGATCTAGACATGAAGGAAACTGAAGGAAATCAAATTGGTACTTGAAGTATTGATCCATCGGCTATGAAAAAGTAGGGTCATGAAAATAAAGAAGAGCATGTCATAGAAGTCTTGGATGTTGCAATTTTTCCATATGAGCATTTTTCAAATAAAAAGGGAAGTTTTGCATCGACCACATCATCATCAAAATCACATCGTATTGAAAGAATCGAAAGAGAAGAAGGAATAGGTTTGATGCATCTGATGGTCAGGAAAATCTCAATATTCGAGTAAGATAGAGTCCTTTGATATGTAGGATCGGGCATGGCACATCTGAGAAGCAACCCACAGACTTGCCAAAAAGTTGGCAATTTCTCAATATGCAATATGTTAAGGAAATATGATGCCATGAGGTATCCTTTGTTTAGTATCTCTAACCCTAATCCCTTTTTATTTATGTCATTAATTAGTTTTATTTCACACATTTAAGTTTCATATATTTACATTTCAGTTTTTTAGAGTAGGTTTTTTCTATTCCAACAGTTATTTTATTTATGAATGATGATTTCAATTTTGAATGGATATATATTTGTTGGAATTTTTTTTTCTTGGATACAATATTTTGGATTCTCACATTGCTCCATTGAAGCAATGTGTCCCCATATGGAGCCAGATGTTGCACCCATTTTTTCAATATTCCATGGAAGCAGGATCCGAGGACTTTAATTAATTTTTTCAAAGTTATAATCATCAGCCAGTAGTCTACTCTATGTCATTGTAAACCCATTCTTCAAAATTGTAATGTAGATGATGCTAGTATGATATTTTATTGTGTAACAACCTAGGTAAGTCTATGATTTTGACGACAAATTTCATCCTAGGAGGTTTTTCATCTCACTGATTTATCTGTGTTTATAAACACAGATGATCGGAAACGTTTTTCCCTCCAACCTCACCCCAAAGCTAGGGTGGATTTTATCGTCGAATTCTTAGGTGAGTCCTAGTGTTCATAGTCGAGACTTTGTAAAAATGGCTTGGGAATAATTTAAGCTAATTGGCTAAATTATTTTATTACAAATCACTTGGTCTACTAGATCATATTGTGTCGTGGAATTAGGTGAGTATTTTGAGGGTCTATAGTGAATGGGTATTCCCCCTTTGAGGGTTGAATTTATAAAATATTATGTAAAAATTATTTTACTGTATGGTCCCTCATACTTAGACACCATGGCTAAAATATTAGAGGGTGGAAAAATAATTAATCCCTCATGATTCAATTAATTATTTTTTTTGGCAAAAATTAAATTAAGCATGGAAACTTAACAAAACTTAACAAAAGCATTGCAATCCAGGGAAATTAAAATATAAATTGGGAATGACATTCTCTGGGGGGGAATTGACCTAAAATATCCTTCAATTTTAAATAATCATACAATATTTTGACAAGAACTAAAGGGTAGAGCATTGGGAATAAGTGGAAAAAACTCTAGTTTGGGAAACAAGTGGAAAAATATCTAGAGCTCAAAACTATGGCCAAAAGTGACCCTTTTT
Source organism: Pinus albicaulis (assembly GCA_034641835.2). Taxonomy (NCBI): domain Eukaryota; kingdom Viridiplantae; phylum Streptophyta; class Pinopsida; order Pinales; family Pinaceae; genus Pinus; species Pinus albicaulis. The sequence goes on from CM076577.1 coordinate 1,104,812,740, forward strand.
ATTTGGTTACTGATGCAAAGCAAGATCCCCACCTAGGAAAATCTCCAAAGAAAATGGTTATGTGGTATCGCTAGGTGCCACTTATGCCTATCAAACATAGAAACAATCGAGCACTTATTAAACCACTGCAACTTTGCATCATAATTATGGGATTAATTGGCCATAATATTCAAAAAAATAAATTAAAAAATTAAAAATTAAAAAAATTAACAGAAGAAGGGACAATATATTCTCCACAATTGAAGAATTGACTCTAGATCCCTTCACCTTTGCAATATTAAATATAGCATGCTAGCTCTTCCCGATATTTGTGATATGGAAAATATGGAAGGAGTGAAAGAGAATAATTTTTAAAGATAAATAATTGGAAATTATCATAATCTGGCATTCCATTATGGTGAAAGTAAGAGAAACAACCCTTAAAATTCCTTGGACACCCCAAGACTAAGATTGTAACTCTAATAAATCCCATATTCTGTTACTCTTATGACCCAAACAATCCCTATCAATCTTCCAACCTCTTGAACTTCATTCTAGCCCCTCAAGTATAGTGGAGCCCTCCTCTAGAGGGATTCTTGAAACTAAACTCTGATGGAGCCTCCAAGGGTAACCCCAGTCCTACTAGTTATGGAGGAGCATTTAGAAATGAATGGAATAAAATTACCAACATTTTTGTGAGAGCTCTTAGTATTAATACTAATAATGCAGCAAAATTTTATTCTTTGGAGCAAGGCCTAATCATAGCCAACATACTAAATTTACAAAATATAATAATAGGAGGGGATTCCAAAATACCATTATAATGATCAAAAAACTTCAAAATGGATCAAGCTTGGCTAAATTTATGGAAATAGTTGGAGGCTCATTGAAATTAGTCTTAATGAGAATCAATGGCTTGTTAGCCACAATTACAACCTCTACATCAATGTATGTTCAGAGAAATGGAATCAAATTAGCAAATAAACCGGCTAACAAAGGATTAAAATTCAACGAGGAAGTTTTGGACAAAATTTGGCTCCAAACTATACCATACTTGCTCAGAGAACGTGCCAATAAATTGCATAGCAAGATTACACTCCACACAGAAAGTGTTTGCAAACTTAATATGAGTGCCACCAAAATAAATGAGGGTGGCAAACCATCCTCCAAATGGTAGCTTTAATGTAAGCATGTATAAATCACTCGGGCAAGTACGTTGGCAAACCATTGGGAGGTTTCAGTCAATTGAGTTTGATTGTGTGTGAGTCAAGTGAAGGATGATATGTACGACATCCAACTTGAAGGGGAATTTCAGAGGCTATAGTGAAAATTGATCAAAGAATACTTATTTATCATGACATAGGATGGATGGTGATAGATTTAGGAACCCTCTCTACTATCCCTTGTGAAAAGAACATCCACCATTTATGGGTTTCTGGGGTTGATATTCTTGAAGCCTAACTAGTAAAACAAAAAGAAAACCAATGTTTGAACAACAATAGAAACTATAATGCATGCAAGATTAACATGATATTGGAATGGGAACTAATCCACAAATAAAGTGCCACTACTAGCATGCTACGAAGTAGACTCAAGCATCTCAAGTTCGATTTCACTGTCATCTTTGTCTAGAACTGTGCTTCAATTTTGAATTTATTGTGTACAACCTTAAATTCAAGAATTGGGCTAGTGATTTTTTGGTTGTACGTCCCCTCCCTTGGGTTGTTAATTCTAGAAGGAATATTTTTTCTCTACTCCCCCTGTGATTATTTTACCTATCTATTTTCCCCCTCTTTGTTCACACTACCTTCTACCTACCTCTTTTATTGGGATGGTTCTTCCTTTTCTTGCTATGTTTTCCTACTATCCTAGTTTCTTTTTCTATGTTATTTACTCTAATTTTTCTTTCTCCCTTTTTCCCCACCCTCATGCAAATTTCACCCCCTTCCCCCTCTCTCTAGTTCACCATCCCTAGTTCTTTACCTTGTTTGGATATTGATTTAACAGCTAGATGAATTCTCTCTACTTTTGTTTGGTAAATTAATTGTCTTTAATTTACTTCATTTAATGTCAACCAAGGTGTGTGCACTTCTAAAATGTATATGCACTATATATGCTAGGATTTCTTCTAAGCACAAAATTAATTGCAAAAGTTAATAAAACGAAATATAAAAGGAACCACAAATTAGAAACTAATGGCGCACATGTTCTTTCTATCCAGAGTACAAACTAATTAAATTGAGATTTTCAAAGTAAAGAACTATCTAATATTGCAAAGATTACTTAAAAGAAATGTCGGAGAATCAAAACATAACAGAAAAATAACCTAATTCTACTGTTGCAGAATTGAATTGATTATGCACTAAGTACTGAAACATAAATCTGCAAACTAAATTGAAATGGAATCAAATTTAATCTAATTGCCAGGAGAAAAATGATGACAAAATCTTAATATATGAAAGGTAAATTTCTTTTAAAAGGAAATGAAAATGAAATAGAGATAATGAGAATGAAAATCTAACTCAAGAGAGATTACTAGTGTGTGTATTAACTTCCAAATTGTATTTCCAATCTAACATAACAGAACTTAAAAATGACTAGCGACTAATAGAATTGAAACTTTGAAAACTACAATGGCTTATCCAAGACTATCATAAAACGATAAAATGCTAAGTACGAGTGACCAAAGATGCATTGGATTGTTAACTCTTTTGGGTATTTTCCATTTTTATGAGTGTAACTATGAAACAACGATAAATTAACCATAAATGCAAACTATAACAAAAATTATCTTATGAGAAAAACGTAAACTAAACTAATTCAAAACTTGTAATGAAAACCTCACAGCTCACAGGGGGGCCTCCTGGAGTGTAGGATCAATTATCAATCAAGACTTCACACACGCATTGAAGATATAACAAAAAATTTGATTAAAGGAACAAAGTATCAATATGTCCTCGAGAGGATTATAACAACAATAATTATCACCACTTCAGAACTGTGTTCTCAGTCTCGGTCACTATTATTTATACATGTAATACAAATTGTTTTAAAAGAGTTTCAAGCCAATAAATCATAAAAAACTTAACACCTATGAGATCGCTATCTTAAGATTCCTTGTCTTGTTATGACTTGCTACTGTAAAATCAAGTCATACGAGATTTCGTATTTCTCCATCTCAGTATCTCGCTCGCTTGATTCTCTCTCTTCAATTTGCAACTGTGACATGCAATTCCCTGGTTTGACCCAACCTTTGACTTTAAAATTACTCATTTTTTTTGGCTTGCCAAGTAATGCATGTGGATGGATGATCATATGGAAGCCAAATGTCATCTTCTAACGGTCCTATTTCCTTTTCTAGAGCACTGCAACCTATTGAACAATGAACTCTGCTGCAGAAGTAGATGTTAGCTGTAGAATGTACAAGATTCGGTAATTGCAAGATACTTTTGTCACAATTTCATTAAAAACTGAAAAATTAAATATGGATGTTTTAGTACCTTGTGGATTTGATCTTTGACCTTAATATGTTGTGGTTTTATAGAAAAATGACAAAAAGGTGGAAAATGATGGCAAAAAGGGTGGTAAAAAAGAGACACTCTTAGACTTCAACAACTTCCCTTCAAGGTAAGGAGAGGATGCACTCTCTCTTGCCTCTGACCTTCTCCCCTCTTCTACCCATAAAACCTAGGTCCAGGCAACAGTTCAAGCAACCATGGATTCATATAAGGATATTATCCCTGCAGCAGTCTAGAGGGAAAATTATGATGTTGAAGAGAAAGTTTAACAAAATAGATGATATATTCATGACTGATAGGTTGACCAGGATACCAAGGTTTATATACGAAATGTGGATAACTCTTATAGAGCTATAACCTCCTCATACAAGCAAACCATCAATTTATACTGGCATATCAAAACTGTCATTGGAAAATTTCTTTTTGACAAAGCTAACACCTAGTAGGAAATGATTATCTACATGGAAAAAATAATGGATAAAGTTGACATGCTTTACATGTAGGTAACAAATGATATCCAAGGATTTGACAAACCTTGACTTATCGTCCTCGGACAATGCTAGTGAGCCATAATTACTGATTCAAGTGGAATATCTATCTAAATGACAAACAAGCGAGCCAAATATCTTAAGGAATGTTCTGATAGTGACAATGTCATTGACATGTCTCTCGGTTTTTTGTTTAATTTTTCCACTTGATTTTATTTTTATTTTGACAGACTATTTAGATAACATATGACATTAGCAATCATGAGACTTTGAAAGTATGTTATTGGTCTAGTTTCCCGAGTAGCAGACCAATAACTAGTGATATCCTATGTGATTTTTTTTTTTTTAAGTAATATAAATGATTTGATCTTAAAAAAAAAAATTACACTTCTCTAAATTATATTTTTCATACAATACTTTAAAATGCACATACTTAAATTATTAATTAATAAATGTAGTTAGGTTGATTTTATATTAAACTAATATTCCCATATTTCAATATCATGCATTCATGAATTTCATGCAATACTTTAAAATGCACATACTTGCTTAAATTATTAATTAATAAATATAGTTGAGTTGGTTTTATATTAGACTAGTATTCCCATATTTCAATATCATGCATTCATTTTCATGGAGTGAAATTTCACACCCATATTTATTAAGTAAAATCCTATACACTTCCTTTTCAAATGAAATTATAAATGTACGCAGGAGGGTATTACAAGCGTCAAGTTTGAATTTCAAAGGATTGTGCTTATATGTATTAACACTTAAACCATCAGTCATATATTATCTTATGTGTCTACTTCAAACCTAGGTTTGAAATAAGCACATTGGTGGTGTAAAATGCATAAACCATCACAAATTTAACATTTCCCCCTTTTTCAATATGTTTGTGTTTAACAAATATTTGTAGTATATTATGCATACTCATATATGACAAAATTACATAGGTACAAATAATTGTTTCTACATACTACAAACACATGGTATTTTAGGAAATATTATTTTATAAATTTATTTTCTATTTGTTTTGTGACCTAACTAATTAATTCCAAGAATACATTGTTGTTGTGTCTCCCATAACTTTTTCATTTCTCAACAATTTAAATTAAAAGAAAAAAAAAATAATGTTTCACTACTGGAAATGGTCCTTTCCATGCTCTTAAAAATATATTTTCGCCATGTTATGACTTTCAAACACTCCCTCAGCACTTTACAATGTTTATTGACTTTATTAATTTAAAAAATATATAGTGCAACTTTTTTTTGAAAAAATAACCCCACACTAATATTATTTGTCTTCTACATGTATGTCATTTTTTACATATTGATTTCATTATTTAGATATTAATTTAAAAAATATATAGTGCAACTTTAAAAAAAAAAAATAACCCCACACTAATATTATTTGTCTTCTACATGTATATCATTTTTACATATTGATTTCATTATTTAGATACCCAAGCGTTCCACCAACATTAACATATAGGTTATACATTTCCTTTAAAAAAATGTCAATGTTATGCAAAATCAAATTTGATATAGTTCTGAAAATTTCAATAAATAAAAATGACAGTTCAATAAATTATTCAGTTTGCTACATTTTATATTTTTATTGAAAATGAAAATTCATTGTGTATGTATCTGAAACTAGCTTCGCAAGTTGAGGAATGTCTATTTTTTCAAACAATAATTGTATCTAGAGATCATCATTATTTTGCACTAGTTTAGAAAAAATTATCAGATTGTGTAAACCCAACCAAGACCTTCTGAACAATGTTAACAATATGAAAAGAAATTTACAAGAGTACGAAGTAAAGAATAAGAATGGAGATATCACTAGGAAAATGGAAGAGAATACTACCAAAATGAAGAGAAAAATTGCAAGATTGAAATAATCCTAAATACTAACAAGGTAAAAGCATAAATTCAATATAAAAATGAAATAGGACATAACCACGTGATAGATGACATCATAATATAGTTTGAAAGAAGGAAGAAAAGATTCAAGAAGGTCACCAAACATACTTTAAGAAGTTAAGTTGTAGGTTGAGGATGTACATCCCAAATATAATGGCATTATATCAAATGTTAGAGTAATCAAAGGCCAAGCACAAAGGATAGTGTATACCATTGTCTTTCAAAGACGATTGATGATATGGGTGTGAAAAATAAAGGGGAACCATCTGTTATGGCCTAAATCTACCTCAGGCTGAGAAAGGCAGAGTCTAGGGTAACATCAAACCACACTTAACCTAGTAGCTATCCCTACTAGATCGGGAGAGGGCTCTCTCCTTGTCAATCTCAACAAAAATAATCAGTGAGGCTTGAGATGACTTGAATAAAGGCTGATTTTAGGCTAGGTATATATGTAAAAGAGTTGAATTTGATTTTGAAGGTGTTTGTTGGATCAAAGGGAAAGGGAAGATTTTGGGTCTGGGGAATGAGGCCTAGTTTTTGCAGAGATCTAAGTGGGGCAAGGAAGGCAATTGTTTTGATGCTTCGAATTGAATGAAATGGATAGCTTAGACCGGTGAGGAGTTGAAGAGGGCAAAAGGCTTTCAGGAATCCTCTTCAGACAGTTGAAAACATAGAAAATTAAACAAAACTCAAGGTAGAGTACTGCAAATCTAATGAATTCCACCTTTATTACTTGTTTGTTTAACTTAAGAAGAAATAAGAAGGAAGATGATATACATGAAACATCAGTAAACTTACAATCACAGAGAGCAACACATCATCAAAACAAAGATCCACATGGATCCCAAAGAGAGCTGCAAACCCTGGTCTATTCCTTTGCCAAAATGCAGAGATGAAATGTACAATGAAGCTCAAAGCAATCCCAAGTGTCCAACCCTGAAAATGACTGAAAAACTACAAGATATAGACAAACATAACTCATCCCCATGCCTCTAGGGGTCAAGCTCACTAGCTTAGGATCTGTTTCAACAAGATCTAAACTAAGAACTGGAAAACAGGCAGTGGAACAACTTGCCTCTATAAGATAGGAAACTGATTCATTCAGTTGCATTTCACCTTTTGATGAATGAATCTACATCCATGAGTAAAAATTTTCCAAAATTACATCAAGAGCCATGAAATTACATCAAATTACATCAATATTTTTACATTTGGAAGTAAGAAAGTCAAACTAGCCACAACTAGGCGAAAAACAGAGTTACTGAGTGAAAAATGAGCCAAAATTCCCAATGTGCCACACCTGAAATCTCTATGCGTCGCGCCAGTTTGGAGCCGATTTTGAGGGCCTTCCCAGTGTCCAAATTGAGCACATGATAGCTCGTTGGAAAGCTCTGCCTATCTACTTTCCAACCCAAGTGGAATTTCTGAATTTGGTTTCCATTTTCCCCTCCAAAAATTATTTTTCCCAACACTGCTTCCTGTGTGTCCAAAAAGGAGCAGAAAGGTTATTTTTAGAGTGTTTTTTACCCTTTCGGCAACCCAAAACTTGTCAAAATCTTTGGGAAATGGGTAGGAATTCACAAATTTTCATGAAAAATCCAAAAATACAAATTTTTACCCAAGAGGAGCTCCCAATCATAAGCACGCGCCAAGTGACGCGACGCGTCGGGCAGAAAAATCTGTGTTTAGGCCAAAAAAATCAAAATTTGCAAAATGTGTCCCAAATTTCTTGAAATTTGGGCTGAGTGTCCTCCATAATGCACTATGCTGGGCCAAGGAAGCTTCGGCCAAAACTTGGATTCTATCATGCCTTTTGCGACGCTTTAATGCCCTCTTTAACTTTGCCTTCAAGATCTTGATTCGTGCCTTGCAAACATGATTTATCGCCCAATAATAATTATTCATGTGCCTCAACATGTTCTTTTCCTTGTTGGCCTTCTCCAACAGCTTCTCCAAATGAATATTGACCCTTTTGAGCCAAGTTTCTCGATCGGCCTTAATCTCTCGCTCAATGGATGTCATCTCGGTTTGGTTTCTTTGGGCAGCTTGCCGGTTCTCATGGATATTTTGCAACTCCATGATAGTTTGTTGATCTTCCAACTGTTTTTTTTGCTGCTCAAGGTAGTTGATAATCTATTGGGCTCTTTGCAACTTGACGGACAAAGTGTCTATCTCCGCCTTCTGCTCCTGAATAATATCTCTCAACTTTGAGCTTGGTGAGCCCAAATCCTCATCAATGAGTATGAAATCGGTATCCTGGCCTCCTGAAGGCCCCTCATCCTGCATGGGCTTCTTACCCTTGTCCTGTACATATACCTGTACTGCTGATAACGGAAGCGAGACCCCTTTCACCCCAGGTGGAGATAATACTCGCCTGGCTGCTGCAAATAACCCTCTAGTGCCTCTATGATAAGTGACAAACACTGGCACACTGGTGGTCTGTGTCTCGTGACCTTCATGCTGATATGAAGGTTCACCTACCTCATGAAAAACCTCCGAAGGAACCTGAGGAGCTACGAAGCAATCATTAGAAATGAAATCCTCCCATGAAATACCCTGCAAGCCAAGTTGATGCATAACCACAATCTTGATGAGTGCAAAGTGATAGATACTGTTGTACTGCTGCTCAGGAGTTTTCCTTTGCACGAGAGTGGTCATCTTCTCGATATTCCAGCACATGAAATAAGGGAGGTTCATCATCCTCACTCTGGTGAAATGCAGCAGCAACCTGATATGATAGGCATAGAGTCGTGAGAACCGACCCTCACAACTGAAATATTTGATAATAAGTTTCATCAGAGGAGCATAGGAATCCTTTAGGAACCGGAAGGGGAAAACTCTGCTGATTTGTCTCACAAAACTAGGCCTGATATATGGCTCATAGTGTACCCTGTCAACCTGTTGTCTTTTGTTCCATTGTTCTCCAACATTTGGTATTCTAGTTGCTTGAGAGATAGTTTCAGGTGTTAAAGTGAATGTCACACCGGCAAGGGTGACTTGACCATCATGTAAATGTAACACAAACAAACGGGCCAGCTCCTAATGATGATGGACCCTAGCAACCATTTCACAAAATTGATAACAAGACTGTTGTTGAAAACATGCCATGGCAAAAGGATAGGCCTGCAACTCAGCCAATGAAGTGCGCTCCTCCCTCACATGTCTGCCACTCTTATGAGGTCTTATAAGTGCATGTAATTCAGTCGTGGAATCACTGTCTCGGTCATAAGATGTATCTATATCTGTCTCCATGATGTCCAAGGTCTATGTTGTCTTGGATGAAAATGAGAAGTTTGGTGCTTTTGGTTTATTGCCAAATATGTGATAATATGGGAGGGACTATGGAGGGATAGGGTGGTGGAAATAATGGACTATTATCAAGTGAAATTTTCCAATTGAAATATGTGATTTGATAAGTTTAGGGACAGCCACTTAATCTCTTGGGATAACCTTAGGGTTTGGGGAAATTTACAATTGGGATGGGGAAAGTGGGAATGGGATAGGAATGAGTAACTTAGAGATATGAGGGAATAGGGAAATGGGCTTCTATGATAAGATAAACAGTGAGGAGGGACTAACAAGATGGGGGAAATGGGAATGATTAACACCAAACCAATTTCAAAACCCCAAAGGAGCATTCTTCCAACAAGATAATAGGGTTTGATTTTTTATATTTAAATCCTCACAAACAACACCAAACACATGTTCATTGGCAATTACAAGGTTTATTGACTTACTTGGACCAAGAGAGACCAAGCAAATTTGGAGTTTTGGAAGAAATGGCAATACACTTGCTTTCCAGCCCAATGCGTCGCGCAACCAACCCAGTGCGTCGTGTCCTTCCAATGCATCGTGCAGGAACAAATTTGCACACAGGGAGCCGACCCAATGCGTCACGCTCACCCGATGTGTCGCGCTCGACAATTTCAACACAGTCTGCCCTCAATTTCTTGCTTCGGTCCTCACGTTTTCTCCTTGGCTTTCTATTGTTCTCTTGGCATTCAAATGGGGTCTTGAAACATAAAAATGATATTTATACCAAGGATTTTGATTTTCCATTTGAAAAACCCACTTTGTAATGTTTCAAATTTTGACAATTTTCAAAAACTCTGTTTTGCTTCATTTTGGCTTTTTGGACTGAATGATGGAGCTTTCTGTCTGTCTTGCAGGGAATGGATGGTTGGAGCTTTGGCAAAGGTGACTAGGGTTGCGAGTGAAAGTATTATTACAACTGAGAAAATTTAAAATTACATTTATTTATACATAAAGATGAAATAGACTATTTTTCTTCAAAACAGAGTTTTGAAGAAAAATCATTATTAAGCATATAATGATAAAATTTTTAGCACTGAAACCTTATTTCAGACTTCCTCATGTGCCTGCTAACCATTATTAGGCATTCTGAAGACCTGATTAATGAAACCCTAGACCTAATGAGACTAAAACCCTAAAAATGATTCTTTGCAAACTATGAGACCAAAAATGACTGTAAATGATTTTAATGAACAGAAGTAGGCCAACAGGTAAAAGACATGAGGGACATGAGCGACAAGCCACTACCGTCAGATGATCCATGCTCCTAATGGAATGCAGATCACTGAATGAGACACCTAATAATGCAATGCAACAAGAGAAATTTGATCTCTGACGGAGGGATGAAGATACCGACACTAACACCATCAAAGGTGTAACCATACTAAGAATTCTTGGAAGAAAGATGAAAAGATCAATATTAGTGTTACCAAAAAAGAAAATGGAATAATCAACAATATTCATGGGACAAGGCATGATGGAACAATTATTTGATAGGATATTACCAGAAAATAACTATTACAACAAATTGGAGAAGTTATAATAATAGCCATGGAATCAAATGAAATAAATTTCTGCGAACTATCAAGGATTAAGATTGAAGAGGAATGAATATGGATAGATGAATCATTGATGATGGAAGCAATATAAGTAATCAACTATCAAGGATTAAGATTGGAGAGGAATGAATTTGGATAGATGGATCATCAATGATGGCAGAAATATAAGTAATCAACTATCAAGGATTAAGACTAAAGAGGAATGAATTTGGATAGATGGATCATCAATGATGGCAAAAACATTCTAGGAATATAAAGAAATCACATTACTTAACTCCATCACATGTAAAACCTTTAACCACAAATATTTGAGACACCGATTTTTGAAGGAGGGTACTATGATATGATCACGAGGGGGAATGTTTATAATATCAATCCTAGAGTTTATAATATTAATCTTATAAACTCTTCTCATACTCGTACAGGATTTATTATGTAAATCATCTCTATTATCTATTTGGGAGTTGTTCTCCATGTTTACGTCCTCTGCACATTGTATGTACTCTAATTTATTATATTTCTTTTAAGGATTTGGTACATAATGGATAATCCAAGAGAAAAGAGATTTTAATTATTAGTGGGTTTGGCAAAGGAAAGGAATAAGATTCTTGGTCCATTATATTATTTATTCTAATGAGTTTTCATAGTTGTCACTAATTAACCACATATACTTGGTTAATAACTTGGATTTCCGACCTCAACCTTTGCCCGTGAATTTAGAATTTAGACCTTGCCTCAATATTTTTGAATCAAATGATATTTCCCAGAATAACCACATTATAATGCAATTATCTACCTTCCCCCATGAACATAATTATGATGGGGACTTGAATTACGAGTGTCTCCCCATGATGGAATTAGTTGAGAAGATGGTACTAATGGCTCTAATTATGCTTCTAATGTTTTCATTCCCCAACCAAAAAGTTTGGTTGTGTCTCTATCTCTTCATGATGTTGCTTATGAATGGGCTTTCAATCCACTCACAAAATTGATGTAGTTTTCATTAACTATGTTACTATAGAAGATGTAAAACAAATCAAATTGTTGTTAGTGACAAATTTTCTAAATGTAATCCTATAGTTTCACACATTCATCCTCAAAATGATAATTTTTGTTGATGTAACTCTTACTACTTATTTCCAAAATTCAAATTGAAAATGTTGTTCTCCCATCCCCTAGAACACGTGAAGCTCAAACTTTCACAAAGTAATATGAAAATTCAATTTAAATATATACATCCCAAGGAGAAATAAAGCATTATTTTTTTCCCATTCAGGACTCTCTTCCTTGCATTTATTTTCTATTTATCTTATGCATATGGTTGGACTCATGGACATTATTATTTATTATTTTTAAAGTATTATTAGGTACATATTACAAATGTATCCTTATTTTGTTGTGTCCAGATCAAAAATAGCACATAAACATAAGAAAAGATAGATTAATGACTAGAAAATAAACCACTTTGAGGGGGTAACCTCCATTTACATCACATAAATGAACAATTCTTGGATGATTCAAATGAAAAGATCTTCTTGGTATATATAGGAGTCTAAGGGGTCAAAAATAATTAGGGTCTACATAACAATAATAATATAAGGGCACAACAATAACAATATGGGGGCTACACTAGTGTTATAGGGACCTAACATGCCCCTCTCCTTCAAAAAAAGTGTTGTCCTCAACACTTGAGTAGTTCTAGATGCTTCTGAATAGAATACTCATCCTCCCATGTGGGGTCTTCAATAGGTAAGTTCTTCCACTTAATGAGATACTCTAAAATTGGTTTATTTCGTAGCTATCATATTCTTGTTTATGTGATTGCTTCAAGCTCCAATATGATTTTTAATTCCTCGTTGAGTTATGGAAATACAGTTTGAAATAGAATTTCGTCATCTATAACCTTCTTTAAGCATGAAATATGGAAAACTGGATGTACTCACAAAGATGCAGTCAACTCCAATTTGTATGCCATAGTACCAATATTTTTCAACACCTTGTAAGGGCCATAGTACTAGGGTGATAATTTATTATCCTTCTTAGCTTACTCGAGGGACATTTATTTGTATGGTTGTTTCCATAAAAATACCCAATTGACCACATCAAAACTTCTTTCACGGCAATTTTGATCTACCTATTGTTTCATTTGATTTTGTGCCAAAGTCAGGTTATCCTTTAAGAGTTGGAAAACTTGTTGTTGATGTTCGATGTAATCTTCTACTACTTGAACCTTATAATTGTCTCTTAGAGATGATGTGATGGATGGTGGATGATATCCATAAAGCGCCATAAATGGGGTCATTGTTGCTACGGTATGGAAGGAAGTGTTATACCACCATTCTACCAAGGGTAACCACTTGATCCATTGTGTTTTTTTATCAGATACAAAGCTATGAAGATATCCTTCCAAACATTTGTTCATTATATCAATTTTCCCATCAGATTGAGGATGATAAGATGAGTTATGAGTTAATTGATTACCAAAACAAGAATATAATTTCGTCCAAAAATTTCCAAGGAAAATTATATTTTTATCACTTATAATAATATTTGGGTTGAAGGCTCCCAAAAATGATGGTGTGTTGCTCCAGTCTCATGGCGACAGTGCTATCGACCTCTTGCTGAGGACCTTGAGCCTATAGTTTGCCCCCTGCTGGTTGGGTCGATCTACCTTGATTTGGCAGTTGGGATTTGCTGAGCAGATAGTGATCATCTCTTTGCGTGGTGGTTGGGATTTTTCTATTTTAGTTTTCGAAGGCTGGCGTTCCCCTCTGTGGGTCTCTTCCCTATTGGGGTCTCCCTTTCCTCGTGGTGTTTTCAGTGTTGTGAGGGGTTGCCTTGTTTGGTCAGTGCTACCATGGAGGCGCCGACCCAGGTTGGGCCTGGGGCTGGGTGGTATTGCATCATTTAACATCCTGGTAGCTTCTTCTCCCAAGTTTCAGAAACAAGGCCCATCGAAGTTTGTGAAGATGGATGAGTAAATACCAAAGATTGTGATAAGTGCCCCTCAAGCATGCTCTCATGCTTTGTAACTTTTCAATTGGGGTCTGATCGTCCAGTTCATGGGGCTTTGGCCTTCTCCGAGGACAGTTAAAGCTTGGATAGAGAAGAACTAGAAACCTCATATCACGGGTGAAGTGATATATTCTTTCTGTGGTAAATTTTTTTATAACTTCTACTTTGAAAATCGATTGGACAAAGATTTAGTGTTTAGAAGTGTCCCATAATTCATGGGCACTCATGGTTTGTATTTGGATTATTGGATCCCAAGCTTTAATCTAGAATTTATGTACCTTCTTTGGTCCTTGTTTGGGTGAAGTATCCCTACCTCCCCCTGCACTATTGGAACGATGCAATATTTCAACTGATTGGGAACTTCTAGGAAAGTATATTGACTGCTCTGAGCCTAAGGATGGCATGTTCTTGTGTGTAAGGATTTTTGTGGAGTTTGACATAGAAAAGGGCCTTCCAGGGGAAGTGAATATTTCTATGCATAGTTGGATGCACGTGAAGGAAGTCAACTACGATCAAATCCATTTTAAATGCAAGTTGTGACATGAATATGGGAACTTCGCTAAAAGTTGCCCAAAATTACAGGATGGCATGGAAAACTAACCAGGAGATTTAAATGAACAATGGCATCAAGTTACAAAAAAAAAAAATGAAACCCAAAGCAGAATAATGGGACAAATCCTAGTCACAACGCAGCCTCTGTGGTAGCAAGTCCAAGCCAGAATACCCCTCCCCCTACTGGGGCCTTGCCTTTGGTGGGGGGATCAGGTAAAGAGGGTGAGAATCATTTTTTTATATTGGACTCCTCTCTGGGGGCAAGTTTCTCTTACCCCCCTCCTCAAATAATCCCTAAAGATTTGGTTGATGAAGTTGACATCATTTCTTCAGCCTCAATAAAACGAAAGGAAATCAACTCTAGTTCTAAAACATCCAGTAGTACAGAAGAAACCTTAGACGAAGAAGAGGAAGAAGAAAGTTTCATATCATTAAAGGAAGTACCAGGAATTGTTATTCCTCCAAGCTAAGTTGATGATAAGTCAGATGGAACAAGGTCGAATGAATTGGATAGGAAGGTCAGAAGGTCAAGAAGGAAATCAAACAAATAAATAGGGCAGGAAAAAACCAAAAAATACAAAGAACTAGGATTTCAACATACAATCCCTCGCCATATTGCAGGCTTAAGGAATAAAGGAGGGAAAAAAGGAAGTAACATGGGCCCACTCAAAGGGGCGGAATCCAATAAGAAGTAATCAATGAATATAATCTCCTGGAATTATAGGGGTCTAGGGTTGGGAAAAATAATGATGGAAGTAAAATATCTAAACCAAAAGGAAAGACCAGTAGTCTCTCTTGTTCAGGAGACAAAGTTGGGGGAGGTTTAACTTCTCTCAATACACAATAAACTATGGAGCCACAAAAACTTGGTAGCAGTAAGCTCGAGGGGACATTCAGGATGGCTATGTACTATGTGGAATACAATGAAGCTACCTCTGGTAAGCTCTTTAAAAATCACTCACTCGATAGAAACTACTTTACTACATTTTAGAATTGCATAAAACCATCACTGTGAACAATGTCTATATTCCTATCCATTTCTAAGAGAAACAAGAATGCTATAAGTATTTGATGGAGTTAAAGCATTTAGACTTTGGTAGAAAATTCATTTTTGGAGGAGATTTTAACACCACTATGGGCAGACACAACAAAAGGGGAGGCACAATAGTAAGGGATGCCTTCCAGGAGAATATGGAGGATATTATTATATCCCTGAATCTATTTTAGGTAAATCTTCAAAAACATTTCTATACCTGGAATAACAAAAGGTTAGGGTTGGGTCACATTGCATCTCGGCTTGATAGGTTTATGGCCTTTGGTAGTCTGCTTGTTTTGAACCTTTGTCTCAAGTCCTCCATTTTTTAGTGGTATTGATCGGACCATTTCCCAATTATCCTTTTGATTTCCTAGCCCTTCAACCTTGGCCCTATCCCTTTTTCGGTTCTCCCCTCTTTGGTTGGATTCTCCTGGGTTTCTTGATGTGGTCTCTCTCTTGGTCGAGTTGGGTAGAGGGTAGCCCAGTCACTATATAGGAATCAAAGATCAAAAGATTGAAATAATTCATTAAAAAATGGATAAAAGAAAATAAATCAGTAAGACAATATGAAATGAAGGAAATGGAAGAAAAACTTGCCTCCATTCAAGGAAAAATGGAAAATTCTCGGGTAAACCTATCCTATTTTCGAAAAGGAGCAGAAGACTTAAAGTCTCTCCATGATAGTCACAAAATAGAAGAGGATTAATGGAGACTGAAATCGAAAAACAACTAGCTATTGGTCGGGGACAGAAACATGAAGTTCTTCCATAAGCAAGCCAAGTTCAAGGAAACCAAAAAAAAAGCATTGCTCACATTAATCATGAGGGGCAGACATTAAATAATTTTGAGGAAATAAAGAGAGCAACAATGGAACACTACAACCTCCTATACCAAGAGGGCTCTCTGCGAGACGAGGAGGATGAGGACTATTTCCTGGAAGATATTCTTTCCTTGGTAGCATTGGACATGAATAAAGCATTGACCTCTACACCTATAGCTGAGGAGATAAAGGTCATGGTTTTTTCTTTCCCCCTTGACAAGGCCCCTGGGTCGAATTGGTTCTCGGACAGTTTCTATCAAAATATATGGGGTGTGATTGAGAAATACCTTTGTAGAATGGTGGACTATTATTTCAAGAGATGTGTCATGGGTGGGGGAATAAATACTTACTTTCTTGCCTTAATTCCAAAAGAGTCGAATCCATCCTCATTTTCTCGATTTCGTCCTATCTCCCTGTGCAATGTATCATATAAAATATTCTCGAAGTTGTTGACCTCATGCCTCAAACCACTTTTTCCTTTGTTGATTTCAGTCAACCAGGGTGGCTTTGTTCCATGGAGGAGTATTTTTGATAATATAATCTTGATCCAAGAGGCAATTGAATCGAGCTAGAGAAGGGAAGTTCAGGGAATGATAATAAAGTTAGATATGGAAAATGCATTTGACTGGGTAAGGAATTGCTTCTTGATGAATTTTTTAGGAAAAATGGGGTTTGATGATACCTTTATAAGATGGACGACCCTTTGTATATCATATCTTTAGATACATCCAATGGTAAATGGCAGAGTGGTGGGCTTCTTAAAATCCTCCAGGGGGTTGCGTAAAGGATGCCCTCTATCCTCTTTTCTTTATATTATAATGGCATATGTGTTGAGTAGAAAATTTCAAAAGGATCGGGCTTCTCTTCTCCTTCTAGGAATTAGGTATAAAAAAGGCATCACAAGCATTAATCACAGAAAGTTTGTGGATGACACAATCTTGTTGGGAGGTGCCTTGATGATAATTATCAGGTGTTTCAAATGGAATCTTGATAGATTCCTAAGTTCTTCAGGGGAGCCATAAATTACTACAAAAGGCATATTAATAGTTGGAACATCTCTCCCCTGAAGGCTCAAAAACTAGAATAAATTCTAGGCTTCAGAACAATTAGAGACAAGAAACACTATAATTATCTTGGGGTTCCTATTTTCCTATGAAGATTTTCTCCTTATTCCTGGAAGAAAGTCCTGGAAAAAATCAAATAAAAATTAGTGAATTGGGAAGGAATATGCCTCAACAATGTTGGGAGGGCTATCCTGTTGAATTCGGTGTTGTTCGCTATCCCTTTATACCAGTTATTTGCCTTGAAATCTCCAAAATATGTTCTTCACCAACTGGGGGTCTATATAAGAAAATAAATTTGGTAAGAAGGAAAGGAAAAAACCAAAAAATATCATTTGGCGAACTGGAAAACTATAAGAGCGCCCAAACAGCATGGAGGGTTAGGAGTAAGAGACCTAATGTTGGTGAATATGGTTATGGGGGACAAGTTATAGTGGATCATGACTACAAAGCATGATTTTTGGTGTTTGAAGGTCTTGAGGGAAAATTATATCACCCATCATAATGACAGGGCAGTGCACTTGTAAGCCTCGCATGGCTCTCCAATTTGGAAATTTGTGAGATCCTCCTATGACATAATAAAGAGTAACCTTTGTAAAATCCTGGGGCAAGGAGATACAACAAAAATATTTTCGGTTTTGATTTTGGGAATGCAACCTCTGGGAGTGGACCTATCTCTAAAACCTATCATATATCATATGATTTAGCATGGTGTTGTTCACTTGGATCAAATATCATAATGGGACCTCTAGGGGCATTGGAGGAGATGGAGGCTGGACAACATAGTGGCAGAGAAGTTCCCTTTAAGAGGTAAGTTGTTTAAAAAATTAAGAGGTTGCGCCCTAGTTGCATACTCAATGGAGGATAGATGGGTTGGAAAAATGTCAATTTTACGGTTAAATAAGGATACTCACACCTTCTTCTCAATGCTAAGATCCCTCCCAAATATGTATTTTGGAATAAAATTTGGATCTCAAATGCAATCCCAAAGGTAAGCTTCTTATGTTGGCTGTTAGCACATAAAAAATACTCACAGTAGAAAATTTACAGAAAAGAGGTCACATTGGGCCATCAAGATGTCCTCTGTGTGAAAACTATGAAGATTTCATTCCACTCCTCTTCCTTCATTTCTAGTATACAAAATAAGTTTGGGTGGTTGCTCTGGGTCCGCTACTCCTCAAAATCAGGTGGACTTTGGATCTCCTTCAATTCCTTGACTCCTAGACCAAATTTTATTCGGGCTCCCTTCAGGCCAAAAACACCTTCAAGTAAATTTGGATTGCTCTTCTGAAATATGTTTACTAGCAGATATGGTTATCAAGAAACAAAGCAATCTTCAAATCATCTTGCATGATCGCTATATTTACTACCCTCAAAGGGTTATCGTCGGGTATGGTGTTTCATTGTTCGAAAATGGATCCTTCTTTGGATCTGGTAAAATTAGCATGGATCTCCCCTTGGGTCAGCTCGATGGCATCATTGTAGCCAGTAAAAATTCCTCCTCCATGCCCCTCTTAGTTTCTCAAATTTTCTTTTGAAGGGCTGATAACTTGGAGGAAAGCAACGAAAATATGGACTCTACAATTTGATGGAGCATCAAAAATGAAACCTTTTGGTGGCAGGAGGGGGAGGAATTCTCATTATTCTCGAAGGAATCATAGAAGACGAATTTGTATGGGGGTTGGGAAAAAAATACGAACAACCAAGCCGATGGTTATGAATTTTTCTTTTGGCTATCATTGGCTACAAAAAAGGGAATAAATAAGGAAACAGACTGGCAAGAAAATATTTCCTGCAAAATGATAGAAGAAAATAGCAATGTCAATGGAATCATGGGAATGGTTACAATACTCTAATGGTGGATATGAAAAATCAAACTAAAAAAATAATGGTCGAGGTTAGAGAGAATAATATACGCATGCTGAATTATTTAGGGGAGGGTGTTAGTGCTTCCTCATCTAGCTCTCCTCCCCTCCCCCCTTTTGTCTCCTCCCCTTCCCTCTTGTCTCCCTTCCTCCCCTAAACCCTCGCCTCCTCTCCTCCCCTTCCCCTTGGTTTACTCTTTTCCCCTTCCCCCTTGTCTTTCTTCCCCTTCCTCCCTTATCTCCTACCTACCTACACCTCTACCTCACCTTCCCTTTCATTCTACAATTCCTCCCGTCGTTGGTTGCTTGGCATAAGATTCTCCTTGTTCCCATCCCTCCTCTGTCTCATCCCATCAGCCCTTATTTTCCACGCCCATTTCCCCTACCTCGTGGAGCCTTATATTAGTTTGTTTCCAGATCAGTTAGGACGTGTATCGGATGGCTTTGGGCATGTGAAACACCTCGTGGAAGTTTAATAATTTGGAAGGATGCAAAGGTTTTTCATACTCAAAATAATCCTTGGTGTCGACGCATTCAAAGTGAAGGCATGTGAAACTTAGGAGATCGGGACTGGAATTTAATCCTCCTTGTTGAAATGGCACCAAGAATGGCACCCCAAAGGGGGCTTCTAATTTAATTTTCCATTAATTAAATTAGAAGTAAATTGTAATTCCACATCACATGACAGCTTATAAGTGTTAACTGAGTCTGGAAGGCTTAGTTAGCTCAGTCAATTCGAGTTGAGGGTCAAACTGGAGGAATGTAGAGGTCACTCTAAGTTTTAGGGGGTCCAGTTGCACTTTATTTTGAGTTGTAATTAGTTAACTCAATTATTTGAGTTAAAATCAGTTTAACTAGTTCTAATTGAGAGAAGAGCTAGTGATAGGTCCAGTGAATTAAATATGATTTAATTCACATGCAATGATAAATCAGTTAACTGATAATTTGCTATAAAAAATTGTTGTGTGTTAGTTCTAAGCAATGCCCAGTTGGGATTGGAGTTAAAGCGAAGATAACTATCAGTTGTATAATTAGAGAATTGTACAAGTCATGCATGATGTCATCACGATGCCTTAGATGAATTGCGCGATAATTTTTTTGGAATTTCCTAATTAATAGAGGATCAATTCCTCCAAGAATGCATAAGCGAGACTTAACGACCCAGAGGCAGGAAATTGGTTAATTATCAGACCATTCTTGTTGGGATCAGAGTGAGATAGTTAGAAAAGTGCAGAGGTTTCTTAGAAAGGGAAATAGCATTGTATTGTTTCATGTTCTTGACTTTATGAAATATACATATAGTGGTGTTTTTAGATGAGGCTTTCCCCATATAAATCTTGTGTTGTGCGATTGATAATTATTTCTCTTACTTGTTTATGTGATTGTGTGATCATAATTGGTTTCTGAAATTTGTAGAATTGATTTAGTATTTTTTTTAGTACATTACAAGATCATTTGAATCTATTTAGATATTTCCACATGATATCAAATCAGGAATCACTATAGAAGAGAAGAACTAGATTTTGTTTTGAACAGGTGAATCAAATTTGCAGATTTATTCTTCAGGACCAGCAGCAGATCAAGATGTCTTTCACTGGCTTGAGACTTGAATATGCCCTTGAGGGCCATTCAAATTACATGTCATGGAAGGACATGATAGAGGTAGTGCTATAGGACAATAGGCTAAAGGAATTCATAGATAGTGATATTCCCCAGCATGCAGCAGTAGATGCTCATATTCTTGATGCATGGAAGAAGAATGTAGCAAAGGCGAGAAGGATTTTGTTAAAGGAGTTCGAGATCATATTGTCTCGAACCTCCCTGGAAAGACAACTCCATGTGCTATGTAGAAGGCCTGAACATATCTGTTTTAGACTAACAGTGACCACAAGAATTTGGTGCTGAAGGACAAGCTCAAAAAGATCAAGATGGTGAAGGGCGACATGATTCCAAAATACTTAACGAAGTTCACTCAATGTCGAGATGAGCACGAAAGTGTTGGGGTGACAGTTTCCCGATATTATTTGGTAAGCCTAACACTTCTAGGCCTTCCTAAGAGTTGGCATAGCTACCAAGACTCGGTGAAGGGGAGGGAGAAGCTACCAGAGTGGGAGTGATTATGGTCTGACTTGGTATAAGAAGATATTCGATGGAACACCAGAGATCATCAAAGGCTGATGATGAGGATAACTGTGCCTTGGATAGAAAGGCGAAGAAACAGAAAGGGAAGGCATCCCATTCCAAATCGGATTTTTGTTAGGCGGGAAAGAAGAAAGAATTGTCAAAGGAAAAATGTTTTCACTGTCATGAGCTTAGACATTATGCTACAAAGTGTTCGCGAAAGAATACCAACAAGAAGTCCTCAGGAGGAGCAGTAGGTGAAGCACTTGCTTCACAGTTCGAGTTGGATTTCACCCTCATCGCATGCATGTCGTCATCAGTGATGGGTTATGTGTGGTACTTATATAATGAACCTTCATTACATATGACCGGAAATAAAGAATTCTTCAGTAACTTGCAGGAGAAGGATCCCTAGATGCACATTGAGATGGGAGATAACAAAAGGTATAGCGCTATCGACATAGGTACAGTTACCTTTCAGTGGGAGTCAGGTACTCCTCTCACAGTAAAATATGTCATGTATGTTCTTGTTTTAAAGAAGAATATGGTTTATGTTTCTATTTTGGAAGACCATGGCTATGATGTGATATTCAGTGAAGGAAAGGCATTCCTTCATCACAAATCCATGGGACAGGTGAGGAAGGTTGGGGTTCGAGTAAAGAACCTCTACAAATTGGATGTAGAAGATTGTGCTGCCTTGAGCACGAAAACATAGAAGGTGGAGAACCGAGACATCGTTGAGTTATGGCACATGAGAGTGGGCCATCTACACCATGGCGCATTGAATATCATGTAGTAGAGTTCTGCATGACTTCCAAAGGGTGCACTTTTGCAAAAAGATACATGCAAAGGGTGTACATTAGGGAAGTATACTAAAGCCATATTTCATGATAAAGAAATTCAAGCAAAGGCGATCCTTGAGAGATTTCACTCAGATGTGTGTGGACCGTTCTCAAAATATTCCACAGCAAAACATAGGTATTATGTGATTTTTGTAGATGATTTTTCACGAAATTTTTCAATTTTCTTCATGCAGAAGAAAGATCAGGCGTCCTCCAATTTTTGTGAGTTAAAGGCACTTGTCGAGAAATATATAGGAAAGAAGGTGAAGGCTCAGAGGAGTGACAATGGTGGAGAATATGTCTCTAATGAATTCAATAACTTATGTGCTTCAGAAGGAATTTGAAGGCAATTGATATAACCTCATAACCCATAGTAGAATGGGGTTGCTGAAAGGAAGAATAGAACTATTATGGGAGCAACATGAGTTATGTTGCATGATCAGGGCCTACCATTGCATCTATGGGCAGAAGCATGCAATACAACAATATTTGTCCAAAACAAAAGTCCTCATCGGATACTTGGGATGAGTACACTAGAGGAAGTTTTTTCAGGTAAGAGACCATATGTGTTGCATTCTAAACATTTTGGTTCATCATTTTATTTCCATGTGACCAAAGATTCCAAGAAGAAGCCAGAGCCAATAGCTAAGTTGGGGATATTTTTTGGGTACACTAATACACCTCATAACCTTTGGGTGTACTTTCCATCATATATGATGATATTGGTCAGAAGAGATTTGAAATTCAATGAAGAGAAGGCCATGTGAATTTCCCTTGAGAGGGAGCTTCAGTTGCATGCAGTTGAGGATCTCTTAGCTCCAAAAGAAGAAATTTAAGATGTGGAGTAGCCACAAGCAAAGGTACAGAGAGTGGAAGAACCCACTCATGCAGAGACATCTCAAGACGAAAGGAAATGCACCAGAGAGGTTGAAGATTTGTTACTTGATGCTAGATAGAATGTGGGAGCACCCACATCACAACGGAGGCAGAGAAGGTCCCAGAGCAGTACACTGGATACATGGCTCTTATGAGTGAAGGTGTAGAGATAGAGCCATCCTCTTTTGAGGAAGCATTGCAACAACCTATTTGGGTTGATGCCATGGTTGAGGAGTATGAATCTTTTATCAGAAACAGTGTGTGGAAATTTGTCCCAATACTGGAGGGGATGTCAATTGTAGGATCCAAGTGGATCTACAAGGTGAATGAGGTAGCAAATGGGAGTGTGGAGAAGCATAAGTCCAATTTTGTGGCCAACGATTTCTCTTAGGTGGAGGGGATTGATTATGATGAGACTTTTGTACCAGTCGCAAGGTACTCATCAATCAGATCCATCTTTCCACTCTCAGCGCAAATGGGATGGAAGATACATCAGATGGATGTGAAGACAACATTCCTCAATGGAGTGATTGAAGAAGAGGTGTAAATTGAGCAGCCGGAAGGTTTTGATAACTTATACAGAGAGTCGCATGTGTGCATACTCAAGAGAGCATGGTATGGGCTGAAGCAAGCACCTCATGCTTGGTACATGAGGATTGACAACTATTTCACTGGGTTGGGCTTCACCAAGAGTGAAGAAGATGTGAACCTTTATCATATTGTGGTAGAAGGTAAAATTTTGATTATTGTACTTTATGTTGATGATCTGATACTGACATGTGATGAGAAACTCATCAAGTCTTGCAAAGACAATCTTGCAAGAGAATTTGAGATGAAGGACATGGGGCTATTGCACTATTTTCTGGGATTGGAAATATGGCAAAGATATGGGGAGCTATTTTTATCTCAGGGCAAGTATTCCAACGAGATCCTCAGGAAGTTCCACGTGGAGGGCGACAAACCCATAGAGACTCCTCTAGCAAGAAACTGAAGGAAGGAGGATCCTACTTCAGGTGAGGTAGTAGATGCTACTATTTACAGGCACCTTGTGGGTTCACTCATGTATTTGGTGAACACATGACCAAACATATGCTATGCGGTTAACCAATTTAGTCAAGCTATGGTTAAGCCTACCAAGCTCTTTTGGAAGGCAGGAAATCATGTGTTGAGATACCTGAGAGGAATTACAAAGTATGGACTATGGTATAGACGGATAGAGGGAGTGAAGCTTCAAGGATTCACTGATGCAAATTGGGAAGGGATCCCATCCATGGGGAAGAGCACATTAAGGGGCATCTTCAGCATAGGATCATCAGCATTTCCCTGGTATAGCAAGAAACAGAGATCAGTTTCACTCGGTTCAGTAGAGGAAGAGTACCAGTCAGACAGTATGTGAGGTCATATGGATGAGGAAGATACTTTTTGGTTTGTTTGGTCGACATATGGACCTGACGGGGATTTATTGTGATAAAAATAGTTGCATCAAACTCTCGGTTAATCCAGTTTTTCATGACAGGTCCAAGCATATTAATATCTAGTACCACTATCTCAAAGATTGTGTGCAGAGGAAGATTATATGATTATATTACATTCCCATGGAGGAGCAAGATGCAAACATCTTGATGAAGGCAGTGTCAAGACGCAAATTCGAGTTCCACAAAGAAAGGATTGGGGTAGAGGACAATCCCTTTCTTGTTGAGAGGGAGTGTTGAAATTGCAACAAGAATGACACCCCAAAGGGGGCTCCTAATTTAATTTTCCCTTAATTAAATTAAAAGTAAATTGTAATTCCAGATCACATGACATTTTGTAAGTGTTAACTGAGTCAGGAAGGCTTAGTTAGCTTAGTCAATTTGAGTTGAGGGTAAAACTGGAGGCATTTAGAGGTCACTCTAAGTTTTAGGGGGTCCAATTGCAGTTTATTTTGAGTTGTAATTAGTTAACTCAATTATTTGAGTGAAAATCAATTTAGCTAGTTCTAACTAAGATATGAGCTAGTGATAGGTCCAGTGAATTAAATATAATTTAATTCACATGCAATGATCATTAAATTAACTGATAATTCGCTATAAATAGTTGTTGCATGTCAGTTCTAAGGAATGCCCAGTTGAGATTGGAGTTAAAGGGAAGATAACTATCATTTCTATAAATAGAAAATTGTACAAGTCATGCATGAGGTGATTAGGATGGCTTAGATGAATTGCACAATCAATTTTTGGGATTTCCTAATTAATAGCGGCTCAATTCCTCCAAGAATGCATAAGCAAGGCTGCGAAACCGAGAGGTAGAAAAATTGTTAAGTATCTGAATATTCTTGTTGGGATCAAAGTAATACAATCAGCAGAGTGCAGAGGTTTCTCAAGAAGGGAAATAGTTATGTATTGTTTCATTTTATTTACTTTATGAAATATACAGATAGTGGGGTTTCTGGCTGATGCTTTCCCTAGATACATCTTGTGTTGTGTGATTGATAATTATTTCTCTTACTTGTTTATGTGATTGTGTGATTGTAATTTGTTTCCGCAATTTGTAGAAATGATTCAGTATTTTGTTTTAGTACATTACAAGATGAGTTTAATCTATTTAGATATTTCTACACTCGTGTGCTAGTGTGGCCCATTCACGCAGGGAAAGTCGAGTATGTACAAGCAGAAGGTCGTTTCACTGAGCAGAAGAATTATGGAAGTTTGTGGGTAAGCTTGCGACAGGACCTCAATTCATGGCCCTTGCTGCAATTCTAGGCAAATAATTTTCTATTTAAGAAGGTGTTTCAATCTGTTTCCTCGCCAGATGAATGGTTCAGTCTCTCCTTGAGTTTTCTCTGGTTCTCAACCAAGTGGAAGGGATTAGGTCATTTCGGTGTTCAGGGTCAGGGAACATTTTGGGTATTTTGCATATTTGTGATTTAGGAGTGCAGCAAGGTGTTGTTGCAGGGAGTTTGTAAGGAGGTCTTTGTATGTGTTCCAAGGCCCAAATTGGATTCATATAGTGTTGTGGTTGTGGGTGGCGGGGTGAATTATGTTTTCTTAGAGTATGTGCGGCCAGGGAAATGTTGGGTTTGTGTGACCTTTCAGGGGTCATGGATCTCAGTCAATCGTTATTTTTATAATTTGAGGAGTCTCTGTCTTGGTCTTGTGGAGTGTGGGGATACAATGAGTCACTCAAAGGAAGCCAGCTCTGTTTTGGGCTCTTGGGACTGCCGCAGGCCTCAGACTGGTATAATGTCGGGCCGGATGGTGAAGGATCATGGTCAATTTCCTACGGATTGAGCTCATTATGTCAAATATCATGCACAAATTAAGGATGGATTGGCAATAATCCAATGGTGTATGCACCAGCACTAGAAGGAAACAATTTAGATGCAGGAGCAACAACTGGAAAAGAATGAAGGAATCTGCCAATTGGAGGATGAAATTAATGCACTGCGACATCATATTGAAGGTCTTCAGTTGAAATTGAATGATAAAATCATGTCAATGGAGGAATAAGAAACTGGAATCGACCTTAACGTTCCGGAAACAATGGAGAAGTAACTGGATCCAATGGAGGAGGATGAGGACTATTTTCTGGAAGACATTCTTTCCTTGGTAGAATTGGACATGAATAAAGCATTGACATCTGCTCCTATAGCTGAGGAGATAAATTTCATGGTTTTTTCTTTCCCCCTTGACAAGGCCCCTGGGTCAAATTGGTTCTCGGACAGTTCCTATCAAAATTTATGGGGTGTGATTGAGAAAGACCTTTGTAGAATGATGGACTATCATTTCAAGAGATGTGTCAAGGGTGGGGGGAATAAATACTTCATTTCTTGCCTTAATTCCAAAAGAGTCGAATCCATCCTCATTTTCTCAATTTCATCCTATCTCCCTGTGCAATTTATCATATAAAATATTCTCAAATTTGTTGACCTCACGCCTCAAACCACTTTTTCCTTTGTTGATTTCAGTCAACCATGGTGGCTTTGTTCCATGGAGGAGTATTTTTTATAATATAATCATGATCCAAGAGGTAATTGAATCGATATAGAGAAGGGGGGATCAGGGAATGATAATAAATTTAGATATGGAAAATGCATTTGACTAGGTAAGGAATTGCTTCTTGATGAAATTTTTAGGAAAAATGGGGTTTGATGATACCTTTATAAGATGGATGACCCTTTGTATCTCATATCCTTAGATAGATCCAATGGTAAATGGCATATTGGTGGGCTTATTCAAATCCTCCAGGGGTTACTTAAAGGATGCCCTCTATCCTCTTTTCTTTATATTATAATGGTATATGTGTTGAGCAGAAAAATGGAGAAGGATCGGGCTTCTCTTCTCCTTCTGGGAATCAGGTATAAATAAGGCATCACAAACATTAATCACGGAAATTTTGTGGATGACACAATCTTGTTGGGAGGTGCCTCGATGATAATTTTCAGGTGTTTCAAAGGAATCTTGATCGATTCCTAAGTGCTTCGGGGGAGCCATAAATTACTGCAAAATCCATATTTATAGTTGGAACATCTCTCCCCTGAAGGCTAAAAATATAGAATAAATTCTAGGCTTTAGAACAATTAGAGACAGGAAACACTATGATTATCTTGGGGTTTGTATTTTCCTAAGAAGAGTTGCTCCTTATTCCTAGAAGAAAGTCCTGGACAAAATCAAATCAAAAATAGTGAATTGGGGAGGAATATGCCTCAACAATGTTGGGAGGGATATCCTGGTGAAGTCGATGTTGTCTGTTATCCCTTTATACCAGTTATATGCCTTGAAAGCTCCAAAATATTCTCTTCACCAACTGGGGGTCTATATAAGAAAATTTGTGTGGTAAGGAGGAAAGGAAAAAACCAAAAAATATCATTTGGCGAACTGGAAAACTATAAGAGCGCCCAAACAGCATGGAGGGTTAGGAGTAAGAGACCTAATGTTGGTGAATATGGTCATGGGGGACAAGTTATATTGGATCATTACTACAAAGCAGGATTTTTGGTGTTTGAAGGTGTTGAGGGAAAATTATATCACCCAGCATAATGACGGGGTAGTGCACTTGGAAGCCTCGCATGGCTCTCCAATTTGGAAATTTGTGAGATCCTCCTATGACATAATAGAGAGTAACCTTTGTAAAATCCTAGGGCAAGGAGATACAGCAAAAATATTTTCAGATTCGATTTTGGGAATGTAACCTCTGGGAGTGGACCTATCCCTAAAACCTCTCAGATATCATACGATTTAGCATGGGGTTGTTCACCTGGATCAAATATCATAATTAGACCTCCAGGAGCATTGGAGGAGATGGAGGTTGGAAAACATAGTGGCAAAGATGTTCCCTTTAAGAGATAATTTGTTTAAAAAATTAAGAGGTTGCGCCCTAGTTGCATACTCAATGGAGGATAGATGGGGTTGGAAAAATGTCAATTTTATGGTTAAATAAGGATACTCACACCTTCTTCTCAATGCTAATATCCCTCCAAAATATGTAATTTGGAATAAAATTTGGATCTCAAATGAAATCCCAAAGGTAAGCTTCTTATGTTGGTTGCTAGCACATAAAAAATACTCACAGCAGAAAATTTATAGAAAAGAGGTCACATTGGGCCATCAAGATGTCCTCTATGTGAAAACTCTAAAGATTGCATTCCACAACTCTTCCTTCATTTCCAGTATACAAAAGAACTTTGGGTGGTTGCTCTGGGTCCGCTACTCCTCAAAATTAGGTTGCCTTTGGATCTCCTTCAATTCCTTGACTCCTAGACCAAATTTTATTCGAGCTCCCTTCAAGCCAAAAACACCTTCAAGGAAATTTGGATTGCTCTTCCAAAATATGTTTGCTAGCAGATATGGTTATCAAGAAACAAAGCAATCTTCATATCATCTTGAATTATCGCTATATTTACTACCCTTAAAGGGTTATCGTCGTGCATGGTGTTTCATTATTCGACAATGGATCCTTCTTTGGATCTCGTAAAATTAGCATGGATCTCCCCTTGGGTCAGCTCGATGGCATCATTGTATCCAGTAAAAATTCCTCCTCCATGCCCTTCTTGGCTTCTCAAATTTCCTTTTGAAGGGCTGAAAACTTGGAGGAAAGCAACGAAAATATGGACTCTACAATTTGATGAAGCATCAAAAGGAAACCTTGGGGGGGAAAGAGGGGGAGGAATTCTCATTAATCCTGAAGGAATCGTAGAAGACGAATTTGTATGGGGGTTGGGAAAAAATATGAACAACCAAGCCAAGGCTTATGGATTTTTATTTTGTCTATCATTGGCTACGAAAAAGGGAATAAATAAGGAAGCATATTGGCAAGCAAATATTTCCTGCAAAATGATAGAAGAAAATAGCAATGTCAATGGAATCGTGGGAATGGTTACAATACCCTAATGGTGGATATGAAAAATCAAACTAAAAAAATAATGGTCGAGGTTAGAGAGAATAATATAAGCATGTTGAATTATTTAGGGGAGGGTGTTAGTGCTTCCTCATCTTGCTCTCCTCCCCTCCCCCCTTTTATCTCCTCCCCTTCCCTCTTGTCTCCCTTACTCCCATGCCCCCTCACCTCCTCTCCTCCCCTTCCCCTTGGTTTACTCTTTTCCCCTTCCCCCTTGTCTTTCTTCCCCTTCTCCCTTATTTCCTACCTACCTGCACCTCTACCTCACCTTCCCTTTCATTCTACAATTCCACCCATCGTTGGTTGCTTGGCATATGATTCTCCCTGTTCCCATCCCTCCTCTGCCTCATCCCATCAGCCCTTATTTCCCACGCCCATTTCCCCTACCTCGTGGAGCCTTATCTTAGTTGGTTTCCATATCAGTTAGGACGCGTATCAGATGGCTTTGGGCATGTGAAACACCTCGTGGATGTTTAATAATTTGGAAGGATGAAAAGGTTTTTCATACTCGAATCAATCCTTGGTGTCGACGCATTTAATGTGAAGGCATGTGAAACTTAGGATATCAGGACTAGAATTTAATCCTCCTTGTTGAAATGGCAACAAGAATGGCACCCCAAAGGGGGCTTCTAATTTAATTTTCCATTAATTAAATTAAAAGTAAATTTTAATTCCACATCACATGATAGCTTATAAGTGTTAACTGAGTCTGGAAGGCTTAGTTAGCTCAGTCAATTCAAGTTGAGGGTCAAACTGGAGGAATGTAGAGGTCACTCTAAGTTTTAGGGGGTCCAGTTGCACTTTATTTTGAGTTGTAATTAGTTAACTCAATTAGTTGAGTTAAAATCAGTTCAACTATTTCTAACTGAGAGAAGAGCTAGTGATAGGTCGAGTGAATTAAATATGATTTAATTCACATGCAATGATCAATTAGTTAATTGATAATTCGCTATAAATATTTGTTGCATGTTAGTTCTAAGGAATGTCCAGTTGGGATTGGAATTAAAGGGAAGATAACTATCAGTTGTATAATTAGAAAATTGTACAAGTCATGCATGATGTCATCAGGATGTCTTAGATGAATTGCGCTATAAATTTTTTGGAATTTCCTAATTAATAGGGGATCAATTCCTCCAAGAATGTGTAAGTGAGGCTTAACAACCTAGAGGCAGGAAATTTGTTAAGTATCAGACCATTCTTGTTCGGATCAGAGTGAGACAGTCAGCAGAGTGCAGAGGTTTCTCAGGAAGGGAAATAGCATTGTATTGTTTCATGTTCCTGACTTTATGAAATATACAGATAGCGGGGTTTTTAGATGAGGTTTTCCCCAGATAAATCTTGTGTTGTGCGATTGATAATTATTTCTCTTACTTGTTTATGTGATTGTGTGATCATAATTGGTTTCTGAAATTTGTAGAATTGATTTAGTATTTTGTTTTAGCACATTACAAGATCATTTGAATCTATTTATATATTTCTATGTGATATAAAAGCAGGAATCACTATAGAGGAGAAGAACCATATTTTGTTTTGAAAAGGTGAATCGAATTAACAAATGTATTCTTCAGGACCGACGGCAGATCAAGATGTCTTTCACTAGCTTGAGACTTGAATATGCCCTTGAGGGAAATTTGAATTACATATCATGGAATGACATGATAGAGGCAATGCTAGAGGACAATAGACTAAAGCAATTCATAGATAGTGATATTCCCCAGTACACAATAGCAGATGCTCATTTTCTTGATGCATAGATGAAGAATGAAGCAAAGGCGAGAAGGATTTTGTTAGAAGGAGTTCGAGATAATATTGTCTCAAACCTCCCTGGAAAGACAACTCCATGTGCTATGTGGAAGGCCTTAACATATATGTTTTAGACTAACAGTGGCCACAATAAGTTGGCGCTGAAGCACAAGCTCAAAAATATCAAGATGGAGGAGGGCAACACGATTCCAAAATAATTGACGAAGTTCACTCAATGTCGAGATGAGCGCAAGAGTGTTGGGGTGAAAGTTTCCCAAGATTATTTGCTGATCCTAACACTTATAGGCCTTCCCAAGAGTTGGCATAGCTACCAAAACTCGATGAATGGGAGCGATAAGCTATCAGAGTGGGAGCGATTAGGGTCTGACTTGGTAGAAGAAGATATTTGGGTGGAACACTAGAGATGGATCATCATCAAAGACTGATGATGAGGATAACTGTGCCTTGGATAGAAAGGTGAAGAAACAGAAAGGGAAGGCATCCAATTCCAAATCGGATTTTTTTTAGGCAAGAAAGAAGCAATACTTGTCAAAGCTAAAATGCTTTCACTGTCATGAGCTTAGACATTATGCTACAAAGTGTTTGTGAAAGAATACCAACAAGAAGTCCTCAGGAGGAGCAGCAGGTGAAGCACTTACTTCACAGTTCAAGTTGGATTTCACCCTCATCGCATGCATGTTGTCATTGGTGATGGGTTATGTGTGGTACTTATATAATGGACCTTCGTTACATATGACTGGAAACAAATAATTCTTCAGTAACTTGGAGGAGAAGGATCCCTAGATGCACATCGAGATGGGAGATAACAAAAGGTATAGTGCTATCGGCATAGGTACAGTTACCTTTCAGAGGGAGTTAGGTACTCCTCTCACAGTAAAATATGTCATGTATGTTCTTTTTTTAAAGAAGAATATGGTTTACGTTGCTATGTTGGAAGATCGTGGCTATGATGTCATATTTACTGAAGGAAAGTCGTTCCTTCGTCACGAATACATGGGACAGGTGAGTAAGGTTAGGGTTCAAGTAAAGAACCTAAAAAAATTGGATGTAGAAGATTGTGGTGCCTCGAGCACGAAAACATAGAAGGTGGAGAACCGAGACATCGGTGAGTTATGGCACAAGAGAGTGGGCCATCTACACCATGGCGCATTGAATATCATGCAATATATTTTTGCATGAATTCCAAAGGGTGCATTTGCGCAACAAGATACATGCAAAGGGTTTACATTGGGAAAGTATACTAAAGCCACCTTTCACGATAAGGAAATTTGAGCAAAGGCAATCCTTGAGGGATTTCACTCATATGTGTGTGGACCATTCTCGACAGCTTCCACAGAAAAACACAGGTATTATGTGATTTTTGTAGATGATTTTTCACGAAAGAGTTGGATTTTCTTCATGCAGAAGTAAGATCAGGCGTTCTCCAATTTTTGTGAGTTAAAGGCACTTTTCGAGAAATATATAGGGAAGAAGGTGAAGGCTCGAAGGAGTGACAACGATGGAGAATATGTCCCTAATGAATTCAATAACTTATGTGCTTCAGAAGAAATTCTAAGGCAATTGATAGAACCCATAACCCATAGTAGAATGGGGTTGCTGAAAGGAAGAATATAACTACTGTGGGAGCAGCACGAGTTATGCTGCATGATCAGGGCCTACCATTGCATCTATGGGTGGAAGAATGCAATACGACAATATTTCTCCAGAACAAAAGCCCTCATCGGATACTTGGGATGAGTACACCAGAGGAAGTCTTTTCAGGTAAGAGACCAGAAGTGTCACATTTTAAACATTTTGGTTCATCATTTTATTTCCATGTGACCAAAGATTCTAGGAAGAATCTAGAGCCAATAACTAAGTTGGGGATATTTTTTTGGTACACTAATACACCTCGTAACCCTTGGGTGTACTTTCCAGCACATATGATGATAGTGGTCAGAAGAGATGTGAAATTCAATGAAGAGAAGGCCATGTGAATTTCCCTTGAGAGGGAGCTTCAGTTGCATGCAATTGAGGACCTCTTAGCTCCAAAAAAATAACTTTAAGGTGTGGAGCATCCACAAGCAGAGGTACAGATAATGGAAGCACCCACTCATGTAGAGACATCTCGAGACAGAAGGGAACATGCCAGAGAGGTTGAAAATTTGTTACTTGATGCTAGAGAGAATGTGGGAGATCCCACATCACAGCGGAGGTAGAGAAGGTCCCAAAGCGGTACACTGGATACATGGCTCTTATGAGTGAAGGTGTAGAGATAAAGCCATCCTCTTTTGAGGAAGCATTGCAACAACCTATTTGGGTTGATGTCATGGTTGAGGAGTATGAATCCATTATCAGAAACAATGTGTGTAAATTTGTCCCAATACTGGAGGGGATGTCAATTGTAGGATCCAAGTGGATCTATGAGGTGAAGCAAGTAGCAGATGGGAGTGTGGAGAAACATAAGTCCAAGTTTGTGGCCAACGAGTTCTCTTAGGTGGAGGGGATTGATTATGATGATAATTTTTCACCAGTTGCAAGGTACTCATCAATCAGATCCATCATTCCACTCTCAGCACAAATGGGATGGCAGATAAATTATATGGATGTGAAGACATCCTTCCTCAATGGGGTGATTGAAGAAGAGGTGTAAATTGAGCAGCCAGAAGGTTTTGAGAACTTATACAGAGAGTCACATGTGTTCATAGTCAATAGAGCACGATATGGGCTAAAGCAAGCACCTCGTGCTTGGTACACGTGGATCGATAACTATTTCATCGGGTTGGGCTTCACCAAGAGTGAAGTAGATGTGAACCTTTATCATATTGTGGCAGAAGGTAAACTTTTGAATATTGTACTTTATGTTGATGATCTAATACTGACAGGTGATGAGCGGCTCATCAAGTCTTGCAAAGACGATCTTGCAAGAGAATTTGAGATGAAGGACATGGGGTTCTTGCACTATTTCCTGGGATTGGAAATATGGCAAAGAGATGGGGAACTATTTGTATCTCAGGGAAAGTATGCCAACGAGATCCTCAAGAAGTTCTATGTGAAGGGCAGCAAACCCATAGAGACTCCTCTAGCAAGAAACTGAAGGAAGGAGGATGCTACTTCAGGCGAGGTAGTAGATGCTACTATTTACAGGCACCTTGTGGGTTCACTCATGTATTTGGTGAAGACACGACCAAACATATGCTATGCGGTTAACCAATTTAGTCATGCTATGGTTAAGCCTACCAAGCTATTTTGGAAGGCAGGAAATCATGTGTTGAGATACCTCAAAGGAATTGCAGAGTATGGACTATGGTATAGAAAGATAGAGGGAGTGAAGCTTCAAGGCTTCACTGATGAAAATTGGGAAGGGATTCCATCTGCGGGGAAGAGCACATTAAGGGGCATCTTTAGCATAGGATCATCAACATTTTCCTAGTACAACAGGAAATAGAGATCAGTTTCACTCAGTTCAGTAGAGGCAGATTACATGGTGGCCAGTCAGGCAGTATGTAAGGTCGTCTAGATGAGGAAGATACTTGTTGGTTTGTTTGGTCAACATATGGATCTGACAGGGATTTATTGTGATAACCATAGTTGCATCAAACTCTCGGTTAATCCAATTTTTCATGACAGGTCCAAGCATATTAATATCTAGTATCACCATCTCAGAGATTGTGTGCAGAGGAAGATTATATGATTAGATTACATTCCCATGGAGGAGCAAGATGCAAACATATTGACGAAGGCAATGTCAAGACACAAATTCAAGTTCCACAGAGAAAGGATTGGGGTAGAAGACAATCCCTTTCTTGTTGAGAGGGAGTGTTGAAATGCAACAAGAATGACACCCCAAAGGGGGCTCCTAATTTAATTTTCCCTTAATTAAATTAGAAGTAAATTGTAATTCCAGATCACATGACAGTTTGTAAGTGTTAACTGAGTCAGGAAGGCTTAGTTAGCTTAGTCAATTTGATTTAAGGGTCAAACTGGAGGCATTTAGAGGTCACTCTAAGTTTTAGGGGGTCCAATTGCAGTTTATTTTGAGTTGTAATTAGTTAACTCAATTATTTGAGTTAAAATAAATTTAGCTAGTTATAAGTAAGAGATGAGCTAGTGATAGGTCCAGTGAATTAAATATAATTTAATTCACATGCAATGATCATTAAATTAACTGATAATTCACTATAAATAGTTGTTGCATGTCAGTTCTAAGGAATGCCCAGTTGAGATTGGAGTTAAAGGGAAGATAACTATCATTTCTATAATTATAAAATCATACAATTCATGCATGAGGTCATCGGGATGGCTCAGATGAATTGCGCAATACATTTTTGGAATTTCCTAATTAATAGTGGCTCAATTCCTGCAAGAATGAGTAATCAAGGCTAATAAACCCAGAGACAGAAAATTTGTTAATTATCGGACTATTCTTGGTGGAATCATAGTGATACAGTCAACAGAGTACTGAGGTTTCTTAAGAAGGGAAATGGCTATGTATTGTTTCATTTTATTGACTTTATGCAATATACAAATAGTGGGGTTTTTGGCTGATGCTTTCCCTAGATACATCTTGTGTTGTGTGATTGATAATTATTTCTCCTACTTGTTTATGTGATTGTGTGATTGTAATTGGTTTCCGCAATTTGTAGAAATGATTCAGTATTTTTTTTAGTACATTACAATATGAGTTTAATCTATTTATATATTTCTACACTCTTGTGCTAGTGTGGCCCATTCACGCGGGGGAAGTCGAGTATGTACAAACAAAAGGTCGTTTTACTGAGCAGAAGAATTATGGAAGTTTGTGGGGAAGCTTGCGACACGACCTCAATTCATGGCCCTTGTTGCAATTCTAGGCAAAGAATTTTCTATTTAATCAGGTGTTTCAGTTTGTTTCCTCGCCAGATGAATGGTTCAGTCTCTCCTTGAGTTTTCTCTGGTTCTCGACCAAGTGGAAGGGATCAGGTCATTTCGGTGTTCGGGGTCAGGGAACATTTTGGGTCTTTTGCATATTTGTGATTTAGGAGTGCAATAGGGTGTTGTTACAGGGAGTTGGTAAGGAGGTCTTTGTATGTGTTCCAAGGCCCAAATTGGATTCATATAGTGTTTCGGTTGCGGGTGGCGGGGTGAATTATGTTTGTTTGGAGTATGTGCGACCAGGGAAACGTTGGGTTTGTGTGACCTTTCAAGGGTCATGGATCTCAGTCAGTGGTTATTTTGATAATTCAATGAGTCTCTATCTTGGTCATGTGGAGTGTGGAGATACAATGAGTCACTCAGAGGAAGCCAGCTCTGTTTTGGGCTCTTGGGACTGTCGCAGGCCTTGGACTGGTATAATGTCGAGTTGGATGGTGAAGGATCGTGGTCATTATCCTGTGGATTGTGCTCATTGTGTCAAATATCATGCACAAATTAAGGATGGATTGGAAATAATACAAAGGTGTATGCACCAGCATCAGAAGGAAACAATGGAGATGCAGGAGCAACAACTAGGAAAGAATGAAGGAATCTGCCAACTGGAGGATGAAATTAATGCACTGTGACGTCAAGTTGAAGGTATTCAGTTCAAATTGAATGATAAAAGCATGTTGATGGAGGAAGAAGAAACTGGAATCGATCTTAATGTTTCAGCAACAATGGAGGAGTAACTAGCTCCAAGGGTCCTTTTTTATTTTTTGCTAGTTTTTTAATGTTAAAATGTAAATGTGAATTGTTGTTGCAACAGTTTTGTAGAATGTATAGCAGTAGTCAGGAAGTAAACGAGAATACTATAATTTTGGGAAAGATAATTTGGGATGGGTTGATCAGCAAACATATTTTGTTTCCCACAGATGGCTATGAACTTATATTGTAAATTTCCCAAGTTTTGACTGCATCCGCACGCATATTACTATACTATTACTAATATTTCCTGTTAAAACAAATAATATTTGGGTTTGCATGTAGCTTTTGGAATGTTTCCACAAATGCAGTAGCAATTGTACTAGTTTTAAAAGGATGAGATAGTGCACAAAAGTGTGCATACTTGGTAAGTTTATCAACTACCACCATGATGACACTCTTTCTTTCAGACTTGGGTAAACCTGTGATAAAATCCATTGAGACCTCTTCCCATTGTTGACTTGGAATGGATAATGGTTGTAAAATACATGGGGTCTTAATTGTATTAACTTTATTTTATTGGAAAACCAAACATTCTGCCACAAACTTCTGAATATCAAATTTAAGTCCATCTCAAAAAAAATCCTTCTTAACCCTATGGTAAGTTTTTAAAAATCTGGAGTGCCCTCGTATAAGAGAGGTGTGCACTTCCAAAAGAATTTTTTTTTTTAATTTGGGAGTTATTACATAGATATAAGTGATCTTTTTACCACAATGAATCATTTTTCCAAATAAATGAATCAGATGCACTAGGATCTTGCTGCAACTTTTGAATGTGTAACCACCCCCTCCTACATTTACCCAAATTCACCATCTTGTCGAGGTAAACATGATATGAGTGTCACTATGACATGACCTGACCTCCAAGTCCCAATTAATGAAATGGGAACTACAAACTGAACATACATAGACATCCTACAGGGACTACAGATCACCCATGAGTTGAAGAAATACCCCAGGCGGTCAATCCCTGAGATGGAACCTTGTTTCACTAACCTAGACCTACAAATGCACCCTTGATACCGCTTTCATTGGTTATGAGGCTATAGATGCACCCATAGGCTTGCCTCCATGCATTTAGGGCCTAAAAACTCTAATTCTATGCTTGCAGTCCTGGGATTTATGCCACCTTTTTAGGCTAGCTTCCAGACCACTGCCTAGAATTTCCTGAAACTTTCTAGAACGCAAAAAAACATATTGAAAATGTTATTCAATCAAAACTCAAGCAATAACTTGACCCAAAGTTTCCTAATCATGATAGGCATTCCATAAAACATATGACAAACATAGAATTTATAGGTCATTAATGCATATCTAATCTTAAGATTATGAACTTCATCTAAGAATCACCAAGAAGGCATAATTACTTCTCATGACAATTGCAATTTCACTTGTTATCCCATGCATTCATCAACTATTCATTAACATATAAAATCATAACAAGAGCCATACAAAGTATACATCATCTAACCAATATATGAATAGAAAATAACGAGCATAGAAACAATGGAAAATCAGCCATAAGATAACAATCATAATCAACACATATGCTCATAGATCACAATTGGAAAATATCTCATATTAACATATGAAAATTCCAACCAATTAAGGGACTTCCACATACCACTTGACCATATATTGGACTAAACCAAATCTCTATTTCATCCAATCACCCCTGCGCCATATTCCAAGCATGAATTTTGGATCTGATGGAATAATCAAGTCAAAATCAAATCAGGGCTTCTAAAGGCCAAACCACCTCCTCCCTCAACCACAGTGATTCCACCTCTTCGGTCTGACATCACTAACACCAACCAGATTGATCTTTACCCAAGTTGCTCAGGGCTATATGAACTAGTAACTCAACCCATAGTCTTCTAAGGCTCAAAATAATTTTTCCAACCCGGCTTCCAAGACTAGTAACTCAACCCACCAATGGCTCCAGAGAATTTTTCTTAACCTAGGCTCCAGGGCTAGTAACCTAACCCAAGTTGTTCCAGGGTTTCTAGACTGTTTGTTCCAATAAAAAACCATTGGGAACCTGAGAACCAATAAGAAAAACAATAAGTGGAAAAACCCACACACCATGGTTATCCAAGAAATGGAAAGGCAAGGCTAAAACCACTTTCAATCCAGGAAAATATCCATGCCAATGACAATACATAACCAGAAAATCACATGCATAAACCATGCATCCATAAATAAGCAAGGAAATCACACATGTAACTTTTTACCTGCCAAGAAATCCAGTTGTAGTTGTTGATCCAACCTTCCCCTTACGCTTTCCTACTTTCCTTTTCCTTCTTTATCCAAATCCAAGTGAATGCTAAATTGCTCCAAGAATGCTCTAAGTGTGCAATAGTATGACATAATGAGAGAATGAACTAGAGCTCCACCACAAAATTGTAAAAAGGCTATTAACTAATCCTCATAATCCTTTTTATCATTGAGGACTCTATTTTCTTCATTTTCCTTCATTTTTCCTCTATTTTCCCCTGCATGAAAATATGTGTCTCTTCACCTTCCTTTTCTCCTATTTTCCTTTATTTTTATAAATAAATTTCAATTATTG
The DNA here is from genome assembly GCA_034641835.2 of Pinus albicaulis. Taxonomy (NCBI): domain Eukaryota; kingdom Viridiplantae; phylum Streptophyta; class Pinopsida; order Pinales; family Pinaceae; genus Pinus; species Pinus albicaulis. The sequence continues at coordinate 1,104,852,058 of CM076577.1, forward strand.
CCTCTTTGCATTTGCCAATGCCTTTTCCAATTTCCATAACCATAAATAAACTGAAAGTTACACCCAAGAGGATGTTTTTCCCACCATTCATATTGGAATACTCATCCCACGACCTTGGTCTTATATTTTTTTACATGAAAAATCAACCAGGGGTTGTTTCAGGATGAGTGTACATACCTCTTCAGAGTGCATCTGCAACAACATTTTGCTTACCTTTTTTTATAGATGATTTCAAAGTAATAACCCAACATCTTTGTGACCCAAATTTGTTTCACCACTGAATATAAGCTTTCTTCCAAGAAGTATTTAAGACTATCATGGAATTTTTTTACCTTGAAGTGTCTTCCCATTAGGTAAGGGTGTCATTTCTTGAGTGCATGTAGTATTTCCAACATTTCCTTCTCATAAATAGTTTTTTAGAAATACTTTCCCTCGATTGGAAAAATTTCAAAAGCAATGAGTCTTCCTTCTTGAATTAAAATAACACCAATGCCATTTCTTGATTAATCAAATTCCACAATAAAGGTTTTTGTGAAGTCTAGTGTAGCTAATACCAGAGCTCGACACATTGCCTCCTTAAGATGTTAAAAGCCCTTAGTTGCTTCTGGAGTCCAAAAAAGTGCATCTTTCTTCAATAATGTTGTTAGAGGTGACATTATCTTCCCATAATTCTTAAAAAAATTGCGATAATACCCTTTCAACCCAAGAAATTCTTGAAGATGCCTTAAGGTTGTGGGGATTTTCCATTCCTTGATGGCTTTAATTTTGTTAGGGTTGTTGAGAATTTGAAGGGCTGGAGGTTAATACAAATTCTCTTATTGATAATTACTTTTGACCTTGCTTGTGATACTTATGTCTTCACTTCTTTTAGTTTATTTAATATTTCATCAAGTCAATTATCAAAATGCACAAGACACAAAAGTTAGGCTCCTAGAGCCAGGGCAAAACCTCTCCCTCTTGGAGAGGAAAACCCACAAAGAATTCTTCTTACAGGTATTCAAATGACAAGTACCATGACCCAAAATTAGACCCTTGACCTATATATGCTTCTAAGACCTTGATTCAACATCTTCAACCTTGAATCTTCTCTTCACCAAATTGCTTAGATCTGCATCAACACTAGAGACCTTGATCTTCACCTTGCATATGCTTGTAGTTGAATAGCTTGAACAGTAGGAAGGTAAAACATAGATTTAGCTTCCTCACTAGTACTGCCTCTTCACCTTATGATCATTATCTCAACCTTTTCTAATTCTATCTTGTTATCACAGCCCTTAAAATTGTATATCAGCAGCCTATCCTTGCAATAGTCTTTTGAAGTTTTCTCCTGCACTTATCCGCATTGATATGTTGCTCTTATATTCTTCCCTTCCTGCACGTATCCGTATACATATACTGCTCTTATTCACTGTCCTGTCTGCACTTATATACTCTCCTTTTATCTACAATTATTCCTAAGATTTGATCAGCAAATCTTCTGAGATTGATCCGCACCTTTTGTTGTTACTTATCCGCACTTATGTGCTTCCTATATCTGCACTGTAATCCTCTTTTTATCCGCGGTGTAATCTTGTATATATCTGCATTCGGTTCAGTGTTATTAGCAACCCTTGACACAGGGAGATTTGCAATGTTCTTGATATTTTATCCGCAAATTTCAGAGATATTGCGATCTAATTTTGTCACTGTTCTGCGCAACCTAGATGGGTATTTATAGTTGTCACAACCTGTAATTAAGCTTACCAGTGTATGAATAGGTGTGACTGAACTTAAGCCGACTTTTCCAACTGTTATGAGGCCGACTTCTCCAAGGAGTATTCTAGCAAGGTGACAACTGTTTTTCGCTGTATTTTGAGCTTGTCTTCCAACATTTCTTTGAGGGTTGTTGTGAGCTTATTCCACAAGGTCCTAGAGCATATAGCTAGACTAGATTTGACACTTAACTCAAACCTAATGGACATCAAGAATAATTCCATCTACTTAATAAAGTATGCTCATGAAACCCATGAAGAAAATACAACAATAATATATATTATTTTGACTTCTTCTTTTTCATAATTACATAATACATATTCAACATGAAGAATGACCTAGTTACACTTTTCAATAATCGCTCTTAACTAGGGAGTTATTCATACAGGTACATGGTCACTTTCAAGCTGAAGAATCTCATAAGAAGAATCAGATTGGTAATCGCATCTGTATAACATCATATCAACCAGCATTGTCCTAGTGCAAGGCCTTGACTAACAGCCCCATCTCTCAATGAGACAATGGGCTACAACACTGGCGAGACACATGAATTATAGATATCATCGTCATTGTCTCTCCAAGGTACATAATCCACCCAGGTGTTCCCAAAGTATGACCTTCTTGGACTATTCTTCTCTTAGGTAGCTAGCCCTCAAAGAATATCGGTCCCCGACTACTCTTACCTTGAATTCCCTAACACATTCTCAAAGAGTATCGAATGCCAGATGATTACCCAATCCTCCATTTTGTCTTCCCAAGTGAAGACTAGAATGATGTGTCTATCTCTCCCTCTCGACCAGGGAGGACCTATTCCACAAGGGGATGTACTCATTCCTATACAAGGAATATACCTAAGCTCATTCTTAGGAATTACCAAGTTTTTTCCAAGTAAGAAACTTATCACCAGGCTCCCTCTTAACGAGGGACCTCCAACACCAATGGTGATACCCCCAATTGCTCATGAAGAATTCTTGTCATCGATGTCATTGATTTCGATATTGAGGAATCTTCAACTTTTAGCTTCACAGGGCACAAATCATCAATCACTTTCATCTATGAGTCATGTCAACTATTAGAAAGTGATTCGTCATACTTCCTTATCTAGTCCACCATTATGCCATGATGCTTTCCTTCGAATCATCTCCAAGGATCATACATCCTTTCTCATGATTAGCAGCCCTACACAAATTCATCCAGATAAACATATACATATGAACTTTTAGAACAAAATTTACCTTAGTGGTGATATTTCACCATGACATCTTCCTGTAGGCATCGACATCCTTCATACAGATTGACACATCTCCTAATGATATGATTTTCCAAGGGTCTTCTTCTTTACCAAACTTCCGTCGGAGTCTACATATATTCCCAAGAAATCTCCTAGTCACATCTTCTTGGCCTCTAGATGATAACTGCCTCTTAACATGGTTGCTTTTCATGATCTCTTCCTCTCTGCACATTCTTCATTCCCAGGATCTTACAAATTTTCCAATTTTTGTTTATGTACAACCACCTCATATTCTATGAGGACATATTATGTTGATTTCATCTATCATTGCACTAAGAGGCCCTTCTTCATATATCATATTTATAAATATGGAATTTTGTTACCTGCAACCATATGACATGACTTCACATCATCCAGTATCAGCCTATATATATACACATACCTCATACCTATTCCCTTGAGTCATCCTGTAGTAAATTCTCTAGAATGAAGAGATTCATTCCTTTGACCTACTCCATCAATATGTCATCACTTCCATAATTCTATTTCCATGATGACCCTTGATCTTAATGATTGCTTTACTTTAGTAATGTTCTCATAGAGGTTTTCCAGAAGTTGTTTCATCGAGAGCTCCTTCCATGCTTCTATCAAGATGCTTCTTAATGTACATTGCTTCCTATCATACTAGTTTGCCACCAATCAGAGATCACTTAAAGAGAAATATGATCTCAATCATAATATAGATCTCTCGCTTCCTCCTTCTTAGATCTGCTAGCATCAGGTTCTTCTCTTTCATTAGTGACATGGGCTTCTTCCTTTTTCATCTTTTCCTTTCTAGATTTAGGATAATCTCTTTTATAATTCCCAAGTTCATTACATCCAAATCATCATACATTGTCCATATTTCTTCTTTTATTCTGAGGGCCCAATTTTCTGAATATTCCTTTCTTCATGTATGAGGCTGCAAAGGCATGATTCTCTTCACTTGGTCAGTTATAAGCTTTTGCCTTTAGTCTTGTTTCCTATATTTTACATAGAGACCATAAATCATGGAATTGGGTGGCTTCTTTCTTCCCATATAGACTAGAAGTGAAGTTTCCCCATTCCTCTAGTAGAGCATTTAGCACCACTGTAGTCATCTCAGTGTTAGACATTACTTCTCCTAGTTCATGCAGTTGATCTCTTATTTCAGAAATCCTCATAAAGTATGGAGTGATTCCTTCTTCCCTTGATAATTTCATTTTGTATAGTTCTTGTCTCAAAGATATTGCTTCTCCTACAGTACTCATAGATAATAGCTCCACCAATTTCTCACATATTTGTTTTGCAGAATTTAGTTTTGGTACATAGGGAATGAGAGATTCTTTAATGGATTCTATGAGAATCCTCTGGGCTCTAATTTCTCCCTTCATGTACTTGGCATAGGCTGGAGCATATTATTTTGGGGGTTGAACAATAGATCCTTCAATATAGTCCATTAATTTGTCTTTAATTAGATTCAAGTTTGTCCTCTTCTTCCATGCACTAAAGTTTGATGACCCAACCAGCTTGTTGCTTTCTTTACAATAAGGCTTCTTGGAAGATAGGGTCATGAATAATTACTTGAGTGGATTGGCTTGCAGCTTCCTTGATGATTATTGAAAATGAATTCAAGGGTTTCCTTTAAGATAGGAGCTTCTTCAATGTTGGTGTACATGAACCCTTGATTATAAAGAATATGTTCAGAAGTTGAGGTTATCTTCAAACAATGCCTTGAGTGCAAATATTTGATGGCAAATATTATTTTCTTGAATGAGTTGATCTTTTGAATGAGATAGGATATCTCACTTGAGGTAGCTAGATAGTCTTCCTTGCAAACTGATTTGAATTTCCAACCCAAACTTTGATCTTCGCTTCTTTGAGTGTCTTTGTTGACAAGTAGTCCTTGTGTTCAGCACCTTAGCTCTGATACCATGTTGAGAATTTGAAGGGCTATAGGTTAATACAAATACTCTTCTTAATAATTACTTATGACCTTACTTGTGATACTTATGTCTTTTCTTCTTTTAGTTTAGTTAATATTTCATCAAGTTAATTATCAAATTGCACAAGACACAAAATTTAGGCTCCTAGAGTCAGGGAAAAACCTCTTCCCCTTGGAGAGGAAAACCTGCAAAGAATTCTTCTTATAGATCTTCAAATAAAAAGTACCATGGCCCAGACTTAGACCCTTGACCTAGATAAGCTTCCAAGACCTTGATTCAACTTCTTCAACCTTGAATCTTCTCTTCACCAAATTTCTTAGATCTACATCAGCATTAGAGACCTTGATCTTCACCTTGCATATGCTTGTAGTTGAATTGCTTGAATAGTAGGAAGGTAAATCATAGATTTACCTTCCTCACTATTACTGCCTCTTCACCTTATGATCACTATCTCAACATTTTCTAATTCTATCTTGTTATCACAGCCCTTAAAATTGTATATCAGCAGCTTATCCTTGCAATAGTCTTTTGAAGTTTTCTCCTGCACTTATCCGCATTCATATGTTGCTCTTATATGCTACCCTTCCTGCACTTATTCGTATACATATACTACCCTTATTCACTGTCATGTCCGCACTTATATACTCCCCTTTTATCCGCAATTATTCCTGAGATTTGATCCGCAAATCTTATGAGATTGATCTGCACCTTTTGTTGTTACTTATCCGCACTTATGTGCTTCCTTTATCCACACTGTAATCTTCTTTTTATCCGCAGTGTAATCTTGTATATATCCACATTCAGTTTAGTGTTATCTGCAACCATTGACACAATTAGATCTACAGTGTTCCTAAGATTTGATCCGAAAATTTCAGAGATATTGCGAGCTAATTTTGACATTGTTCTACGCAGCCTAGATGGGTATTTATAGTTGTCACAGACTATAATTAAGATGACCAGTGTATGAATAGGTGTGACTAATATTAAGCTGACTTGTCCAACTATTATGAGCCCGACTTCTCCAAAGAGTATTCCAACAAGGTGACAACTTTTTTTCACTGTATTTTGAGCTTGTCTTCCAACATTGCATTGAGGGTTGTTGTGAGCTTATTCCACAAGGTCCTGGAGCATATATCTAGACTAGATTTGACACTTATCTCAAACCTAATGGACATCAAGAAGAAGTCCATCTACTTAATAAATTATGCTCATGAAACCCATGAAGCAAATACAACAATAATATATATTATTTTGACTTCTTCTTTTTCATAATTACATAATTACATAATCAACATGAAGACCGGCCTAGTTACACTTTTCAACAAGGGTATGCCTTAACATTCTCACGGGATACAATATGACCCAAATATTCCACTTCCTATACCCCTAAAGAAACATTTGGAGGATTTTTCATACAATTGTTTCTCCTCCAATATTTTGAGCATCCTATCAACATGTTGAACATGATCTTTCTAAGACTTTTTATAGATTAGTATATCATCAAAAAATACTAACACAAATTTTCTAAGGAATGGTTTGAAAGTGGAATTAATCAAACCTTGAAATGTGGAAGGTGCATTACTAAGGCCAAAAGGCATGACCAAAAATTCATAATGACCTTCAAGGGTTATAAATGTTGTTTTCAAAATGTATTTTGTCTTCATTATAAATTAATGATATCTTGAACAAAGATCTAGCTTTGTGAAGTACATTGTTGCATGTATTTCATCTAACAATTCATCAATGACAGGAATGGGAAACTTATCTTTAATAGTGATTTTGTTGAACTCCCTATAATCCGAACACATCCGCCATGATCCATCCTTCTTTTGCACCAATACTACTGGAGAACAGAAATAACTTTGTCTAGGTTGAATTATACCTGGCTCTAGAATTTCTACAACCATACGTTTAATTTCACTCTTTTGGGAATAAGGATATCTGTAAGGTCGAATGTTTGGAGGAAAAATTCCTAGAATCAAGTGAATAGCTTGATCATGATCATGAATAGATGGGAGACCTTTGAGAGTCTCAAATACCTTGGAATGATTGTGAAGGACTCTTTGGAAATTTGGAGAAATGGATGATTTAGATGTTTGAACATCTAGTGAACATAATTATGAAATTACCCCTCATTGTTCCTTATTCAAAAGATTTTTTATGCCAATAGAGTTGATTATATTCCCAGGTTTCCATGTGATGCCCCTTAATTCAATTTCCTTTCCTTTTGAGAAAAAATTCAAGAAAATTTCTTAAAAATTAAAAGCTATCATCCCCAAATATTGTAACCAATGGATTTATAATACAACATCCACACCACCCATTAGAATGGCAAGCATTGGACTATTCAATACAAATTCCCCCATGGTTATATTGATATTATAGCACTTACCTCAGGAATTTATAGTTCCTATATTAGCAACCATCACTTGACACTCTCGTGCTAGATATATAAAGCAATCCAAATCCTTGGCTATCTTAAAATGAATAAAATTATGAGTACTACCTAACGCAATCAACATTGTTACCTTTTTCTTCTTGATATATCCTTCTATCTTGATAGTTTGAGGAGTGTTAATTCCCACCAATGCATTACAAGATATGGTCATATTAATTTCTTTGTTTTCAACCCCTAGGGTTGGTTCCTAGTGTATATCTTCTTCTTATGATGTTTCTTGTTTCTTTTCTTCCTCCTCTTCAAAATCTATGTAAAATCATTTCTTCTTAGCACACTTATGACCTTTAGTGTATTTGTTATCACAATTGTAACAAAGCCCTTTTGCTCTTTTTTCCTCCAGTGGTTGTGGTGTCGACCTTGTAGGTTGTGGGAAGCTAGGGGCGACAATACTTCCATCTTTGTAGTTGTTAGTGGTAGACCTTCTTATTGCCATAATTTTGCTTTCAACGTTTCTTGCCACCATGAATGCATTATCCAATGACTTAGGTTCCTAAAGGTGAACCTCATGTTGAATGTTATCCTTTAAAGTCCCTATGAATACATCAATCATATGCTCCTTTGGAATATCATTTACCTTGATACTCAATCTTTGGAAGTCCTTAGTGTGCTCCCCAAAAGAACCCTTCTGTTTTATATTTATCATTTTGCTAAAGAAAGTATTTCTCTTTGTATCCACATAATGTGTTATCAATTCCACTGTAAAAATTGTCCAAGTGACTAGTGCTTTACGATAACAAAGTCATCGATGCCATACAAATTGATTGGGTTCTAAATATAAATATGTATTGTGTACCTTTTTGGGTGTTTCATATCATGTAGATCATAGAACTACTCCATCTATAGTATCCATGTTACCAGATATTTGTTATCAAATTTCCTCATATCGATCTTTGGAATGTGGTGGGTCTTAAACCCAATGTTGCAGTCTCTAAAATCATAATTCATATTTATTTTTTCCTCATCATAATTTTCGTGGAGAACCTTATCACCACTAGGAAGCATTTCTTGTAGCAACTTTGTCAAACCTTCCTTCAAACCTTCCAAGTCCCTTTTCATTTATGTTTTTAAACCATCCTCCAAACCTTTCATGTATATTTTTAAACCATTCTTTAAACTATCCTTTTTAGCTTCTAGTTCATTTTTTGTTACTCTTTGCGAGAACGAAATTTGTTTTACTTGGTCTCATAATTTTGATATATTATGTTGCATTTCTTCCTCTTCTTCATACGTCATAGTAAATATTTTTGTTGGCTTATCGGGTGTATCCATTTTTTTGTTTCTAGGAATTTTGGAACCAAATTATGATATATATGCTTCAATATTCCTTTTGAATCACTTCAAACTGATTTTTCAAGCAAAATTTATGCAAATTTTTTTTAAAAATACACACATTTTTCTTGCTTTTAGGAGCTCGATCTTGAAACTATTTTATCTTTGTAAATTTAGACTACCAAGGTCTGAAACTTCATATTGAGGTATATTTTTGTGTCTAATTTCCAAACCCACAAGGTATGTCGCAATTGGATTCTTCAAGGTAAAATTATACCAAATCTCCCATGATGGACTGATTATGGATTGGTTTAGTATAATGAACTTGTTTGTACTATCATGTGTCACCATTTTCGACCTTCCGCCTTGAAAATCATTCTCAAGAAACTAAATTCCAATTCAGTCAATTTTTACAGAATTCAAATCCAATGTTTAAAGAGAAAGTTATGACGATTTTCCCTAGGTCACATGTTTCAGACTGAATTCTGGAGCGTGCAAAAACCCTAAAATCCTCTGATCATATCTTTGAAAAAGTATCAAACCAAGATATCAATATTTTACATAAAGTTCAACAAGATTTTTATTCCATGTGGTAAATTTTTTAGCTTGTGAAGCCTTGCAAAAAAAAAAAAATTATCAAGATAACCTGTTTGAAGCAGCAAAACTCTATGATCCAAAGCTCTAATACGAAATGCTATGTATCCAGATCAAAAATAGCACAAAAACATAAGAAATTATAGATCAATGACTAGAAGATAAACCACTTCGAGGGGTAAACCTCCCTTTACATCACATAAATGAACAATTATTGGATGATTCAAATGAAAATACCTCCTTTGTATATACCGGGAGTCTTAGGGGTCAAAATATAATTAGGGTCTACATAAAAATAATAATGTAAGGGCACTAAAATAACAATAGTGGGCTTCTATGTGGCACAACAATAACAATATGTGAGCTACACTAGTATTATAGTGACCTAACATTATTTTGTGTAATAATGATGTAGAACCAATTTCAATTTGATTTCTTATTCATGGTAGTATTTAGACATGCATGATGTGTTTTTTAAAAATATATAATATATGAAGTTATATTTGAGAGTATATTTTGATTAATTCTATATTTACAACATTGTGACATGTTTCAGTGATGTTATGATGGACCATTTATTATTTTATATGGCATATTATAATGTGGTTTGTTTTAGTGATATTATTGACAATATTGATGTTTTGTGAAGAATAATAATGATTAATTATAAGGATGGTGATTTGTATTTATGCACCAATGTTTATTAATAAGGGTTTGTTATAAGGAGATTGAGGTAATTGTAAGAGGTTATAAACTAGCAATTTCCCCTGAAGGTGCAAAGGTACGTTGAAGGAATACAAGATTTGGGAAGTTCATCTCGCCACCAGTAAGATTTTAATTATTTTTAATTAAGTGTGTATGGCATGAGCTGGATGGGGAGAAGCTATCTTACAAGTTCATATTATCAATCCACAAGTGAAATAATCTATGTATCATTGGCCATGAATTCTTATCGTTGGCCATGAAGTCTTGAGTTCACTTTTAAGCACAATGATCTCTAGAGGTTAATTCTTCAAGGTTTTGTTCTAAGCATTGGGTTATTAAATTTTCCTTTGTTAAACATTGATGAACCATGCAAGGTTAAATTGCACTCTATTTCTGTAATTATTCTATAGAGTTGTTGGAATTATTTATTAAATATTGTCTAACCTAAAGAATTTTCATATCCATGTAAGTGGCTATAGATTTCTTGAAATGAAATTCATTCATGAATCAAGTTGGAAGTGGAGGACACGCAGCTACCATTAACGCCCATACATGGAATCCATAGTAGCAAAAAATTGTGGTATCCTCACCTTTGCTAGAAAAACATTCACCACACAAAACTAGGGATTTGTAAGTGATTCATATTCTCCACTGTAATTTGATTTCAGTTAAAAGCACTCAAACATCCACCAAACTTACTATAACTTACTATTCATGATCTTTAATCCATTTTTTTTGTTTTTATCATTTATATTGACGGCTTCTATGCAGGCGTTTAGTCAAATGCATGAGAAATTGGCAGAGAATATTTCTAATATAATACTCAAATTAGCAGACAATGACACACTCCAAGTCTTATGAAAAAAATGGTTGTCATATTACCATGAGGATTGCAGTGGATATACTCAGCCAGAATCTGGCCAAATAAAAATTGCCAATTTGTGGGGTCTTTTTGTCGTATCAAGATTAGTTACAGTTATAGTATTATTGATTTTACTTGGCACAATGGAAATGGAACACTTCAAAAGTAGCCCCACAAGCGGTCCTAGAAAGCGTTGTCGTGGTGAAAGGCTCAGAGGATCCTTACCAGTATTTCGGGGATTCAATGCTTGAAATGGTTCTAGAGAAGCGGATTTTCCAGGCCAATGATTGGAAAAGATTTTGCAGTGTTTTCTCTCATTAAATTATCACCAACATCACTGGGTAATCGTCGAGGCCTTTACAGAGATCTGGGGAGCCATATTCCACAGCACCAAAAATCCGCCAATGCCTGATTTTTGATGCCTATGGCAGGTCCCTTAAACTATTCAAAGAACAATTTAAAATTTTCAAGTATTCTGAGTACTCAAATTCAATTTGAAAACAACTTTATTTTTTCTTTCTTAATACAAATTTAGCTGGAAGCGGAATTGGGTTTTCTCGAGTAGAATGCGCTGAGAATCGAACCTAAGCCAAAGAAATATGGATGTAGTGCTATATAGCTCATTTAGTTTTGCAATATAACCTGTTTTATAAAATATGTAAAAGAGATGGCTTAATCAGGATAAAGAGATGGCTTAATCAGGATATGACTGAAAAAATAAATGATTTAATCAAGACATGACCTACAAATATTTAAGACCAGTCAATATTATAAATACATCATTGAATGGATTTATAAATATTATATTATTTCATTCCTATCTTACTCACATGTTTATATATGTTTGGCCTTTATATCAAAGTAAAATCATCGTTATGACCAAGGCATCTTTTAACACACGAATTTTTTGCAAAGCGGGTCAACCAAAACCAGTTAAACAAATACCACTGGTTTCATGACTATCTCCATGTTAATTAACCTCCATGGTTGTCCCCGAACAAAATCCGTGAGTTCTCTGGTAGTTTCAGCGAATATTTATTTAAGTTGAATTTTCATTCTAGTTTCATATTTATTAGAATTTCAAAGAAAATTGATGAAAATCTACAAGTATCAACATTTATGTTTATGGAATTGATTGAATTGAGTTGAGTTACCATTGAAGTATTGCAATATATAGGAAATTATTATTAATAAAAGAACCTTGTGAGGTTATTTAAAAAGTTTATAGATATTGTGAATTTTTCAATCTTATAAGTATATATAGGATTAGTGATATTTTTTTATTTATTTTTTTTATTGTCAAAATATATAGGATTAGTGATAGATTTGTGTATCTTTTTATTGTCGAAATATAGAGATGATAGTTATATTTTTTATAAATTATTTCTAAGATTTTGATAGAAATAATTTTTGGTGTCGTTTAAAATGTTTCTATTAATTCATTAAAATATTACAATAGTGTTGCATAGTTTTTCCAATTCTTCCATTCTCATTTCTACTAAATTTGTTGGTCATAAGAGAAACACAAAAACTAATTACAAAATTCCTTATACTACTGAGAACCCAAAAACGAAAAGTCCAAAAGGCCTAAAATACCTCTAAGATGAAGATAGAACCCACAGACATCAACGAACATGAGGATTTACCGGAGTTGGATTGTCCGATTCGTTACTAGGTGAATCTGGAGGTTTGTGATCACCATGGATGTGAAATTCCATATGAGCCAACCTCCCCTCCATACTCTCCATTTTATCAGTCGTTCTCCTCGGGCCCTGCAATAATGAAGCCAATCAGTCATGCATGTGCCATTGGTTATGATGCAAATCATTCATAAAATCAATTACTGCATTGTGATCATCATGTCTATCATTTCCCAATTGCTCCAAAAGAAGGGTAACATGTCATCACTGATTTTCTAAGGCGTCAAAATGTGCAGGAAGATCAACTTGGCCATGAGAGGGAACTGGATTATGGGCTACCTCCTCCCCTAACTTCGCTTCTACCCTTCCTTCCTCCACCAACTTCGTGCCCTCCCCTCTATTGATGCAGGGGCATTAGACACTCGCCATCAATGTAGGAGTTTTGTCCACATGTTGTGGCTAGGAGGGTTTGAAAATATTTGAATTGTTACAGCTAGGTGTCAATACCTTAGCTGATTGTATTATTAGATCAGTTAGAGTTGTAGGAGTCGAATAGTTAGTCCATCTGTCATGTTTTTAGTTTTCGAATAATTGTAATTAGGCTCTTGAGTTACCATAACGGTCCTCATAGAGGAACCGAAAGGACATATGTTGATTGTATAAATTGTATTCTCCGGATGTAGAAAAAGAGAGAGTAGGAGGAAGAGAGATTTCTGCAATAAACTCTGTGTGTTACAATTGTTTCCAGTTAAATGGTTTCTAAGCTTGTTTGCCATTGGAGAGACCCGAATCCTTGTCTGTGAAAGAATTTTTTAATTGTGAAACAATTGAATTATGTGTATATATATACAATTACTGGGTCGAACCATTGTATCGACTCCGCATTCATCTGTCTGTTATTTCCCTTAATTTTATTCGAATAAACCCTGTTAAATCAATGCTAACCACAGGCGAGATCTGTGCAGAGAGATTGTGGTCGTGAACGTGGTTAATTGGAAGATTTCCCGTTCTGTACAGAAATAAAGTTGTTGGTTCCGAACCCAGAACCATGGTTTAGGCGTGAGTGAGAGAACGAGGAGGATCGTGCAACTGGCGTGAACCATATTTAAACACTGTGCAAAAACCGCGAGTGGTTTCGAAAGGTGGATTGCCCATATCGCACCACCTTCGCGGGGAAGGCGGTATTCTCTGAATTGAAGCGATTGCATAGAACCATCGACACGTAGCACCAGACGGGAGTACAAAACCACCTTTCCATATTCTCATCGCACGTTAAAGCTAGTACGAGGACGCCGAGCGATATCGACGAGGGCCGTCGATCTGGCGCAGAGTCATCGGACGGTGGTCGCACAACGAAGATGCATGGAACTTAACCTAAGGTACATGCGTACATATGATTGGCTATTGGACGTAGAGGTGGGCCCGGAGCGATAATTCCATTGTAAAGTTTGATTTATGGAGCGTGGAGTATTAATACAAGTTCGAGGATTAATATAAAGTTTCGAAAGGCATAATTTAAGGTCCGGGAACATAAATTAAATTTTAAACGTTGTGGATTGTATTATTTATCAAATTCTACGAAATTGATAATTAATAAAAAGAAATAGACCACGTGGAGAAAAAGGGAACGAGGACAGAGCCACGTCACCACTGGACCAGCTCTCCGTGGGGCGTACTTTCAGCTGTTGTTGCGTCATTAGTGGTATCAAAGCTATTGTCTGAAGTTGTTTTGCTGATATGGCGATCCGAGTCGGTAGAGGTGCTGGCAGAAGAAGACCTGTTGCCAACACTGAGGTGTTGGGAATGTTGCAGAGGGTCGAGGCCAGAATGGATGCCATGGAGCGAAGACAGCCCAGAGATCTGGAAGACATTAGCAAACCTAAAACAGAAGAAGCTGAAGAAAATGTGGAAATTCCTCCTGACATGAGGCTCCTTAGAATTGTTCTGGGGTCTGCAGTTAAGCCCGGAATTGAAGTTTCGAGCTATGCAGGGGGACTGAATCCAGAAGAACTAGTAAACTGGATAAATGAATTAAACAAGTGCTTCGATTATGAAGAAATAAGTGAAGATAAGAAGGTCAAGTTTGCAGTAACAAAGCTGAAGGGACATGCTGCACTTTGGTGGGGTGGAGTGTAGGCAGAAAGGAGGAGAGTTGGCAAGCAACCTATTAAAAGCTGGACCAGAATGATGGCCAAATTGAAAGGTAAATTCTTGCCTAGTGATTACCAGCTGACATTGTATAAACAAATGCAGAACCTGAGATATAGGTTGCTGACAGTAAAAGAATACACGGAGGAATTCTATAGAGTAAGCATAAGGGCTGGGAAATTCCAAGACACACCAGAGAAGACTGCCAAATATGTGAATGGTCTCAAGTTGGAGATCCAAGATGAGATTGGTCTCCTATCTCCTAAGACAGTGGAAGAGGCCTATCAGTTGGCCTTGAAAGCAGAGGAGAAACTCCTGAGGAAACAGTCTGCCAAGAAGAGAGGTACTTTCCGAGGGAAGGGAAGTCAGGGTGGTAGAGGAAAGCCTGCTGCACCCAGGGATGGAGTTAATAGTAGCCCACCTCAGAATGCATCGACAGAGGATGATGCAAGGGGCAGAAGGGGTTCCTACAGAGGAAAAGGAAGAGGAGGCAGAGACAGAGGCAGAGGTAGAGAATTGAGGTGTTATAGATGTCAGCAAGTGGGACACAAGCACTATGAATGTCCAGAGAATGTGGGTGCTTGCCCAAGGAATGCTGTTGTTGCCCAGGCTAGAGAAGAGGCAGAGATTGAAGAAGAAATTCTTCCAGAGAGGGGAGAGTCCTTGGTGGTAAATAAGGTCCTGTTGAAGCAAGCCAAAGAGGTTACTGAGCCTGCACAAAGGAAGACTTTGTTTAGGAGCATCTGCAAAGTCCAAGGGAAATGCTACCAGCTAGTAATTGATAGTGGCAACACAGACAATCTGGTTTCCACTGAGGTAATAGAAAAGCTGAAGTTGAAGACAAGGGAGCATCCTACTCCCTACAGGGTGTCCTAGTTGCATAAAGGACATCAGCTGGTTGTGAAAGAACAGTGTGAGATAGAGCTGCAAATGGGAAAATATAAAGATAAGGTCCTGTGTGATGTAATGCCCATGGATGTGTGTCATATACTGTTGGGTAGACCTTGGCAGTTTGACAGAGCAACAGTGCATGATGGCAAAAAGAACACTTACAAGTTCTTCAAAGATGGGGTACATCATACATTGATACCCACGGAAGAAGGAGAGCCATCCAGCAGAGTGATTGATCCAAAGACCTTGTTGCTGAGCGGGAAGGAATATCTGCAGTAGATAGAAGAGGAAGAGGTAAGCTTTGCTTTAGTTTGTAAACCCAAGGTAGTTCTTACTTCTACAAAGATTTCTGATTTGCCAGTAGAGATACAAGAGATGTTAGACAATTACTGTGACATTGTTGTGGATGATTTACCTGATGAGCTGCCACCTGTGAGAAAGATCAGCCTTCAGAAAGATTTTATCCCTAGTTCAAATCTGCCAAATAAGGTAGCCTACAGAATGACTCCCAAGGAAAATGAGGAAATCATGAGACAAGTACAGGAGTTGGTGGACAAGGGGCTGATTAGAGAAAGTTTGAGTCCATGTGCAGTACCAGCAGTATTGAGTCCAAAGAAAGATGGAAGCTGGAGGATGTGTACTGATTCCAGAGCAATTAATAAGATCACAATCAGGTACAGGTTCCCCTTGCCCAGAGTTGAGGATTTAACAGACTGTTTGAGTGGTGATAAATATTTCTCAAAGATAGATTTTAAGAGTGGATACCATCAGATTAGAATAAGAGAGGGTGATGAGTGGAAAACTGCTTTTAAGACAAATGAAGGACTGTATGAATGGATGGTAATGCCTTTTGGGTTGTCAAATGCACCAAGCACTTTTATGAGACTTATGAATGAAGTATTGAAAGAATTCATTGGTAAATTTGTGATAGTGTATCTGGATGATATATTAGTTTTCAGCAGAACTAGAGAAGAACACTTAAGGCATCTTAATCATGTCTTGAAGAAGCTGCACCAAGAGAAACTGCTGATAAATCTGAAGAAATGCTCATTCATGAAGTAAGAGTTGGTGTATTTTGGGTTTGTTGTTTCTGCAGAGGGATTGAAGATGGACCCAAAAAAGGTTAAGGCAATTGTGGAGTGGCCTTCACCCAGGAATGTCTTTGAGGTAAGAAGTTTCCATGGACTTGCTAGTTTTTACAGGAAGTTTATAAGAAACTTCAGTAAGATTAATGCACCCATAATTGAGACAATAAAGAAGAGAAAACAACCATTTAAGTGGACTGTTGAAGCATAAAGAAACTTTAAACTTTTGAAGCAAAAGATAACAGAGAAGCCTGTTTTGATTCTGCCTGATTTTACTAAACCATTTCAAGTAAAATGTGATGCCAGTGGAGAGGCCATTGGAGCTGTGTTGAGTCAGGATGATAGGCCTGTGGCATATTTCAGTGAGAAGCTGAATGACACCAGAAGAAATTATTCCTCTTATGAGAAGGAATTCTATGCAATTGTTCAGGCACTGAAGAAATGGAGACATTACTTGATGTCCAGGGAGTTTGTATTATATTCTGACAATCATGCTTTGCAGTATATTGTACAGCAGCCCAAGTTGAAACATAAGCATGCTAAATGGGTTGAGTATCTCCAAAGTTTTAATTTTGTTTTGAAACATATAAGTGGCCAAGCCAATAGAGTAGCTGATGCTTTGAGTAGGAGGCACATGCTTGTTCAAGAAACTAATTTTGAAGTTGCAGGATTTGATTTTCTCAGGGAGTTGTAAAAAACAAATACTGATTTTAAGGAAGCCTTTGAGGCATGTATTAACCCTGTTTTAACATATAGAAGCCAGTGGCGGGATTATTTCCTGCAGGAGGACTTACTATTCAGAAGAAGCCAACTGTGTGTACCAAAATGTTCCATGGGAGAAAATTTGATCAAGGAGAAGCATAGTGGTGGACTTGCTGGACACTTTGGTACTGATAAGACTTATGAGCAGCTGAGTCACTTTTATTTCTGGCCCAAGATGAGAGCAGAAGTGGACAAGTTTTTGAAGAACTACAAGATTTATCAATATGCTAAATGAAGGAGCCAGAATGCAGGGTTGTACACTCCCTTGCCTATTCCAGACAGGCCTTGGGACATGGTGAGCATGGATTTTGTTCTAGGATTGCTTAAGGCTCAGAGAGGGAATGATACAATCTTTGTTGTGGTAGATAGAGTCTCCACGATGGCACATTTTATTCCATGTTATAAAACTAGTGATGCCACCCATGTTGCTAACTTGTTCTTCAAAGAAGTTGTTAGATTGCATGGGTTTCCCAAGAGTATTGTTTCAGACAGAGACACCAGATTTTTGGGGCACTTTTGGAGGACACTGTGGAAGAAACTTGGTACCAAACTGAGTTTCAGCTCAGCTTATCATCCGCGGACTAACGGACAAACTGAGGTAGTGAATAGGAGTCTGGGAAATTTGTTGAGAATTCTTGCAGGAGAGCATCCCAAACAGTGGGATCACAATTTTCCTCAGGCAGAATATGCATATAATGACTCACCAAACAGAAGCACAGGGTAGATTCCATTTCATATTGTTTATGGAATGCACCCCAGAGGGATATCAGAGTTGAGAAGTCTGGGGAAGGCAGAGCTGAGAAGTGCAGATGGTGAGGAATTTGCTTCAGAGATCCAGGCCATACATGAACAAGTGAAACATCAACTACAAGGCAGTAGCATCAAATACAAAACCAGAGCAGACTTGAGCAAAAAAGAAGTTCACTTTGAAGTAGGAGATATGGTTTTGGCACACTTGAGAAAGGAGAGATTCCCAAAGAAGCAGTACAATAAATTGAAGTTCAAAAAGATTGGGCCATGCAAGATACTTAGGAATTTTTCTTCAAATGCTTATGAGATTGAATTACCTCTTGATGTTGGAATATCTCCTATTTTTAATGTTGCAGATTTGTACAAGTATGAATATGATGGTGCAGAAGAAAGAACAGCCAACAAGGAACAGATTGATTGGAGAGAGCAGCTACCTCTAGCACAGCCATTGCAACCAGAGAAGATATTGGATAAAAGACCATTCAGAAGGACCAGAGGACGAGAGTACTTTCAGTACTTGATCAAATGGAAGGATAAGCTAGAGGAAGATGCCACTTGGATGACTAAAGGAATGTTGCAGAAGATAGGCAGATCAGTGGAAGAGCTCATGGACAAGAGCCCATGAAGAAGATTTCCCTCGGGAGTCTGATGCAGGGGCATTAGACACTCGCCAGCAATGTAGGAGTTTTGTCCACATGTTGTGGCTAGGAGGGTTTGAAAATATTTGAATTGTTACAGCTAGGTGTCAAAACCTTAGTTGATTGTATTATTAGATCAGTTAGAGTTGTAGGAGTCGAATAGTTAGTCCATGTGTCATGTTTTTAGTTTTCGAATAATTGTAATTAGGCTCTTGAGTTACCATAACGGTCCTCATAGAGGAACCGAAAGGACATATGTTGATTGTATAAATTGTATTCTCCAGATGTAGAAAAAGAGAGAGTAGGAGGAAGAGAGATTTCTGCAATAAACTCTGTGTGTTACAATTGTTTCCAGTTAAATGGTTTCTAAGCTTGTTTGCCATTGGAGAGACCCGAATCCTTGTCTGTGAAAGAATTGTTTAATTGTGAAACAATTGAATTCTGTGTATATATATACAATTACTGGGTCGAACCATTGTATCGACTCCGCATTCATCTATCTGTTATTTCCCTTAATTTTATTCGAATAAACCCTGTTAAATCAATGCTACCCACAGGCGAGATCTGTGCAGAGAGATTGTGGTCGTGAACGTGGTTAATTGGAAGATTTCCCGTTCTATACAGAAATAGATTTGTTGGTTCCGAACCCGGAACCGTGGTTTAGGCGTGAGTGAGAGAACGAGGAGGATCGTGCAACTGGCGTGAACCATATTTAAACACTGTGCAAAAACCGCGAGTGGTTTCGAAAGGTGGATTGCCCATATCGCACCACCTTCGCGGGGAAGGCGGTATTCTCTAAATTGAAGCGATTCCATAGAACCATTGACACGTAGCACCGGACGGGAGTACAAAACCACCTTTCCGTATTCTCATCGCACGTTAAAGCTAGTATGAGGACGCCGAGCGATATCGACGAGGGCCGTCGATTTGGCGCAGAGTCATCGGACGATGGTCGCACAGCAAAGATGCATGGAACTTAACCTAAGGTACAGGCATACATATGATTGGCTATTGGACGTAGAGGTGGGCCCGGAGCGATAATTCCATTGTAAAGTTTGATTTACGGAGCGTGGAGTATTAATACAAGTTCGAGGATTAATATAAAGTTTCGAAAGGCATAATTTAAGGTCCGGGAACATAAATTAAAGTTTAAACGTTGTGGATTGTATTATTTATCAAATTCTACGAAATTGATAATTAAAAAAAATAAATAGACCACGTGGAGAAAAAGGGAACGAGGACAGAGCCACGTCACCGCTGGACCAGCTCTCCGTGGGGCGGACTTTCAGCTGTTGCTGCGTCATCTATGCTCAACCCTCTGCCCCCTTGGCCCAATTCCTCTCCACGCTCTACCATGTTATCTATATATAATTTAATAGACCCCAATGCTGCTAAAGCCCCCACCTCAACTACGACAATACGAAGAAATCCTATAAGACCTCCAGACCCCAGTCCTCTGCAGTATATACCTCGCAAGGCCAAGTCAAAGCCTCCCGTGTCCAAAGCGACCCTCTCTGAGAGATGCCACCCTTAGCTAAGTGTTGCCTCCACAGTGAACCAATGTCATCCACCCCCCAACAACCGCATCTTCGATCAGATGTGTAAGACTCATTGATAGCGACACCAACCACCCCCAAAACCCAAGGCTGAATATTTGGTCTAAAAACTTAGAACAAGGGCCAAAATACCCAATTCACCTTGACGCGAGAATGAGGCTACTTTCGTCTGCTACAGACTGAGCATTCCATCTCAAAATAAATTCACATGGACAGTAACACAGCGATTTAAAAGCACTAGGCTCACCACACCTTCTACACCTCTTGTTACTATCCCCACCTTTAGCTAGTAGGCCTCGAATGATCAGACCAAATGCCCAGAACCCAAATTCTAACCCCAAAAACCATGCATAGGCATTAAGCCCACAATTACCCCCCAATTAAACTTGTTTCTTGAAACCTCAGGATTTCAACGCCAGGAAAAGAGAGCGTCGAAATGAAACCTTAAAGACATTAACCCCAATCTAGGAAGCAAAGACACACAGGATAGCCCACAGGAAAGGTTGAGTAAGCTTACAAGATTAATTACAACAAAGAACCATCTTAGAATCACCCCACCATCTATTGAAACATTTTACATATCCCTAGGACTGAGCTTTCCCAAAAACGAAGTGATCCCCAACAATCGACCTCTCCAGGATCCCAAACTTGGTGCTTTTGAAATCTAGCAGCACCACGAAGGAAACCTTGTGTGCATTCAAAATTCTCCACCACAAAGTACCATGACCTGAGGAGAATGCAAAAGTTCATGACCTGTGCAAATGCTTCAAGACCTTTTCCGCCCTCACTAGCACCCATAACCAAACTTGCAAATGTCAAGGCTAACCTCTCTAACCCACACATAAAACTACCACCTGAGATTTGGAAGCTTTCATGCATTTTTGTTTGCATGCCACCAACATGCCACATATACCATGTTACAGTTTAAGAGAAATGGAAAGGCTCCTCTCCCCCTTCCCTAATATGACCTTGTTCCTCCATACCCATCGGGCAAAAATTGATAAATCAAAATACTATAGATAAAGCTTTTATGTACATATGTTGGAAATTTCAAATTGTTAAAAAAATTAAAATCTTAAAGAAAAGCTCTTTAATATATATATATATATATATATATATATATATATATATATATATATATATATATATATATATATATATATATATATATAATTATAGTTTGAAATAAATTAATTTAATTATCCCTTAATCTGGATTAGTGATAATCCGTTTATGGAGTATAGAGCTATCGTATGTATTTTTATAATAGGGAAGATATAAAATCATCATATTATAATTTAAAGGATCTTTAAGTCATTTTATTTCAAATTAAATTATATGGGTATAGTTCCTCCATATTTCAAATTAAATTAAAATTAGTGCTATCCCATAATCTAGATTAAATGATAATTTAATATCTTCCTATTATTAAAAAACACATAGATGATAGCTCCTACTATCATTTACAAATTGATTATCTGTCTGAATTAAGGAGATATTAAATTAATTTATTAAATATAATTATATATATATATATATATATATATATATATATATATATATATATATATATATATATATATATATTAAAGAGCTTTTCTTTAAGATTTTAATTTTTTTAACAATTTGAAATTTCCAACATATGTACATAAAAGCTTTATCTATAGTATTTTGATTTATCAATTTTGATATAAGACATTACGAATAAAACTTTTTCAAAGCTTTTTATTTCAAAAGAAGGCTAAGAGGTGGTGTCAGGGGCGGTGGGACACCTTCAACTTCCAAGCTCGTGTCTTTTAAGGACACCCTCAATCTAGGACCCAACTCTCCGACACATAAAGATCTCTCAAGTGCAACATTTATGGTGGATCAGTGTATGAACATCCCAACCCTTTAAGTGGAAAATTATATTACCAACTTAAGGGCAACAAAATATGAACGAAGGGTGATCGTTTGTGATTTTAACGGATTTTTTCCCTCCTCATCAGCTTTCTAAGATTGGGTTCACCAGAACTAGTGCCAGAATGTATATATGTTATTTTGCTTGAAAGGATTTTTTTTGGTGTTCTTTAAAAATTTAGAAGATCGACAAATGATTTCGATCAAGGACCCTAGTATTGGGACCGAATTGATCTCTCAATGCAACCATTGTTCGTATATTTAAACCCTCTCACCATGAAGTCTCTGACTACTCCATTTTGGGTAACCGCTCCAACTAGATATCTTAGAAGATACTAGAAACTCAATAGGTAGCTTCATTGAAACAGACATGGAAAGACTTTTACAAGGTATTATCACATTTGTCTACATATGTGTACAAGTGGGCCTCAACAAAGGGTTACTAGACAAAATCCTACTCAAGTGGAAGCATAAGGAGTATTCACATCCATTGGATTATGAAAATATTGCTTTCGGGTGTAGGACTTGTCAACATCTCGAGCACCTTCAAAAAGCATTTGATTTTTCAAAATGGGCTTTTTGCCCCCAAGAGTCAAAGAGAACTAGGTGCATTTGGCAGGATCCGAAGGAAATAAAAGGATCTAAGAACTCTGAAGGTCAAAAGAGAGATAGCTCTTAGCAAAAAAAGACATCTATAGACAATTCAACTCCTCCAGATTCATATCAGCCTCAAGTGGCACCATCTCATCCCTCAACAGAGGAGACCCCTCTGGTAAATGATAATGAAAGAGCTTCAACCACAATCATGTTTGCAATAAGTGGGGAAAATTCACCCACGAATTTGATCACTCATATAGTGAAAAATAATTGGAAAATATGGTTGAACCAACAATAATGGAACTCTCTCAAAGAAATGATGATGTTGCTCCACCTACGAGAAATCCTGAAAATTATATAGGTCGGATTGATGTATGCAGGAGAAAGTGGAAAAGAGAAAAACCATTAACTATCCTCGCATTTGATACCGGGAACACAGTGAATGCACTCTAATCTAATGTGGGTATTGTTGATGGATAATTGTTGTAATATGCCATTTTGAAGTAATGGAATTTAATTTTTTTTTTTAAGGCTAAATATAAATGTTGTTTATTTTTTCACAATTTTGTCATTAAAATTTTTCTATGCATTTTTCACCAAAATTACAATTTTGGATTAGTGAAATTGTTATTTCCAATACAAGCTCATATGAATTTTAATAGAAAAATGCATATATGGTTCATGAAGCTCAAAATTAATTGCCAGTGTTTGATTTAAACAATCAAGGTAAGAGGTTATTGTATGTCACTTTGATGTATTAGCTTGTGCTTTTCGTTTAGCATGATTATCATAGTAATTGCATAAACTGGCTTGAATTTTATGCATTTTGAATTTGTAAATTATCATTTTTAGCTGTAGTTTTCTTCTAAATTGTATTTTTTTTATTTTGGGGGTTTTATTGGGATATATTCACACACACACACACACATTAAAAAATAAAAAATAAAAAATAAATAAATAAATAAATAACTCTATTATCCTAAAAAAATGTATACCTAGTGTGGTCCAATAGACTACTATTCCAGCCTTATAGCCCTTTGGTTTGATTTGCATTATGTTCATACCAAAGCAATACATACGGGTGGCACCTTCAATGAGTCAACCTATAGAGTTATATCGGTTCAACAAGTTATGACCAAAATAAAATAAGAAGGCATTCCTACCCCATCACCATCCTTTAAATAAAGACTTGAAATACTAATCTAGATTAAAAACCAAAGGATTGCAACTTATGAAGTGAACACTTAGAACTGGAAGTCCATATATTCATATTCAACCCTATTTACTAGTTTTGATAAATTGAAAGAGAGAATAGGAAGCACCAAGGCTTCCTTAGAGAGTTCATTGACATTGGAATTTAGTTCTTTAAGCACATGTGAAAAAGATAACCAATCAAAGGAAATTATTTCCTCTTATATGTCTTAAATTAGCAAGTGAAGGAAAACATTTTCAACTATAAATTTTTTCATTGGCCATATTGTTAGAGTTATGACTATACTACGAGGTGGGGTGAATCAATATAATGGAAGATTTTAATAATCATTAACAATATGCATCAACGTAAACCATTCAAAAAATAATAAATAACACATTGGAACACCAAAGGTACGTGGAAACCAATGAAGGGAGAAAACCACAAACTTATGTCAAAATATTGTTGTAGGCACCAATATATTATTACATTGGCTTTATTGGCACCAATCAAAAGGTGACACCCATCCCTTGATTTGCAAGCACACACTTGCAGGAGGCACCAACCCCCTTTTCTTTACAAGCATCGACCTGGAGGAAGCACCAACTCCCTAAATTTTATAGGAACCAACCTAAAGTAGAATCATATCCCCTAATGCGCGAACACCAACCCGTTCATCCTAGCAGATCCCTCTTTCATATAATTTTCAAACTTAGATTCGTAGGATTTTTAATTAAAGTTTTACATAGGCAAAAATCTTTAGTATCTAATTAGCTTTATTTATTCCTCTACCTCAAATATGATCTCAACCATTCAAAAATACTCTAGTATTTATGCATATCTTTGGATCAGCCATTTCTCCTTTCACAATAGCTCTAGGTTTCAGCCACAATGCACACTCATCTTCTACTTAGCAATCCTTTGAAACTCTATCTCAATTCTCCACTTCTATTTAATGTAACAACCTCAGACCTCAATGGATATGCATACTTAACCTCTACACAACACTTCAATAACCTCTATCTCATATTTGTATCATTTTGGCACACAACTCAAACTCATTTTTCATTCAACTACTAAATTTGTATTGCTCATACTCTTTTCTGTTGCATCTCATATCTCATATCTACATATAGATATGTTTTGGCTCTGATCTCACTCTCATTCTCCTCTATTGCATCACATATATGAAATATTCAATTCTTAAACTTACTTAGCATTATTCTACTCACTCTGATCTCATATATGTAACTTTCTTGTACACTACAATTCCATATATGCTCCATATATCTTAAAATCAACCAATTCATCCTCTACACAGTACACCTAGTCATGCTCTATTCTAGATCGACATCATTTTACACTCAATGCCAGTTATTTTTTGTAACACAACTCCCCTCATAGTTGTCTTTACAAACACTTTCCCTTATGCATGTTCACTGCGCTACTACTTGTCAATTTGAATGGGAACTCCAATCTTACATCGTTTTTCTACCTTATATAGACATTTCCACAACATATTTCACCCTAAAACAGACTTTATTCCCTCAACTAAATTTTGACACCTAAACACCAAATTTCCATATCGTATCCCCTTATTTTCATGCCCATTGGAGCATATGACCATGGGTTGAAATTGAGCGCTTAGGTTCAAAAGGCGCTAAGGCCTGGACCCACATAATTCTCCCAATTGTTAAATACCCAACACTTTCTAAAATGTGTCAAGTGACACGATTGAAATCAATGGCCAATGAGTCACTTTAAGCCCCCCTCACCTATCCAAGCTTCAACAAAGTGGGGGTCTGAAATTTTTCATAATTTCCATTTAAATAACTACCACATTTTTGGAGCATGCTAGGTGAACCCCTGCACCAATCAAATTTGTCAACGAAGATGTCACTTTGGTGCCCCATACCTATCCAGACTTTAATGAGGGAGGTCCAATTTTTTTTTCATTTGCACCTATGCAACATGGCGCCACAAAGGTTAATCAGGCCCACTACCTGTCATTGATGTTATGCACTAGTAGCTTATGGATGATGGGCCATGTCATGTCCATGTCATTGCCACATCACAACCTGCAATGCCACCACAACATGTCACTAAAAAAAATTCTACTAGGACAACCAAAAAGTCCAAATCCATGTGCCACATGTCCTCACCTTAGTGTGCCATGTCACTGACCTACTTACTTTATGGATATCATCCTCCATCCATCACATTACCCTTGAAAGGGACTGTAAAGGTTCATGTAGTAGAGGACCACATAGGTCACCAATAAGAGGTTCCAAACTATTTAAGGACAACTTGGTTATAACATAAAATAAGATGAAACAACAAGTAGATCAACATTGCAGTGAAAGGGTCCCCAAATGGGGTGCTTGATATGTGAAAGGTTTGGATCGGGGGGGGCATATAGCCAATGCCCCACTAACCCTATAATTCGAGGGGCATAACGGCACATCCTGCAAGGTCATTCTATATGCACATTAAAGGTGGTGAGGGGAGGCTTGAACATTGATGGGAATAATTGAAATTCATGTAAACAAGGAAATTGTGTTGTCATAGATTTGTCCAGACATTTTGAGTATGGAAATTCATCATGATGCATCGAGATAACCATTTTACCTTGTAGTTGATAAGATTTGGATTTTGACGATTAAAATATGGTCAATAACACTTTGACTTATTCATTTGTGTGGCAAGATATGGGTCTCAATTACATGATAAAGGTTTTGATAACCCAACATTGTTTATGGCATGGTTTGGGTGTTCTCATAGTCACTCTTTCTTATTTCCTATCTTGGAATTTTATTTTCCTAGAGTCGGGTCATGTTCTCTATATGGAAATTTGTCTAGTTAGAAGGAGTCCCTACCTAACTCAGCTCATTACTGGGTTATCGGGGGCAAGTTTGGTATGCTCCTAGACTAAGTGTTGTGGGCTTGCAAGATTTAGTCTCCCTTCTCCATCCCCTTTGGTATTCACTCCATTGTCTATTTGGGTCCCCTCTTCTTTATTTAGTTCCCTTTGTAAGAAACTAAGGGTGTTTTTCATTGCTCTATCTCTTGACTATAGCAAGGCCTTGTCTTCTCTCAATGAGCGCTTATCTTGGGAAGTTTTGTAACACCCTCTTCCAAAATCTATCCAAGTAACCATTCAATCAGGGTAGACATGTGAAGAGAGGCTACTAATATGAGATTAAACCTCCTAGTTGACCTTAAGGAAGTGGAACCGAAAGAAACACTAAAAACACACCTTACACTACAACATTGACATCCCCAGGAAGTAACCTAGCCTCCCAAGGCCCTGTTCCCTGAGGGAGGACTGATTTTTATCCCCTTTGAGCTTGAGACACGGGCTTGTAAGGACAAGGGAGTGGCTCTAAACACTAGAGCCATGGGCTAGCCTTGTCCAAGTAGCGACTCAGGCCTAAGCAACAAATTTCCTGCATGTAGCTCTGGGATTTGTGCCACATTTTTGGCCCTTGTGCCCAGGTCACTCCCCAAAACTTCATGTAACTTCAAGAGAGGGTAAATAACAATAAAACAAACATATGGAAGCAATCACATGAGCCAGAACTCATCCGACCCCATCCAGCCATGACAGGAATTTCGTCAAACATGTCCCAAACATAGCATCTACAGGTAGAAACAACATATTTAAACAAAGGGGTCTCTTCCTTATCTGAGAATGGCTAAGAAGCATTGCTCCCCTACATCATCAGATATCAGACAATAAATTTTACCATAGATACATGGGATATTCATTTATAGGAAAAATCATGAATAGATCCATACATCATCATTGATCAAATACATGCTCATAATCAGCAGATTGATAACAGAAATACAATGGATACAATAACAATAAAATCCATACATAAACTAGCATATTTGCATACCAAATGTCGAATAAATGAGCTCTTCATTATATAATGTAAAAAACCAACTGGAGATAGGACTTCCACATTCCACCTGACCATAGATTGGCTGAGCCAAGTCTCACTTCAACCAATCACCCCCATGCCATATTCCAAGCATGAATATGGGACTTAATCAAACACATAAATCACAATCAATCCAGGGCTTCTAGAGGCCAAACCACCTCAACCCTCAACCAGTGATTCCACCTCACAGTCGTACATCAAAACCATCATGGATTGGTCTCTATCCAAGCTTCTTCAGGGCTCCAAAGTGTTTGCTCCAACCAGGGCTTCCAAGAATAGTAACTCAACCCCAAATGTTACAAGGCTTCTGGATCATTTGTCCAACTAGGGCTTCCAGGACTAGTAACTCAACCCACCTAGGGATTCCAAAGTTTTTTTCCAATCAAGGCTTCCAAGAACTAATAACTCAACCCAACAACTAAAGGACTTATGAGAACCAACTAGAAAACAATCAATGAAAATGCACCCACAATACCATGGTTTTCTAGGAAATGGCAAGGCTAGGAAATCCGCATGCATACACCATGCATGCCAAAACCAATGAGGAAAACATACATGCAACTCAGTACCTGAAATCAAATCCCATTGTAATTGTTGATCCCGATGTCCACCTGCGCTTTCCTGCTCTTCCTTTGACTCTTGCTCCAAATCACCAAGTATCCACACTCTCCATGGGTGCTCCAAGAAAAATCTAAGTATCCAAGAGTATGTGAGAGAGAGAGAGAATAATGAGAGAGCTCCAAAAATGAACTGACAAAATGTACCAACTGATCCTTTTAAGACTTTTTATAGAAGAGGCCTTTATTTTCTTCATTTTCCATTATTTTCCTTCAATTTCCTCCTCACATGCAACCTGTGACCTTTCATCTCCCTTTTCTCCTAATTTTCATTATTTTCATAAATAAATGTGCCCAAAAATACTTTTTCCTCTTTAATGCATTATCCATAGACTTTTCCAATTTCCTTAGCCATAATAAACCAAATGAACACCCCTAGGATGTTTTTCCCAACATTCAACTTGGAATAATTGTCCCATCAACCATGTTTATTATTTTTAACCTTTATTACATGGAATTTTCACAAGGGATGTTACAGAACCCTCCCCCTTGGGGGACACCGTCCTCAATGTTCGATCACACATATACCTCAGCAACACTGCTAACAAGCAAACATACTTCCCATGGAGCTTTATAGCATAGCTCGTTGCAGTATTTACAATTATCACACTGTTGAAAAGCAAACCAACATGAAAATTATAATGACATGACACCATACCTCTTATTGGAGCTTTATAACATAGCTAATGTCATTGTTTACATCCATATACATATGTACATACATCCAACCATCACATAAAAACATACACCAAAACATCGCCAAAACATATGCTAAACAAAACCATCATCACACCAAAACTGCTTTTCCTCAATTAGCAAACAAGGAAGGATACATAGCCTGCATATGATATGCCATCTCCCATGTAGCTTCATCAGGCCCAAAGTGCTTCCATTACACTTTAACTTTCTTTATTGCTCAATTCCGGAGCATGAGCATCTTTTTATGCAAAATGCACTGCGGTTCCGGCTGGAACTCTCCTTCTACTTCCACCTACAATACAGACGAGTCAATAACATGATATACATCTTTAACATATTTCTTAAGCAATGATATATGAAAAAAATCATGGAATTTCACTATGGAAGGTATTTCAATTCAATAGGCCATCATTTTGATCCTCTCAATGATCCTGAAGGGTCCACAAAACCTTGGTGCCAGCTTGGCACACGATCCAATCCACAAGGAAATATTCTTGGGCTTGTTGTGAAAGTACACCTTATCCCCAACCTAAAACTCCTTGAACAACCTATTCCTATCTACATAACTCTTCTACCTATCCTGCGCTACTTTCAAGTTCTGCATGATCACCTACATTTCATGTTCCATTTCTGCCAACATTTATAGTCCAATCAATACCCTGTTAACCAGACCACTCCAACTGATAGGAGTGTTGCAACTTTGTTTGTACAATTTCTTAAATGGACTCATCCTCAATGACTCCAGATACTCGCTATTGTAGGAAAATTCTACCTGGATGCTTGCACTCTACCTTAACCATCTGACAATCCAAATATCTAGCTATGAACTCTGCGACATCCCTCTTTAGATTTGGCCAATAGTAGAATCTACTCACTTTAGTCAAAGTCTTTTTGTATCCTAGGTGACCTGAATATGGTTTCGCGTGAAACTCCCTCAAGATCACCTTCTTGAGCTCATTTTTTTGCAGTACATATATACTATCTCGAAATGTGACCAATCCATCTGCCATGAGATAGTAGTCCAAATCATGTACACGTGTACCTGTACCGATACCATTCGTACATGTACATGTGCCAACACTTATACATGTAACAACACCTATACTTGTACCAACACCTATACCTGTACCTGTACCAACACATGTACATGTGCTCTATTGCAACCTGTGCACAATATCCATGTACCTGTGATCCAGCTGACTGGCCTATAAGATCTTATGTTGTAAGTTTGTCCCATAGGAACTCATCGCTGCTAAGTGATTTGCCTGTACCTTCTTGCTAACAGCATCTGCAATCCTATTCTCCTTTCCCTTGATATACTTGATCTTGAATTCAAACTCACTGATAGTAGCCAACCATCTAGCATGTCTTGCATTCAGATTCGGTTGGTCAAACAAATACCTCAACCCAATGTGATCACTCATAAGTACAAACTGCCTGCCAAGAAGATAGTGCTTTCACATCTTCAGTGCGTGAATGATTGTTACTAGCTCAAGATCATGTGTCGTGTAGTTATGCTCGTGCTCATTCAGTTTCCGCGATTCATAGCATACCACCTATCCATATTGCATAAGGACTCCACCAAGTCCTCTCTTGCATACTACAAACTCCTTGTCTGGATCTGTAATCTTCAACACTGGAGCATGTGTCAATGACTGCTTAATCTACTCAAAACTTGCCTCACATTCCTCAATCCAGTAAAACTTCTTACCTTTTCTTTGTAATTATGTGATAGGATAAGCAATATGTGAGAAGTTCCAGATGAACCTCCTGTAGCAGCCTGCTAATCACATGAATTATCTCACCTCATCTACATTCTTAGGAGCTACCAATTCCATGATGACCCTTATCTTTTTTGGATCTACTGTAATTCCCTCCTTGGAGACAACGTGTCCCAAGTAGTGTACCTTAGTCTGGAAGAAGCTACATTTGTTGAGATTATCATACAATTGATGTTCTCTCAACAACCTCAACACTGTTGCCAAATTTTCAACATGTTCTTCCTCATTTTTAGCATACACCAATGTATCATCAATGAAAACAATCACAAAATTGTCCAAGTAAGGACGCAACACACTATTCATTAAACACATAAATGTAGTTGGGGCATTAGTCAAACCGAGTGGAACTACAACAAACTCATAATGCCTGTAACTGGTTATGAATGTGGTCTTGTAGATATCTTTCTCCTTGATGTGTACCTGATGATATCCCGATCTCAAGTCGATCTTAGAGAACATTGCTACTCCCTTCAGCTGATCAAGCAAATCATCAATCCTCGGTAGGGGATACCTTATCTTGATGGTCACTTTGATCAATTTCCTGTAGTCAATGCATAGTCTAAGAGTGCCATCTTTCTTCTTTACAAACAACATCGGTGCACCCCATGGCGATGGACTTGGCCTAATGTACCCTTTGTACAAAATTTCATTCAAATACAATTTCAACTCTACCAATTCTTATGTGCTCATCCTGTAAGGTTCCTTCGATGTTGGAGCTGCCCCTATTACCAACTCAATAGAAAATTCTACTTACCTATGTGGTGGAAACTCTGAAATATTTGTTGGAAACACATCCTGAAATTGTTGCAACACTGGATACCTATTTAGCACATCCGCATCATCAACTTCTTTACCTTTGTCACTAGAGATATGAACTGTGAATAGAACACATCCTTTCCTACGACTGCGCTTGGCATGCATGGTTGTCACCATCCTAATTGACGTGGATTTCTTCATTCCTTGCAATACTCTTGGCTCCCCATTATCATCCAAACATTCAATAGCTTTTTCATAGAAATATACCTTGGTTTTGTGAAGATATAACCAATCCATACCCAATATAATATTGTATGAAACCAATAGAAATATGTTCAAGTGTGCTGCTATAGGTATACCATTTAACTCAAATGCACAAGCTCTTACCCAATGGTAAACTTTTCTCTTTGTACCCTTGGCCAACTTCACTAACCAAGATTCTGCATGCATTTCCTTACTCAAACCACACTTATCCACCAAGTCAGGATTCATATAACTATAGTCAGATCCAGGTTCAATCAAAATAGAAACAACTTGATCACAAAGCTTACCGTCCATCTCAATGTCAGAGCCTAGTGATCTGCCTGTCTTTTGTCCACAGCTGCATAAATCTGAGGAATGTTATGCCAAACATCTCCCACTATCTATGCCTCATGCGCACTGTAGATATGTGGCCTGCCACCCTTATGTTGTGGACAATCTCTCCTACGATGATCTTTCCCACAAGTCCAATATTGTATAGGCTTCCAACCCTCATCCTGATTTTTCTCCTCTGATTGAAATCCCTATCCTCTACCAAATGTATTTAACTTCTTAGGTTGGGAAAAATTATCCTTGTTACCTGTGTCTTTAGGCTTTGCTCGCTTATTTTCCCATTTTCCTTTGTCCTTATCATTACCTCTCCAATCTGGCTTAGTTTCTAATCTACACTTTGATTGTTCATAACAATGTTTGAATTTTTGGATGGCCTCTTCCAATGATCTGGGATCATTGAACTCATTCCTATCTCTAAATGCAATCAACAACCCACTAATAAATATTTGAATCTTTGCCTTCTCCTCCTTGAGGTAAGGCACATATCTCAGTAACTCTAAGAACTTGCTAGTATACTCCTCATCTTTCATGGAACCCATCTTCAGCTCATAAAAATCCTTTTCCATGTCATCGTAGTATCTCTTTGATAGATACTTCTTTTGGAATAACCTTTCGAACTCACTCCAAGTCAAATCCTCCTAAGAAATATCTCTAACGTTCTTCACATATTCCCACAAAATGCCTGCTCTACCTCTGAGGGTGAATGTAGCTATCCTAGATTTCATATTTTCCGAGTAATCATGCAATCTGAAAAACTTTTTCATGCCAAGAAACCATGCCTATGCATCCTATGGTTTATTCATCTCTCCATTAAATGAAGGTGTTTTTTCCTTTTTAAACTCTTCCGTAAAATATCCCCCATCACTCATCTTGTAAGGATGATACCGATGATGATGATGATGCCTATCTAAACTAGAACTAGAATGATACATGTGCTCTTCACTCCTCCTATCCGGAGTGTCCAAAAACCTGCCATCTTTCACTGTATCGGCTCTCTCTGACTTGTGCCTACCAGGAGACATACTACCATATGCCCTATTAGTTCTATCCTCTTTCCCATAACTGATCCTAAGTGGCCCTTGCTTCTGCGACTCTGAAAAAATTTGAAGGATGGTTGCATTAACCTCTGCTTTCTTTTCATGTGTCTGTATAAGTCTATCATTGTCTACCTTGCAACTTCTTATTTCTTCCTTTAGACTTATCAATGTATTTTCCAAATTAAGTGAATGTCCAATACCATGCTGCTCATATGACTCATATGGATAATCTCTATAGTCTACCATTCTACTATTCATCTTTGAATTCTTCCTACAATGTGTAATTTGTTAGATAAACCAATTCATAATAAATCAACACACCTTAGTGTAATTTGGAGAGGATACTTCTTGAAAGATCAACTAATCAATGTGATACATGTATATATATAATCATATTCATCATATAAACTCATAACACATGGTATACTAGTGCATAATTACGATTCTATTTGGGGTCCAATCATCCATGCATAACCATACCAAATACACACTAATGCAAGCTTGACCACCCGTAATCATAAGCATGAACCATACATGGACATAAGCAACATGCAACCCAGCATGAACAACCAATGCATGTTCAGAACATAGAATCACTCAAGCAAGCATACATGGACACACACAACATGAACAATATGTGACCTAGCATAAACAAGTGATGAACATACAACATGTAGCCATATGTAAACAAGAGTACATGTACAATACATAAACAAGAATAACACACAAGCAGTCATACACACATGACTGCATGTTGACAGCGACACCACAACCACCTCCATTGCAACACCATTGCCACCATGGCCAACACAACATGGAAGCAACAAATGCATACAACATAGGTATGAAAACACATAAGAAATCAATATAAAAGCATGACCAACACACCACCCATCAAGTTTTAAATTTGAACCATGCTTTGTTACCACTCTGTAACACCCTCTTCCCACATCTACCCAAGTAACTAGACAACCGGGGTAAACATGTAATGAGAGGCTAATAATATGAGATTCAACCTCATATATAACCTTAAGGAAGTGGAACTGATGGAAACACCAAAAAGACATCTTCCACTGCAACATTGACATCCCTAGGAGGTAACCCAACCTCCCAGGGCCCTGTTCCTTGAGGGGGGGCTGATTTTTAGCCCCTTTGAGGTTGAGCTATGGGCTTGTATGGGAAAGGGAGAGGCTCTAGACCCTAGAGCCGCAGGCTAGCCTTCTCAAGGTTGCGACTCAGGCCTAAACAACAAATTTCCTGCCTGTAGCTCTGATATTTGTGCCACATTTTCATCCCTTGAGCCCAGGTCAATGCCGAGAACTTCCTATAACTTTAGGATAGGGTAAATAACAATAAAAAAAACATATGGAAGCAATCACATCAACTAAAACTCATCCAACCCCACCCATCCATGACAGGAATTTCGTTAAACATGTCCCAAACATAGCATCTACAGATTTAAACAAAGGGGTCTCTTCCTTATCTGAGAATGGCTAAGAAGCATTGATCCCCTACATCATAAGCTCTCATGCAATCAATTTTTCCATAGATACATGGGATATTCATTAACAGGAAAAAACATGAATAGATCCATACATCATCATTAATCGAATACATGCTCATAACCAGCATATTAATAACAGAAATACAATGGATACAATAGCAATAAAATCCATACATGAACTCATATATTTTCATAACAAATTCCGGAGACATGATCTCTTCATTACGGAATGTAAAAAACCAATCGGAGATGGGACTTCCACGTTCCACCCGACCATATATTGTCTAAACCAAGTATCACTTCATCCAATCACCCTCATGCCATATTCCAAGCATGAATATAAGACTTAATCAAACACGTCAATCACAATCAATCTAGGGCTTCTAGTGGCCAAACCACCTCAACCCTCAACCAGTGGTTCCACCTCACAGTCGGATATCACAAGCTGCTCCAAGGCTCCAGAGTGTTTGTTCCAACCAGGGCTTCTAGGACTAGTAAATCAAACCCAACTATTACAGGGCCTCTAAATCGTTTTTCCAACCAGGGCTTCAAGGACTAGTAACTTAACCTACTTACGGCTTCTAGAGTGTTTGTCCAACTAAGGCTTCCAAGACTAGTAACCCAACCCACAGTTTTCTGATGAGCTTCCACGGCATTTTTCCAACCAAGGCTTCCAAGAACTAATAACTCAACCCAAAAGCTAAAGGACTCATGAGAACCAACCAAAAAACAATTAATGGGAATAAACCTACAATACCATGGTTGTCCAGGAAATGGCAAGGTTAGGAAATCCACATGCATACACCATGCATGTAAAAACCAATGAGGAAAACATACATGCAACTCAGTACCTACAATAAAATCCCACTGTAGTCATTGATCCCAATATCCACTTGCGCTTTCCTGCTCTTCATTTTCCTTCTTGCTCTAAATCACCAAGTATCTACACTCTCCAAGAGTGCTCCAAGAAATATCTAAGTATCCAAGAGTATGAGAGAGAGAGAGAAAGAGAATAATGAGAGAGCTCCAAAAATGCACTTACAAAAGGTACCAACTGATCCTCAAAAGCATTTTTCTAGAAGAGGCCTCTATTTTCTTCATTTTCCATTATTTTCCTTCAATTTCCTCCTCACATGCAACCTATGAACTTTCATCTCCCTTTTCTCCTAATTTTCATTATTTTCATAAATAAATGTGCCAAAAAATAATTTTGCCTCTTTAATGCCTTAGCCATAGCATTTTCCAATTTCCTTAGCCATAATAAACCAAATGAACACCCCCTAGGATTTTTTTCCAACATTTAGCTTGGAATAAGTTTTCCATCAACCGTGGTTATTATTTTTAACCTTTATTACATGGAATTTTCACCAAGGTTGTTACAAGCTTTATCTCTCAATTTGAAATGTTCTACCATCATTCTCATATGTGCATCCATGTCACAAAAAAGGGCCCGATGTCATTGTGGAGTAGCTTATTACATAGAAGAAGGTTATTCTTGGGCTTAGCTACACACTTAATCCTTTGTGTGACTCTATAGAGCATCCATTCTGCTACAAATTCAAGAAACCATTGAGGCTTAGAAGTAGGAAATTGCTAGAGAGAGGGAGTGCTTCACAAACACAAATGTCACCAATGAAGTAGTATATTGGTTTCTTGATGTTGGACATACCAAGGGGTGGTTCAAACAATACATGTAAATTATGGATATCTATTGGAACCTTAAGGCTTTGTTGGGAAGAGTTCTAATTGATAGAAGTGATGCCTAGCAGGAGATTTTCCTCATGCTTTATGAAATTCGATTTTTTCATAAAGTATAAACAAGAGATTTAAGCACAATGAGGAGCATTGAAGCTTATCCCCAGACCTAGAAGGCTCTCTTGGTGGTAGCAGAGCTCCAATTGCGATGGAGGAATTGGATTCCCATTAGTCTGATTGATGAGTTCTCAATATCTTCTCTTATTTTTTTTAGTCAGTCTTTGTATTTACTGTTATAAATATGCATGTCTATCAATTTAGCTTGTTAGTTTCTTTGAAGAACTTTGTTACTCTTGATTTTGGATAATAAAACAATAATGGTTCTGCAATTGGCCTAGTTTCCCTAGTGGCAAACTAGGACAAAATAACTATTTTATCTTTTTCCTTTTATAATAAAATTTTGAATCTTAGCTTACAAAAAAAAACATTACAATGAAAGGGAATTTGAAGTTGGGGATTAGGTATTTGTGAGAGTACAACCATATAAACATATGTCTCTCGAGCAACAAAATAAGGACAATGAATTAGCACCAAGGTATTATGGACCCTATAAGGTGTTGTAAAGGATTGTAAGTATGACGTACAACTTAGAGTTAACTCCATCTTCACATATACATGTAGTCTTCAATGTTTCTTACTTAAAGAAGGCAACCAGTAACAAGATGCCAATCAAAACTATTTTACCAGAGATTAATGAAGAGAAAATCATACTAGAACACAAAATTTTCCTAGAAATAAGAACTAAGTACTTGAGAAATTGAGCAATTATTAAGTACCTCATCTAATGGAAGAACCTACAAATTGAATAAGTGACATGGTAAGATGAGTTTTTCATGTAGAAACACACGTAATTAGTCAAGTGTTGAGGAAAACACCTATATTAAAGGTAGGGGCATGTTAAGCCCTATTTGAGTCCATGTTAACTCTCAAACCCCTTATCAAGCCCCAGATATTGAGTTATTACATTATGTTGACTAGTACCCGTTAATACCATTCATTATATTTGTACCCTTTGTCTCCTATATATACACTAAGGAGACCTAGTTTGAGGATCATCAAATATTTTCTTATACATTCTATTGATTATAAAGGAGCTTTCTCCCTTGAAGTGGACTGTAATTATTGGTTTCTTATCATTTTTAGGGTACAAGTTTCACAACAAAGTCCATCACGACAACTCCCTAAGTGAGTATACATCCAAAATTCTTCTTAAACTTTTGGTATTAGGGGAGATAATGGAAATATTTCTATAACATTGGTGATGGGTTTTGTCCCTGACCTATAAATTCCTACTTGTGTAGGAGATGTTTCCTTCATGGTTATGGCCTTCCATGGGATATTTGATAAACTAGCTCTCTGGGGCCATGGAGTAGCTCTCTTGTCAGACTCCACCTTACATCAAGAAACTAAGTATTAGTTAGATCATAACAGCATCATCTAAACATGATAGAAAATAATTGCATGATACTTCACACCATCACGAAAATCAAATAACCACATGATATCAAGAGAACATAACTTCCTCATAACATGTTATCAAATAATTGCATGCCATCAAAAGCACATAACATCATGAATAGTGAAATTTACATACTAACTCTACATGCCATCATAGGAACATAACTTTACGAAAATATCATGAATATCAAAGAATTAAAAGCTAGCTATCACATGCCATATTAAGAGCAAAAAATAATCTAAATATAATAAAACCACATGTTATTAACATCATATCACCATGAGTAGCATAGAACTTCCTCACATTATCATAAATATCATATAATCTAATTCTAGCTATGAGATGCCATATTAAGAGAAAAAAGTAATCTAAGCACAATAGAACCACATGTTGTCAACCTCATATCATCATAAATAAAATAAACTTCCTCACACCATCATAAGAAACATAAAACCACATAACATCATGAAACACTCTTATTCTTAGTGTGATTAGCATCACACCAAATAATAGATGTAAAAATCTAATACTATTCATAAATGATCATAACACATATATCACATTTGATTTCATAATAAAAGACCATCTTAAAATACTACTTAATATTCAAATTAACTTGTACAAAATTTACTAATTTAATTGAATATAACAAAAATAAAATATTATAAGATATATTTTCAATGTAAAATCTTCTCTCTAATGCACATAACAATTAAATCTTAGAAATGCATTAAACTTCATAAACAAGATTTTGGCCATGAATTTTATTAAAAAATGCTTAAATATTAATCGAATTAAACCAAATCCCTCAACATGAGCTCTCAAGCGAGGTCTAGTCTTACATTACTCTCTTTTTTTTAAGCTTAAAGTTTATATTGATTATCTCAAAGAGCATACATTCGACTATGGTCTGCCACTAGGGAAACAAAACCAATGACGGAAAAATAAGTCTTTGGTCCAAAATATTACATAAACATCATAAAAATTGTGGCTAAGCCATGTGTCAGCAAAAAAATTTGTGATCACATGCAGACATGGACTATTGTTTATAACAAAATTGCAATCACACTGCCTATATCCTATAATAGTTGTAGGTATCCTTTCCAATTTGGGCCTATCTTGCCGACTGAGGAAGAAACCATGATGTTGACTAAGTTGAGGTGGATACATGCAAGCCTTAGGGGTACCTATATAATTTGGGCCTTTGCCCATACAGAACATGGATTTGATTCTAGAAAGCCTCATCGCCATATCATAGTGTTCAAGTGACATTTGTTTTTCTCTGCATGAAGAGTGTTGAGCTAGAGAGAAATCTTGCTCTTGTGATCATATTTATCTTCAAGCGCCTTTCAAATGAGTGTTTTCATGTGCTAGTAGAGTTCTACTATACATAGGTATTGATTTTGACGGCCACGATTGTGGCCTGAATCTAGTATCTAATTTGCAACATGGGTGAGAATTTCTTCATATGAATGGGCATATTTTTCATGCATGCCCGCTTCAACTACTTAATTGACAATGTATTGAATTTTCTCAAGAGTAGCCTTATAATATATTTGCACAAAATTTTGAGCTCGCGTCAGTCCCAAGAGCTACCCTCTCCCCTGCCATTAGAACCACACTTTCCACACATATGCTAGTGAGGCATGGTGAGTGGGAGAAGATGGACAGTACTAGATTGATCACTATGGAGTGTGAGGGGAGTGAACACTGAGAGAAACACCTCTCTATCACAACCAAAGATATGCTTTGAGCAATATAAGGAGGTACGAAGGAGCACATAATTCCATATCACTATAGAAATTGAAAATAGAAAAGATAAATTCCAAAGAACAAAGTGTTTAGGCCAAACAGACTTCATGGGTGTTATAGACACTAAGTGCAATGTACTAAGGTGAATAAAGAGATTTAAAATACGAAATCCCAACAAAAAAATAATAAATTTAACCTTGACCAGTGGTGCCTTCTTATGAGCAGAAGAATTTTGAAGTTGAATAATGATAAGAGAAATCATATTTCCACTATACATCTACCAGGAGCCTCCTCCCCTCTCCAACATATAAATCGTCACGCCGAGAGATGGTTGATTTGGCTCGTAGTTAAAAAATTTCCTGATACTGCGAGCCTAAGGGTGGTCAAGTCAGGAGGACATGAACCTACTCCTTCATTAGAAATGGAAACAACATAGAGCCTTGCAGGTTGAAGAAGTTGGGTGGCACGTTACACTCGATGAAACTTTTCTTTGGAAGGGATTGTGCACTAAGGAGGAACTATCTTCGTAGCATTAATATTTCCCAATCCCTGTTTCCAAGGGCCTTTGATATTTTCAATGCTTGGTACGTGTA
This sequence comes from Pinus albicaulis, assembly GCA_034641835.2. NCBI lineage: Eukaryota > Viridiplantae > Streptophyta > Pinopsida > Pinales > Pinaceae > Pinus > Pinus albicaulis. The sequence continues at coordinate 1,104,892,545 of CM076577.1, forward strand.
CCATGGGTTCCATGGTATTAATGAGATGCACCAAGTGGAAGGACGGTTGGTCCTACCTCCCTCCTCGAAGGAGTAGGGTGATGGTGGAGGGCCTCTCTCTCACATGTTTTACATGAATTCCACCACAATCAAGAAAGTCTGACACTGCTCTTTGAAGGTTCACCTTTCACTTAAGACTAATCTTACAAGGAAAACCTTTTAGTCTCATGTCAAAGTAACTTCACTTTAAAATTTTATAAGAGATAAGGTTACAAGGAATGCATTAAGTGGTAAGTTGTTGTTTTTATTACCTGCCTCGTCAAGGAAAATAGCATTCACTTCGTTGTCAAGTTGCATTTATTATGCATTACTTGGTTGTGTTTTTTCAATTTTAACCAAAATTTCGAAAAAATGCTTAATATTTTTATTTTTGCGTAAATCCAAATATAATTATTGAATTTTCACTAAATGTTATTTCTAATTTTCGATTAGTTGAGGAATCTTTGATGGGACATAATTCCCCTTGTGGAAAGAGTTTTATTTTCATTTTTTTGTAATTCCTGATAATTCATTTTAAAATAAAATAAAAGTAATTTTTTGAATGGCCATTACATTGGTGAGTGTTTTGACATTGTCAATGTTATGTTATCCCTCTACTCAATGATGCGAGAATTGATGCAATTTTTTTGTTAATGCTTTGTTAAATGATGTAGTTGTAACTTCTTTTCATAGGATCAGCGGGGGGGGATGAAAAAATGTCGAATTAATATTATTATGTGTGAGAGACCTAGGGTTCTTTTGATAGTGAGTGTTTTGATATTGATGAAAGATGTGGTAATTGGTAGGGTTTCGTTGTGTGGAAGAGTATTTGTGAGAGAACCAGGGTCTTTTGCATTGTGTAGAAAATGCGCGGAATGCTTTGTATTTTTAAATTAGTATTTTGGAACGCTTTTTACAAGTACAAAAATAGTTGTACGAAAGTGGTTTTCTGAAGTTAGTTGTTGATGCGGTTGCAGGGCACTACTATGTTAATTCTTTGTTCAATGATGTGAGAATTCATGCGGCTGCAGGTTGTTTGCATAGGTCTCGGGGGTGGGGGTACAGATGAACAAATGTCGAACTAATAGTATTATGTTTGCTTTTGTGTAGTACATAGTATGCATGGGGAGTTGAGGTCTTTTCCATAGTGAGTATTGGGGTCATTGTGTGGAATTTTTACTGTTCGGAGGAAAGAATATGTGAAGGATATTTGAGATCTTTTGCGTAGACGAGGCTGCTAAAAAACTGTAATTTCAATTCCTGTGAAGAAAAAGTGTTGTGCGGTAAAACGAATGTGTGGAATGCTTTGTCTTTTTTAATATTATTTAGCAATGTTTTTCGGAAGTACATATGTAGTTGTCTGAAGGTCGTTGTGTCAAGCTAGCTATTCGGAGGCATCGTGTGTGGAGTTTCGAATCTCAATTAAGAGAAATATTGAGTGTGAAAGCAGTTGTGCAGACGAAGATATGCTAAAGTTTTGTTCAAATTTTACTAAGATAATAATATACAATTCTTGTTTTTTAATTGTTATTTAGGGACATATTTTGCAATGTATACGCATATCAGTTTTGAAGATATTTGTTCGGAGGTTTCATGTGCAGAGTTTCAAATGTCCATTAAGGGTGTTATTGAGTGTGGAAGTAGTTGTGTGAACGAAGTTTTGCAAAGGTTATTGTGCATGTGCGGATGTTATGCGAAAGTTTTGTGCAAATCTTACTAAGATAATAAATATACAAATCTTTTTTGTAATTCTTATTTGAGGACGTATTTCACAACTTGTCCTAAGTACACACTTGCTTTATTGATTTCTTACTAGGCAAACACATATTGCTACGTTTCTACTTCCATACATACATCCCTGTCACATGTTCCGCACATTGTCTATTAGCACAAGAAACGCTTAGTTTTCTCATATATGAATTTCTGTTATGTTCAAAGTGTACGCAAATCATGTTTCTAGATTTGATGTTTTCATGCTTATGTATTTTTATGAATGCGTGAGCAGATGTGTACTCGGTAAATTGAATTTTGAGATGACTTGTAATTATTTGCAAATCTATTTTCTATTAATTAGAGGAAAAACATCGAGACAATGAAAAATTTGGATGGTGGTTTTATCTTTGTAGTGTGTTTCAGATGCAAAATTAGTTGCCCCAATTAAGCTCTTAGCTCTTACCCTATATTTATCCCAGTATGCATTATAAAATAAGCTATCCTACGTAATTTATGTATCATACGGGGTAGGTCCAAAGTTTAAAATTAAATGTGTCTGTGCGGAGTAAGGTCTGCACTTCATTGTAAATGCTTGTCAAATTTTACAAAAAATAGATGTGTCAGGTTATTTGTAAACCATATTTGGTTTGGTTTTACAAAGTAGTGGGACCAGTTGTCAAGTTGATTTGTCATAGAGAGTAGCTGAATATAGGTTACAAATTCACTCGAAGAGTTATTTTTCGTCAAACTATGATGATTTAATTCAACACCATAAAAAACTCCATGGATACCTAAAATCTTGGAGCCTAATAGTTGTAACCTATATTTTCCAAATTTTTTGCGGGATTTTAGAAAAAATCATGGTGGAATTTTCACTATTTTCTAGGCGAATTTGTGGTCTCTTTAGACTACTCTACGCAGATAACAAAATTATCTACAAGATTTGGTGGGAAAATTTTGAAGAAATTGAATGCTAAAATTGTTTGAATCATTTTTTTAATTTTGAATCTTGAAAGTTGCTACCAGAATCTTTAAAAAAATCGGTTAGAGTGTGACATTATTGACAACTTTTCTAGTCTTCAAAATTGGCTGGAAAAAAAAGGAAGTTTGGGCACGTCGTTGAAAAAATATGGCAGTGAATTTTTGTAATTTGAGTTACAGTGTCAATTTTCATCATCTTGGGTATCAATTGCATATGCTAACAAAAAAACATTAAAAAAAATGGTTTGCAGTGATTTTTTGTGTTCTTGGCAAATTTTCCAATGGGGTTTTTGATGGTATTGAATCCGCTTCCACTATTACAAAAAATGATCTAATGAAACGGTATTTTTTGGTCGTGTAGACGAACTTACTGGTTATTTCAAATTTCATTTTCTCAAGGCACGTATATCAATGATCTTGAAGTGATAACAAAGTGTGTGGTAAATTCACATGATGCTTTTCGAATTTCGAATTTAAAAAAAAAAAAAATCCTTTTACTTTCAGTAAAACTTGGTTCTACTATCTTTGATTACTACTTACTTAGAGAATCACATGTAATGATTTTTCACATGAATAATAGTAACAATCAATTTTTTTGGAGAAAATGAGGAATTTTAAACTGTAACAATATTTAAATACATTATTCATTGACAGAGTTTTTTTTTCCTCCACTACAAAGGAATAATGGGAAACATGCGATGGAAAGAGATTGTTTGCAGTGATATAATTAACTCACTTACTAAGATCGATGATAGCTTTGACTGTTCAAGAACTTATGAGCAATATGTGAATCTGTTAATGAAATAAAAATCAAATCATAAGATTTGGAGCACCGAATTGGCAAATGTTGGGTGTGTTCTGGAGGTCTTTAATTTCAGAGAAATTGTTAATCTCTATGCAAATAATTTTGATTTCATAAAGAGGGAAATTAAGATAGGAGAGACAAAGGTTTCTCTGAATCCCAATGTATTAGGTTTGTTATTCAAGTTACCAGAACCAAACAGGCATTTAGAATTGTTCATTGTGGATAGTTTTTTGGAGGCAAAAGAGCGTGAAATTAACATTGTGTGGGAATTCATTTCTACAAGTTTTGAGGTTCCTTCTAATCTTTCTCTTGTAGAAATTTCTTTATTTGGGAAACCATTTAGGGATTTTTGTTGGTTTTTTTCCCGTGTAAAAAGGCTAAAAAGTATATTACATGTTTTAAAATGAATTTTCTATGTGTTTTGGGAGACATACACAAATAATTATATGTTTGATTGGGCTCCTGTCATTATGAATGAATTATATTTTCAGTTACATAGATTATCAAAGAATGATGAGTTATTCATGATGTCATATCTGATAACCCTTCTCATGTCAAGGCATGTGTTTGACGGGTTTCCTTGTAATCCTGTATTCAAGTTTCTTGAGGAACCAATACAATTCTGGTATCCTATATTGTGGAAGCATGAAGCTTCTTTAACTTTTTCCTTAATTTAGGATGTGTTTGTGAGACAACTGTATAGCATGGTAATTGGACAAGAGCATCCTTGAATATTTGCAGAGGTTGAGTATTTCTTATTTCACAAGGTGGAATATGAGGAAAGAGAAAGTAATACAGTTATACAAATTTATGGTTTTGAAAATAGACTATTGCTTTTGAAAATATTTGTCATAGATATATATTTTGTTGCTGAATTTTGTATGAAATATCATTGTTGTCTATCTGTGTTTAAAATAAATAAAATAAAAATAAATAAAAATAAATAAATAATAAAAAATAAATTTAAATAAATTTAAAAAAATAATAAATAATAAAATAATAAAAGACAATTTATTTCTTTTTCATTTACTATTGGAAAAGTGACTGTAAAGAATATGACTCACGCTCTCATTCTTGTAAGGTCTTTGGATGCTTTCAATTTAAGTGAAGCTGAAGTTATTAAAGGCTTTGATAAAGGAATAATTTTCATGGATCACCTTGAGTCTATGAGATACATGAACTTGTTTTCGAGAAGTACAGAGAAAGGTGAGCAAAGTCACAGTATTAATAAAAAATGCTTGTAGATGTTGGACAGGTTGTTGAAAAAGAGATCATCACGATGGGAGAAAGACATAAGAAAATAGGTGCAAACCATGCGGGGCAATATCAATCTTGCACACACAGTACTAGTGCGACTTCATCAACTAGAAAAAAAAAAGAGAAGCACTTGAAGTGAAAAAACAGTTTTCAACAGGCTATCAAGTGGCGAGGTTGACAAAGCGTGACCTCATAGAGTAACTCCAGAAAGAGCGCATATTGTTGAATCATTTAGATCAAAGAGTGTGTCTGAAGAAAAGAGTATTGAATAAATGATGGACATGGAAGTTGATGGACTTATACTATATGATTGGGTTAGTGCTTCTTTTCAAGAAAATCGTAGAATAATGGAGGAAATTTCTGAAGAGGACATTAGTTTCGATGAGCGTTTTGCCAAATTTTAGGATGAAAATTATGACAGGGGTGATAAGAGATTGAATATTGAAAGAATACAACTTTCCAACATAAAGGTTGTTGATAATACAAAATTGAATGTTGATATGTCTTTGGTTGCAATGCCTTGTTTGATGAAATTGCATCAAGTTGGTGGTGAAGCGCTTGTAGATTTTGTTGGCCAATGACAAGTGAAAAATCAAAAGCTAAAGGAAAAAATAAAAGAGGTGGAAAATTCTCTGAGCGTGGGTCCTTTTTTGAAGACTCCATTGGTGATACATGGCGGATATTGTTAGCCTCCACAATATCCTAAGGATGAAAGGATATCGACAAAGGTAACCTCAAACCAAGCTTTTAGTTTGGCAACGAGCCCTACCAAACCAGAGAGGCCTCTATCTATGAAACACACAACCAAGGGTTTGGCTGGTATAAGAATGGATTTTAGGCTAGATAGCTCAGCTCTATGGTTTTGAAAGATTTAGGGTTTTTCTGCTGGATCAAGGATGAAAATCAGGGAATTAGGTCAAAGTATCAAAGGTTTCAGCTACAAGAGATATAGAGGAGCAAGGTAGATATGCTTTTATGATGGCTTAGGAGTTTGTCGGTGTAGTGTAGCGTTTGAAAGAGCAAGAGATCATAATGAGCATGTGCACCATGAATTCATTAATTAAGAAGGAAAATTACACAAAATGATATTCCTAACAAAACAGAGCTTTAATGAAAATAATTATGCTTAAAACCTCTTAGGAAAATCATTGAAGATCATATATATGGTAAGGAGACAATTATATCATTCATATAAAACTATATCAGAGATAAAAAAATTATCACAAACTCACAACATGAGAATTCCTGAATAATAGTTGCAATTGTCCTTTGATTTCCTGTAAAAAGTGATGAAGTACAAGCTACAAGATTTCCACCCTCTGATGTAGAACCATTAAAATGACTAAAAAATCCATACATATAGACTCAAAAAAACTTCCCCTCTCTCAGGGGTCGAATCCCTCAGTGTAGGAACAACTTACAAATATCTCTCAACAAAACCCTAATGTCTAGGGAGGTTAAAACAAATCCTCCAAATGGAGTTGACTAAGTTGCTCCTCATTAACTAGGTCCAAAATTACATCAAAGTGACTATAACAAGCCCATTTACCCTTAATTACATCACATCAACATAATACTAGATTTATTACATCATCATACCAAGATTTACAGAGAAAAACCTTGAAAAAATACACACAGGGAAAAACACAACGCATGTCTAATAAAGCACAACGCCCTTCTGATAAAGCGCAGTGCCCAGATTATGGGAGATTTTGGAGGCCTTCCCATGCTCCAAATCCACTTTTAAAAGATGCATTGGAAATCTGAGGATGTCTAGTTATCATTAGACACCTCAATCAAACTAAATGGGGACTCCATGAGGGATAAAATTTCATTTTACCACAGTTACTCCCAAAAGCGCAGCGCCTGTTCCAAAACAGTGGCAGAAAGTGTGTTTTTAACCTCTTTTGGGCATTTTCTCTTCACCAGATTGCTGACAAGGCACCCCAAGTGGATATCTAAGATGTATGAGTCAATATCTATCTAGTCATATCAATTTTTTGTCATTTTTATGGTTGAGGAAAAAGCACAACTCCAATATTGGTTGTATTGTGTTTTCCAAATTGGCCAAAAGTCACAGAAAACCAAAAAATTTCAAAAATTATTCAAAACTTTTCCAAAATTGTCCCATGAAGGCCTGTGATGATATTTCATGCTATGAGATAGGTTTCAGCAAGAAAATCCAATTTATCCTTCTTCTTTTCCTCATTAGGGTTTCCTTGAGCTTTTTCTTCAACTGATTGATTCTGACCTTGGAGACCCGATTCCTTGTATAGTAATGCATAGCCATGTGTATTTGTATGTTTTGGTTCTTTTTTTCCCTGTTGAGGAGCTTCTCCAAGTGGAAATTCACCCTATCAAACCAATATTCCCTATCCTTCTCAATTTCTTCCAATATGATTTCATCAACTATCATTTGAGTTCTTGGCAGAGTTGTCTCTTTTTGTTGCTCAAGTGCCCTTTTGAGGCCTCTTTTCCTTGGTCACTTTCTTCCAACTTACTCTTCCAGATCATCTGAATCTCAATGTCAACCACTGCCTTACCTCTTACATCATCTTTGCTCAAATCAACCTTGGGCTTGGTTAAGAGTATTTGATTTACCTTTAATTTCATGTTCTCCTCCTCCAAGAATGAGACCTAGAAGTTTGCCTTTGACAAGTTGTCTTTGAGCTCTCTAATATTTGCCTTTGACAAGTTGTCTTTGAGCCTCCTTCTCCAAGATTATTTGTTTTGTCGTTTTTTTCTCTTCACTCACCTCCAAATCTTCTATGTCAGTTTCAAGATGGAATGACTCCTCATCTTGCAATGGTGCCTCATGATGTGATGATGATCCATGTTCACCTGATGTAGCCTTGGCCCTTTCAACAATATTTGGAGAAAACACAAGCCTCTTACCTCTGACATATTTTTGTGTCACCTCTACCCTAAAAAATCTTTTGGTAGGTTTGCTTGAGGAAGAAACCTCTTGATAATATGCCGGTGAATCTAAGGGTGTAGAGTGACGTCTATATTGAGCTAGAGAATACAAAAGAGAATTTGAATATACAAAGCCATCCCATGACAAATTGATATCTACTAATTGATGGCAAACCAGGACCTTCACCAAGCCATGGTGAAACAAACTAGCATGATGATTCTCTCCCATTCTCCTTACCTTCTCTACCATCTTTACCATGCTCTTGTAAACGTAATGAGGTAAGTTTAGGGTTTTTACACCTGCGAAATGCATCAAGAGTCTCATATGATACTGATATAACCTTGAGTATCTACCCTCACATGTGAACTACCTCATGATAAATTTCATGAGAAGGGCATATTTTTCCAGCAAGTGTCTGAATGGAAAGATGTGTGTAGGAGTTGCTTTGTATGTTGGCTTCAAGTTCATTTTGTAATTGTCAAGGTCAAGGTCTCTACTCTTGAACCAATGTTATCCATTGTTTGGAATCCCTATGGCTGAGGCAATGATCTCTATTGAAAGAGTGAACACCACCCCTGAAATAGTCACCTTATCTCTCCTCAATCTAGTGGAAAAAGTACTGGTAAGTTTTTCATGAAAACCAAATTCCTCAACCTTTTGGAAAAAGGAAACGAAACCAACATCCTGAAATGATTTCTTGCGGAAAGGCAAGGACATGATCTCATTTTCTGAAGTGGGGTCATACTTGCTGATCTGACCTCCCTTGTGCTTCTTCTTCTTAGTAGTTTCAAAATCCATTGCTAACCCTAGCCCAATGGGAAAGGGAATTAGCATTTAATGAAGGGAAAAAACAGGGGATTTGGGAAATTTTTGGGAATGAAGGGAGATGAAGGGATTTAGGGCTTCCTAAATTCTTGAGAAAATTTAGGGGGTAGGGAGAGATGTTAGGGTGTAGGGGAAAGTGAAATTTAATGGAATGGGTGAGGGGAAGGGGTCTAAAAAGGGAAAAAACAATTATAATCTAGAAATGTCTAATATAGGCTAGGGTTTGTAAGAAAATAGGTAAAATGAGGAGTAGGGGGCGGGGAAAGGGATTAGGTAGGTGTATAAAAGGTGGGGGAGGGTGAGTGATCTTTCAGTCTTAGGGTTTCTTTCAGCAATTTTTCAATGTGAATATGAAACCAAGCAAATGCACAAAAAACCCTAGAAGAGGGAATTCCTTTTTCCAATCACAAAATGAAGACACAAGAGGTGATTTGGAGAAACCACTTACCTATCTCTGATAAACTGGAACCTGTTTGTTGATGAAGAATCCACTTGGAGTGAATATTTTTTCCAAAATGAAGAAAACGCAACGCTCGGGTAAAAGCGCAGCGTGTGCATAGCAAAAGCGCATCGTAGAGGAGAGACGGCACTCTTAGGAAAAGAGATTGATTTTTTGAGGGTGAGAGTGAGTTTTCTTGGTGGGGAGAGGTTTCTTGAAGATGAAATGAGCAAATGAGAGGCTCATTTGGTCTTTTGTGGCTTTGGAAATCAATTTTCACCTTTGGTGGTTAAGTGGCCCCACCAAGTCTTTTCACTTTTGACTTGAAACTTTGTACCTTTTGAACCTTTGAGACACATATTAAATCCATGATAGAAATGAAATTACACTTTTAAAAACCTTAATTTTACATTTTTCAATATTACTACTCCTTCAATGTTGAATTAAATGGTGAAATGACTGATTTTTTATGATTTTGACCCTAAAACCTAATGGTGACACTTCATGAAATGATGAGTGGAATGATGACCATGGTGATGTGACTGAGATGGTAATGAAGATGTTTCATTGATGACTCATAAAAATTAATGATGGCAATACCCAAAACATGAATTTTGAAAGGATTAGTAACACACCTAGACACACTAGCTAATGACCAAACTTTTATTTGAAGACCTATTGAAACCATAAAAATGTGACTTAGGACCCTAAGAAAACATTGGCATAGCATATTTGATCACTGGTGACTAGAAGGACTGGAAGACACTAACAGATATAATAGGCTTGAGAAACCTGTCAATATTCTAAGTGCAGTGAAATCGTATATTTTTAATAATATATATGAAACATTGTGGATCATTGAATCTGAATTGCAAGTTTCTTTTGATCTTCGGCATTTAAAGCAGACAACGAGCTCTTTTTTCAAATTGGTCAAAAGTGAGTTGGAGGGATACAGGGAATTTGTGAACAGTGACCTATTAAATTTTGGTTAGAAGCTCGATTCACTGTTTGAACTAGAAAGAGATAAAAAAGGACTGCCTAATGTTAATTGGATGAGGCAAATCAAGGTTGCATGGTTTGGTAAAATAAGAACATTGGAAGAGATTATTTTTTAGTGTGTAAACATATAAAATCGAAGAGCAGATATATATTTCAAGGCAATAGCTAGATTAATTACAAAGGAGAAGTTGATGGTTGATTTGGAGAAGTTGAAATAATCATAGGCAACAAATTTCGATGACATAATTGATTTTAGTGCAGAATAAATTAGCAAATGGCTAATTACTTTTGTTGTTGTTAACGAAGAGTCCTCTACCTCAATTTTGAAATTGCAACAAGAAGCTAAATAAATTGAGGAGGAGATATTTAATGAGCATGTTAAGTAGGACATTACCGTTGCTCTGATGAAAGTATTCATCGAATCTAAAGTGAAGGAATTCATTGCAGGAAGCTTGATTGTGAGAGATAATTGAGAGTTGAAGAATATCATACTCTACTTTTCAATATTGTAAGTGTTTTAGTCCATTGGAACATTTTTTTTTTGTCGTCAAATCATTTAACTATTTAGATATTATGTATGTGTTGTGATGGAATATTCTAATTCCTTAATGCAGTTCACTGTTATCTGTTGCACATGACTTTTGGAGTTTGCAGTTAACGGGATTGTAATTGCAATTTTCACCTCAACAACTTTACAATTGAACTATTGACATTTTCATAAGTGCTTTATGCAACATAGCCTATTTCCTAGACAATGGCTTTGTGATCATAACTTATTTGAATTATGATTACTTTTTTTTTCTATGTTTGCTAATTATGTAAACAATTGTGAGATAATGTTTGACATGGGATGTTGTATGGACCTGAGTCCTCAAACATTATACAAAAAACGGTAATTGAACAATTGTTTACCGCTATTTGCTTTGCGCTTTTATATATTATCTAGTGTTCTGTAATGAATAATAATTAAAATTTGTTTTTGTTTACTCTTTTCTAATACTAAAACTTTTTAACATTTATTCAATAATTCTTATATTATGTTTTACAAGTGAAGTTGCATCTATTGCATATGTTGTCACTAGCATTTGAATCTGAATACAATTGACTATGTTGATAACTATTGAGGGTTGTTGGAATATAAAGTGTTACTATTTAGTTGAAGTCGAATTTATTTATGAATGCATGTAGAAAAGAAAAAATGGCACACATCAATGTTTCATTGTACGTTGTTTTCATTCTGCCATAATTAGGATAAGATTTTCCATAATTCAGGGGAAACTGCTTGGTGTGAAGGCTATGCACAGTAACAGATGATCATAATAGTAAATCATAAAAATTATATTTCGAACTATGAGATCTTCATTTTTCAATGGTCAATTGTAAACCAGTTTCTATAAGTGATTTGCTTATAGAAATATACAGTTTGTTTGCTTAAAGCAAATAATTTTGTAAATAAGACTTACTGAACATAGAAACTTGTTTATTGTGGGAATTTTTTTGTTGTGTGAAACCCATATTAAAGCTTATGTTGCAAGTCATAAAAATTATAGTAGTCAATTGTAAATGAGTACTTGTTAAACATTACTGGATACATAACTAGTTGTGTGGAAGTGGTTATACATGTGCAGAGGCTTCGCAAGGAACAAATGCGTTTGCAGAATTAAGTATTTATATAACTCGTGCTATATATAGAAACAGGTTTCATTGTGAGATTTATTAATTAAATGACATTATTTTATAACAAATTTTACCATTTGCAAAACAAAAAACAAAAAAAATAATAATGTTATAGCTGGAGTTTTGTTGGTAATTGTAATCAATGTAGGTGGTGTATACTGCATATGGAAAAGAGGCGGAATTGCAAAATTGTGTTATGTAGAAGCGAAAGAAAGGAGAGGAATAAGAAACACAAAAAATAAAACGCTTTCATTGTGTGGAGTGTCTTTTTTCCATTTTTGTAGACGGTATAATGACATTAATAGCTTGGTACCCGTTTTCTGAAATGGACGAATCGACACGTAATCGGAAATGTAAATGTTATTACCTGTACACTAACATCGATATAGTAGTGGATGTGATTGTTAAAAACCGATAAACTAGTTGCCATTATTAGAAAAGATTCACATTTAATTTGTTTTGTACATGGAGTAACTGATTTCCAAATTTCAAGATTTGATTTTTAAACTATTTCTGCTATTCCACGGAAACGTCTATTTTTTTTTTTTAATTTCCATTTTGTTCATAAAACACATTTCGTGTGCATAATAGTAAATTGTATCAGAAATGGGAAAAGGCAGAGAAATTAGCACTATCAGCAATTATTCTAATAGCAAAAATCTTGGAGTTTGACAATTGTAATTTGATATCAAATAATAATAAAAAAATTGTTCCTGGTTTTCTAAAATTTGTGTTGTAATTTCTATTGTTTTATGGCCAAAATTGTGGCGGGTTTAGATTATGCGATCTATTTCTACTATTTGTCATAAATGTAGATTTTTCTATGCTGAGTTGCTATATATGTTATTCTTTCTAAATAATTCTATATTCTATTATATGATACAAAAAAAATACAGAGGTACATCACAAATTCCAAACCGAAATTGCTAAATTAGCCAATTCCGGTGGGAAAGAGAAAATTCAAAAATACAAAAATGGGGTTGCCCCTTGGGGACGAAATAACCCATAAACCATCTCACAAAGCATAATAGGAGTTGCCCCTTAAGGGGAAACCAACATTAAATAGTAGAACCCAGTAGCCAAGTTTGTTGTGCAAAATGTAAATAAGCATAGAAACTGTAATTAAGCTGGAAAAAGCTAGACAAGGAGGAACCATGGCGCTAAGCAATCTGGTCCTTTGCATCCTGAATTTGCTGAGAAGGATGTTCTTCCTCTATGTAGAAACCATAATCAGAGGGTTCATCCTCTTCCTTGGAGATTTTTGTTTCCGTCTCAAGCGTGAGGTGGAATGAGCACTCGTTGCTTATGCTTTGCCCCCTTCTACTGAATTGTTGCTACCTTTGTTGTCCGATGAATACTCCATAGTTTTGACGAGAAAAAACACCATATTCCTAAGCTACTGAGGGCAATAGGGAGAGAGAGTTGATTTATGCATCCTCTTCCTGGACCCCAAACCAGAAGGGTGATATTGGGCTTTAGGAATTCGGAGAGAGATATGGGTAGAGAGGTGTTGAGGGTCAAGAAAATCTACCACATCCATGGCCAAGGAAAAATCCACAGAGTTCTCCACCATTGTAGGGATGGGAGGGTGGGTGGGCGAACCTCGACCTCTACCTCTCCGACAACGTGTACGATGGCGGCGAGGCATGGAATCGACAGAGTTCTGAGAATGCAGGTGATTCGAATGAACAGAGTGTGAAGGGCAAGCAGTGAGACTGTAGGCGGTGTGGAGTGAGTGGGCGAAGGATGTCTGAAGGGCTGACAGAGGGTCAGAGGCACAGCAAGAAGTAACAAAGCCGAGAGCCAACCTAATAGAGAATCAAAGGGAGAAATGTTGAGAGGAGTCATCGCCATTACCCATAAATGGCCAGGGCGCTCTGCAAACAGGACAAACCGAAGAGATTTCACGTCTAAGGAATTGAATGTTAGTTATGGCACCAGGTTGGGAGACCATCAAGTTGAATTTAATGGCACCCACGCCAGGGCCATGTGTTGCCTCGTGGCGAGGATAGCTGCTTAGCACTGGGGAGCCCATGTGGCATGTCACCTTCTCTCTACGAGGCACTCGCATCCGAGAAGTTGCTATATATCAAAAAATGTTCTGTAGAAGGAATTTCACAGAAAAATTAGTAACAAGTGGTGCTTTTTTAGCATATCGTTGATCTATAGCAGAAATGTCTTCAAGGAGAAGGAAAGAAGCTATTTTCATTTATATTATTAACTTAGTTGCATTTAGCGATCAAAGCTTTCAGTGGTCGGCTACATATGAGCGATATGTGAATCTGACAGTGCAGGGGAAGAACAATGATAAAATCTGGTCTACTGGAATATCAAATGTTGCATGCATTCTATAGGTATTTGATTTTAGTCGAATAGTTTATTTATGCGCAAATAATTTTGAATTGGCAACAAAAATAGTTAGACTATCAGCCAAAGATACTAGTATTTCTTTGAGTGCTGAGACATTTACATGAATATTGAAGCTATCGGTTCCAATTATGCAGTTAGATTTTTCAAATGAAAATATATTTCTAGTATCAAAGGAAAATAAATTGAAAATATTAAAGGTGTTAGCTTTTCCAGATTTTTAGGTTCCTTCTGATATTTCCTCCCTAGACATCATTTTATTTAGAGAATTGTTCAGAGAGTTTTTTTGGTTGTATGTGCATTTAGTGGGCCTATAAACTACCGGCATTGTGCCAAGTTCCATTCTATGTTCTCTATTACTCATATAAAAAAATTGTGTATTCGACTCGGTTGATCTTCTTTCAAATGAACTGTGTTTTCAATTAGTATATTTGCATAAGAGAAATAGGTTTTCCATGATGGTGTATCTAACAACAACCCTCATTTCCAGTTACATTTTTTAGGGGTTTCCACACAATATTAATATCAATGTTGACAAATAACTGATGTAGTTATGTTATCCCATATCGTGGAAGCAACAAATTGATTCAATTTTTTGTCTAATTCGAGATATTTTTGTAAAACAAGTTATTTTCATGATAATTGGATAACAACCCCATCGAATATTTGGCGAAGCACAAATTTTCCTCTCAGTGAAAGCCATACATGAAGAAAGAGAAAATAATGCAGTTATTCGAGTTTATGGGTTTCGAGGTAAACTGACATTTCTTCCAAAAAAATTTATGGACATGTATTTTGTTTTCAAAGTTTGCAGACAATATTACGATTGGGAGGTTAAATTTGAAGAGAAAAAGAAGAAACAACTTATTTCTTTGCCATTTACAGTTGGTCGAGTAATCGTGAAGAATGGAAGTCAACTTGCATAGTTTGCGAGGCATTTTCATTGTTTTAATTTAAAATAATTTGAAGGTTCGCGAGATGTTGATCCAGAATGTATATTTGTCAAACATCTAGCTATGATCAAATGTGAGAGTTTGTTGACAAAATTTGCAAGTGAAAGCAAAAAGAGTCACAATACTACAAGCAATAATGAAGAAGGGACAATGACTATTAGAGAAATTGTTGAAGAAGCAAGTATTAGCAGTGAAACAAGGTGTAAACGAAGAAGCGGATAAAGTTGCACATTTTTCTGTTTGCGTACTCGAAAATACTTTGTCTTCGTATTAAAGTGAAAGAAAATGAAAATATATCAAAGTGGCACATTTGCTTCATGGTAAGCTATCAACTACCGAAGATGAAAAGAAGCCTCAATTGGAAAAATGAAAAATTCCTTTGCAAACAAGAAGCAGTCAAGGAGTTATCAACGAGGAGATTGAAACCCCACTACCTGATTGGGTCAGTAGTGCTTTGAATTAAAATAAAAAAATAACAAAAAAAAATTTCTAAAGAATTTTCAATTTTCGATTATCATTTTTTCGCTTTTCAAGATGCAAACTATAGTAGAGAGAGAAAAATATTGAAAATTGAAAAAGTAAGGATGCATGGTAAATAATCTATTTATATGGTAGAAACAAATCTTCATATGTTTGGAATTGCATTCATAGATGTTTTGACATTGCATGAAGCTACCGGGAATGCATTTACAATGTCTATTGAGGAACGAAATGCATAGAACCTAGTACTCAAAGAAACAATAGAGATGCTTGAAAATTATTTAAATCTGGGTCCTTTGCAAATGACTCATATCATAATATGGACTCAACAATCCCCAATTCCAACTACTAGCACATCTCATGGATCTATTGGAGAACTGCAATTGGCTAATGTAGTCAAATGTCGTATAGTCAGTAATATATGCCAAAGATTGGAAATTATTGAGCATGTATGGTAGACGGTTTCTATTATGTTAGGGTTAGCACAACAAATCAACTCATTTGTCGATTCACTCACAAATAATGTTACCGAAGACAAGAATTTCGTCAATAATGACTTGCTTGCTTTGGTTAAAATCTTGAATTATTGTCTGAAATGGGAAAGAAAAACAAAGAGATGCGCAATGTTAATAGAATGAGGAAAATCAAAGTTGGATAATCCAAAATAATCAGTACAGTAGAAAACATTAATTTTGAATGTAAGAGAATAGAGAACATAAGAAGTGATGTGTTTCTAAAGGCCATGCAAATTGTTAAAGATCTAGATGGTCCATGCATTATATGAAATTTTGAACTGATTACAAAATATATGCTAATATTGGAACTAGACAAGAGAAAACATTCAATGGCAGAGAAATTTGATGTTATAATTGATTTTACTACAGAAGAGATTAACAAATGGGTTGTTTACTTTGCCAGTATTAATGACAGGAAATATGTGTTAACCGCTTAGTTTCAAGAGGAGGCAATCGAAATGGAAAAATAATTATTCGATCAACATGTAAGGTGTGGTAGTGTATTTGACGCATGGGCGGACGAAATACACTTTGCTTAGTATGGAGGTTGCTTACCTACATAAGAGTCACGGGTCAAAGTGGTTTTTCAAATGTAAGTGGAATAAGTTCAACATGTAATACGCTAAGTTAAATGGAAACATAGCATGCTACATAAACAATGAAACAAAAACAAAACAACATGCACAAGATACACGCTCAATAGAGAAAACATGCTAATAACTCAATAATGGAGATATTTCTCCCTTTATTAGGTGTTGGTAGTAGTAGAAGTTAGAATGATAAATCTCTTGTAGTGGATCCTTCGAGCTATGGAGCTCCAATATCCAAGACAAGGGGGTCTCTTCCCCTCAAGTTCTTAACAAGCCTCTCTTCCCTCTCAAAGGATGGTAGATCGACGAACATGTGGTGAACTCTTCTCTCTTGGATTGAGATGTTGGGTGGCCAACAACTGAATCCATCCAATCCTCCTACTGCTAGACAACTCAAGTTGGTTTTATAAGGAGAAATTTGGCCAGCATAAAAATGTGTCCCCTATTTCTCTTCCCAAGGTTGGCTTTTATAGACCATTTTCAAAAATTCCCTCCTTCTCTTCATCTAAGATGGATGGTGACACAAGAGTGGGGGTGTGATTCCTTTGTGTGATGCACTAAAGCCTCAAGGTGGCTCAAAGGTGACTGTACTTGGTTAGGTTGAGTGCGAATATTTTTCTCCAAGTGTGCCAAGTGGTCCTGGATGTTGACATTCTTCATCCCCAAGACCGCGCGGCTATAAAAGGGATAGTTGCACAGTGCGTGGCTATCAAAGAAAAATATGCACTATGTGCTCAGAGCCAGTGTTGCATGTCCGTGGTCCAAAAAAATTTCCTTCTGACCGTAGGAAAATTTTAATTTTTAGCTCCTCTAATGTATTTCTTCCCTGTAAACCTTTATCTTTACTTATGCTTGACATATTTTAATGTCTTCTACCTGTACAATTTTCCAGTGTTAATATTTCCCCCCTAAAGTATGAGGTTTAGGAAGAATTGTATATCTAAGATACATTATAGTTTCTTTTATGTGTAGTCCTTTTGATAGAGAGAGAGAGAGAGAGAGTAACTTGCTTTAGAACTCAGTTGAGAGACCCCTTTCCATGAGTAAAAAACACATCGTGCTCTGTTGGAAACCTACAAGAGATAGAATATTTCTATGGGTCAGGCATGTCCCATGCTCGTGATGTTTTGAATAGTTAATCTTATCTTATAGATAGTGGTTCTGATTATGTCACTTTTTGGTAGTGACTTGTTGTTGGTTGATGACGACAGTTGTTAATGCCCTCAAGGGAGTTTTTACTTGAAAGAAGATTGAATGTGGTTCCCACATGCATAATCTTGGTATGGCACGTTTGTTTAAAACAAGTGCTCATTGTATGCATGGGTCTTTGACTGTTGGGGACCTTCCCATGTAAGCGTTGCTGAAAGAGATGCTTATCAAGTCACGGGTCTTCGATGAATCCTGACAAAGTGAAACGGTTATGAAGCACGATACCATCTTGACATGAAAGCTTATCTTGAAGCCGAATGTCAAGAGGATCGATGACATCAATGGGCAATGATGATTCCCATAATTCTGTCTGGGTATGCCCCTATTGAGGTGAGGAGCCATCCAAGGTAATACCTCCTTCTTGGAAAATATTTGTTGTAGTCGACAAGAAGGAAGCATCAACCAATTGAGATGAGTACAGATGCAAGGGACCAGGGTTTCTGATGTAGCAGGGTGTGGTGTGATGGGTTAACTAGGCATGATGACGAGAAATGTCCATAACTAATTATCATAGTTAAGTGGCCCAAGGTCGAAGTTGTAAATGCGAGTAGCGACAGTCATTACAATTTCTGGTGAGGAAATCCTTGGAGTCGATAGGACTTCTAGGGTGGGTGTATGGTTGTTATGAGTATCATGGTGGGGTGTGGTAAAATAATGCGTAGCTCCGACCAAGGGTAAATAGGGACTTTTTTCGGGTGATAAATGAATGGATGGGTGGGTGTGCTCTCCTAAAAAATCTTTGTACACTTTCCAAAAAAATATATAATGGGTTTGGATGTACAAGAACGAAGACAGGTGCCCCTATAAATATGAAATAATCTGTCACTGTGGTGTGAGGATCATGTTTTTATGAGGGTGGGGGCCCCATTGGTTGGTATCAGTGCAGGGGTGATGAAGAGGATTAAAAGTGTCACAAATGGGCTATGCTGATGGGGGTGTGATAGGCCAAGTACGAGACATGGTGGCGCGTTTTTAATTTTCTTATGAGAATGGTAACCCGGGAAAAGGGGTTTTAACTTGAAATGGGTAAAACTTGACTTCATATACGATGGATGAATGAACATGAAGTACTTCCCTCGGCTTGGATTTTATTGCCATGGCTCCAGACCATTGGTGTATGGTCTACATGAGTGATGGATGCCATGGAGGGTAAGGCTCTACTGACCTACAATGGTGTTTATCCTGTGTAAGGTGAGGTGATGGTAAACATGGTCAGGTGAATGAAACCTATGGTTGATTTCTTTGGAGAAATGATGTCGGGATATGAAAAGGTTCTTTGGGGTGCATATCATGCTAGGGGTAGAATGATACCTGCTCTTGTAACTTGGTTGGATGGGACAGATGGTGATTCGACATGTTTGTAATACCTACAACCAATACCCCAAGTAAAAGCATATTTTTCATACAAACATATTTGAAATAATTTTGAATGTAAAGCAAATAAGAGAGGGCATACCTATTGTGACTGAAAAAATGAATTTTTCTGAGGCATGAATTTATGCGGCCTAACTTGAACATGATGAAGCGTTGATCATTGTGTTTATCGTTGTTTTGCAATTGGACATTCTGAGCTCTAGTTATGGTCTATCGAATAATGAGAAAAAGGGTGATATATGGGCCAATATGGCTCATTTCAATTCATTTGTGTCTTTTGAGAGTCTGAGTTTAGAGCTTAGCCCCTACTCCCGATCCTTTCTTATCATTGTAGTAAGCCTGAGTACCAGGGATTCGTGGCGTCAGTGTCAAGTACAGCCCTAAACGTCCATATTTTTAATTTTGTCATTTTCTTGCCTGGGGGGTCCGTACAAATATCGATTTTTACAGACTTTATACCCCTTTTTTGCCTCGACGCACGGGAAATTAAGGATGAGTCGTGCGGTCCTCGCACATAAATAAATTTTTGTGCGAGGCCTTCTCGCCTGGAAAAAAAAAATTTCGATGATTCGCGTGTCTGTATCTAATACGGATGCGTGATCATCATGCTTGAGCTCTGTACAGGCGCAGCGGGGTCAAATTTTTGAAATTTTTTTTGGGTTTTTAGAAGCTGATTTTTGGTTTTTCTCTGGAGACATGATCTTGTGGTGTGAGAGATACTGGCCCGATATTTGAGAATTTATGGCCTAAGACCCCGGTCCTCGGGGAGTTTTGGCATAGTATGGGTTGCTCAAATTTTTAGAGAACAACCTGTTGAGGTCACAGGATGGCTTACTTCAATACCTGGTCTGTCACTAGAACAGGAGACGGCATGTTATGGTGTTGCGTCGTACAGATGTAGTCATCCATTCGGAGACTGAAGTTTACTTCATGATTGGTGTACTACCTCACGGGGAGACTCTTCCATACCCACTCCAGGCTGGGGGAGTGAACATTCGCCGATGGGCTCGGGATCACTATGGTCCTAAGGCAATTATGCAGAGATGTGTCTATATTAGCTCTATGACGGACTTGTCTAAGAGGGGTGCCTTGGTGATGATAGTTCACCTAATAGGGTCGTCATCGCCTCATAGAGTTTTGGGTCCACATATTGCAGTTTTACGCCAGCTTTGGGCCGGTCACTTCTATGATTGGGCTCGCCATGTCTACCAAGTCATGGTGACATATTTGGGTAAGGCCTAGAGGGGGGTCACTAAGGTATTCACCTGATCCAAGTGGATATTAGTGGCCACCCAACTATTCCACTTGGGGCCTCACCATTGTTTCTTTTATTTTTTTAGTTTCCTTAATTATAGCACAGTTTACTATTTTTAGCAATTTTTCAGGTCCTAAATTTCCGAAGCTGTTTTGAGGCCCTAAACGACGTTTTTTGGGCATCGCTTCTTCAAAAAATATGAGTTCGTTCTAGACTCAATATTCATGATCAGCAATTGTAGTCCCCGGATAGTTCTTTGTAACGATGTATCATGTGCATCAAACGAAGATAGTATGCCAAAGTTACGACCCCAGGAAATTGATGTACCAATTTACCCTGACGAGACCCATATTCTGGTGTTTCATCTCCTAGGGTTAGGTTTTTGGATGTTTAGGGTTTTCCATTGTTTCTCAATAATGTATAGGCCTTCGAGCCTCATTATAACACAAAATTCAGAGGCCTGTATCCAACACATCTCTTCTCAGATATAAGCTACCAGCGTCGTAGCTAGTTTATTTCCATTATGTCTATAAACAAATTTTAGTTCTTTGATATTAATGAAATGAAGTGTCATTTCCACTACATTTATATATTTATGGTTATATGTGTATTCTGTTGTGTTTCTGCATAAATCTGAATCATCACCTTTGCAAGAATCCTTTGTAGTATCATGTATGAGAGGGTGGTGATGCTTAGACCTTTTGCGACAGTTCCCCTGGGTCCTCCTAGGGATCCTAGGATGCGGCGGTGGGCATCTGTGATGCCCCGAGGTGGAGGAGGAGAGGCGGGTCACTATTGGGATGCGAAAATTGAGGCATGCTTTAAGTCGAACTCGCAGATGTTTTTGGACCACCCCTACTCGGCGATGGACTTTCAGGGGGGCCCGAATATGGGTCTTCCTGTCGGTTATGCATGGTGCCCAGTAGGTATAACCTTTGATTTTTTTCTACATTTTTGAGGATTTTTATCATATATAGATCTATATGTATTTATGGTGACCCTGACACTAATTTGGGTTTCTCTTGCAGATGTGGGTTCAGCAGGGCATCCTACTGCCCGCTTCGTGGGACATCAGCCCATGAGGAGGGTCCAAGTTGGGGTTGGTCAGGCCCAAGTTAGGGGGCAGGGAGTCATCAGGGGCCATTTAGGGGAGGGCAGCAATGCTGCAGCTATTGGAGGGGATGTTGCTCTCCTTTCCCGTGCTGAGGCACGGGCAGCGACAGTCAAGAAGAAGTTGGCTGCTACTGACCTTAGGGTTCTGGCAGTAGAGGCTCGGGCTGAGGATGTTGACACTCGCGTAGCAGGTCTATCTAACTCATGGAGTCGGTTAGAGATTTTGACCCGGGGTATGCCGAACCGGGGTTTTTTTATGATTTGGACGATGTATGGCTCGAGATAGTGATGGCTTGACAGAGGGCGCATCGCCCGACTTTGCGCCATGCAGAAGTTTCATTTTTGGCTACTGCACCTTTACTAGCACCAGGTGCAACCGTGGATCCAGAGGACCCACCATGCAGAGCTTAGCCCTAAATATATTTGTATTGTCAAGGAAATAACCCATTATGAGGATGCTTCCCTATTTTGATGGCATGTATATTTTTGGTTGACATGATGGTCAGGGACCTATTTTATATACTGGAACTCGTATATTTTTCGATGTATATATACAAGATGTATATTTTATGTGGCTATTATGATGTGTCTATGGTTATTATTTGTGTTTATGATGGATGTTATGTACCTATGATGGATATTTATGTTTTAAGCTTTGTTTTTTTATGGATTATGGTTTATACAAGATGCATTCCATTCTAGGATATGGTTAGCTATGCGATCGGTTATCTGGTTTTGATTTCTTGGTATATGTTTAAATGTAATGTGATCAAATTTACGACTCAATCGTCGTGCATGCAAGTATTTCCTAAATAGTTGTGAATCTCGTACTTCAAAAACTTAGTTTAATTGTGATACCACTAGCTAGGAATCAAGATAGACATGTAGATGGTGAATGCCCTCATTGGAGGCATCGCTCAACAACCCAATGACTGCATCATATTCTGCTTGATTATTGGTAGTCATTTCGATACATACTTCGTTGGTGAGGAACGGTGACCGGTCAGCATATTATATGTCCTAGGTGGCTATTGCTAAAGTTTGCGACCATCGCGACGCTCCATCGACGTATATAAAATAGTGGATCAGGGGATGATCCATCTATGACACAAGAGAATTTTTTAGAACAAGTCCTCGATGATTGTGATCATCTCAAAAAATTATGTTACATGCCTCTTATCTCTAAGGCTGAGACTTCCTGCCCTTATGGGTGAATTTTTTTGAGGTAGAGCCCATTGACGGGGTTAGCTAGGCATGTACCATCGAGCTCTGACAGGATTTATTCTCCTTTGAGGAGTAAATTTTTTATTATGTAAGGACATTTCCATAATGTTTCGAACTTCCTGGGTCCTAAGGCCACTTTTTCAACATTGTAGCGGAGGACTAGCTCCCCCTCTGAAAAATGAGCGAGAGGTGATGTTGCGGTCGAATGATGTTTTTACCCTTTTCTTATGTGCTTCATTATTTCGGAGTGACTCTCGTCAATTTTCATCGACAAGTTCTAACTATACCAACCATTTCTCTAAAGGTTGGCTATCATCGAGGAGTTCAAATCATGGCCTCCACTATGTATACCAATTGGAAAGGTGTGAATCATGTTTCATATTTAACTGTTGTGCGATATGCCCATAGGGCTGAAAAAACCATATGGTGCCAGTTTGTTTTATGGTTGTTGACCATACATTGTAACATTGTTTTGAGTACTTCGTTAACAGCTTCTACCTGATCATTGGACTGGGGGTAGTATGGTGTCGCAAATTCATGTGTGAATCCTAGATGTTGGGACAGCTCTTGGAATATTTTGTTTTCAAAATGCTTTCTATCATCGGAGACTAACTCCTTAGACACACCGAATCATGCAATGACATGGTTGAAGAGGAACCATGTTGCAGTTTTGGCGTATTGTCATATGTAGCGTGGATTCAGCCCACTTGGTGAAATAGTCGACGGCTACAATAATGTATCTGTGGTTTCCAGACAATTCATGGTTGCAAGTCATAAAGTTGATTCCCCATTTGCAAAAGGGTCTTGTTACAATGATCGGGTGCAGAGGAGCGAGAGGTGATCTTGCCTTGTGGGTGAAACGTTGGTATCGCTCACAGCGTTTGACTGCATGAATGAAATCATGGAATAGGGTGGGCCAAAAATAACCAGCCCGTAGGAATTTTTGGGCAGTAGCCATCCTTTAGAGGTGGTCACCACAAGCCCCAATATTGCAATCATTTAAGACTTTCTCAGCTTGGTCGTGCGTGAGGCATCGGTGTAAAATAGTGTCAACGCCTCTTTGATAAAGGACGTCTCCCATGAGGAGGTATCAATTGGCCTGGTGGCATATATGCCTTTCGTCGTCACAGGTGAGCTGTAGTTTGAAATTTTTGGTTTGTAAGAATAGGACGATGTCGTCATACCAAGGGTCCTCAGTCGTTACTAAAAATAGATGTTCATCTGGTAGTGAGTCATTAATTGGGGATCCTATAGTCAGACTTGGAAGGTCAGTGATGAACTTAGCTAATTAATCTTTTTTTTTCCCTTGGGGGAGCTAAAATACAGATCAAATTCCTGTAGTATGACTACCCACAGAGCGTACTTGTGGTTCATTAGACGAAGGGTTAGCAGATATCTCATGGGGTTGATAGTTGTTATGATTGTTGTAGCCTTTAGGATGATGTAATGCCAAAGTTTTTGTACTGTGTGCACTAGGGCTAGGGCAATTTTTTCCTTTGGTTCATATTTCAAACCAGGGCCAGATAGGTTCTTACTGACATAATAAATTACGTGTTCTTTATTATCTGGCCTGTCTTGGACTAACACCCCAGCTATAGTTGTGTCTGATGCTGATAGGTATAAGGTGTAGTCTTCTTCATAATCGGGTGGATTGATCAAAGGGGTTGAAGATAATGTGTCTTTTAGTGTCTCAAACAAATTTTGAGCTTGATCGCCGCATTTGAACGGAATGTCATGATAGAGTAGGCGTAGGAATCCTTGCACGCCAGTGGCATAGTCGAGGACAAAGCGTCATAAGAAGTTGGCTTTCCCCTGCAAGCTTTAAATTTTCTTGAGATTTTTGTGTGGTGGCATTTCTTTGATTGTCTGGACCTTGAGGGGGTCCATTCTAATCCCTTGTTGGGATACAATGAATCCTAATACTCTACATGCATTAACATAGAAGACACACTTGAGAGGGTTCAAGTGTAGGTTCTAGTGTCGACACCATTGGAATACCAAACGTAAATCCTCCAAATGGTCACTTTGTTTCTTGGATTGTACGATGAGGTCGTCCAAGTAAGCTAAGATGAGGTGAGCCAAGTCATGGAAGATATAATTGATGGCCCGATGGAAGGTGGCTCAAACGTTTTTAAGACCGAAAGGCATAACTTGGTACGTGAACGTGCCCCAAGGGGTAGTGAATGTCATCTTGTACCGATATGTGTGTTGGATTTGAATTTGATTGTACGCTGAGAATCCGTCCATGAAGGACAAGGCCTCATGACCGGTGCAAGAATCAATGACTTGGTTGATAAACGGGGTAGCGTATTTGTCCTTGGGACAAGCTTTATTTAAATCTCGAAAATATGTGCAGACTCGTATGGTGCCCTATTTTTTCATGATGGGTACGGGGTTGGAAACGCACGACATGTAAGCAATTGGGTAGATGAACCCGGATTTGTGAAGCTTTTCAATCTCTTGCTTGATTTCTTCTGCCTTGGATGGGTGTAATTAACGCTGCTTCTGGAGAACTGGTGGTACATCAAGCCAGGTGGCAATGTGGTGTTCTACGATGGTGGGGTTAAGCCTTAGCACTTCCAAATAATCCCATGCAAAGATGTCCTTGTACTCTTATAACAAGTTTGTGTAAGCGACTACCTCGTCTGGGGATCATATTTCCCCTAGTTAGATTTCTTTGATTTTGTCTGATTTTATTGAGATATTCACCTTAATGGTTGGTGAAATATTCAACATATTCCGTTCTTCAAACGCATCTGGCGCTGGGATAGGGTTTTTGAACCAATCTACCTTCCCTAATGGGAGAAATTCTTTGTATTCAATGGTATATATGTCCTGGGTTTCTGGGCTTCTAGGCAGGAACATTTTTTTTTAAGAAAAAATGAGCGGTAATGCATCGAGTCCCACAAACAATATGATTTTGCCATGGCCTCTAAAATATCTTCGTCAGAGTGAAACAAGATGTCTAAGGGGGAATTGGTTTACGCGAGGCCGTGAGGAATTTATTCGAGCCTAACTGTGTTGGTTGATAGACATGAATATGGTTATGTGGTTAATGTCGTGGAACCAGATGAGGTTGACAAGGTGCAGACGTGTTGGGTTTGCACCGTCGATGGTACTATTACTGTTGTGGTAGTTGCAGCGGTCTCGACACCAACGAAAGATGAGCAGACAGCACGAGTCATGGTTCCCATGCACGATGAGATGAATCGTATATGGTGTTGTGTGTCGTCAGCTTTAAATGGTGGAATAATTTCCATTGTGATTGTTTTTTTAAGAGAAAATTCTTGCTCTTCTGGCGACATACTAAGGGTACGTGCACATTCTTCGACTTCGAAGTTATGTTGAATGTAGAGGTGTTGAAATTTTTTCATTAAGGGTAACATCTTTGTTTCTTGGTTATGGCTAGTGCATTTGATGAATGGAGTAAAGGTGTCTATTGACTAGATAGTGTGAGAACTAACACTACTCTTTATGCCTAAAGTGGATGCCTGGAGATGATTGGGCATTGGGGCATGTTTGCACTTCTGCCATCTCTGAGTCTTCAGTTATGGTTGGTCTGGCTCCTTCAATGAGTTCCAACTCAATGCTGCCCTTGCCACTTGTAATCTTGGGAGGTATCCACAATTCATAGTGTGATGTAATTGCGAGAAAATCCTACAATAGCAGTGCATGATATTCTCTTGATTAGAGATATGGATCAGCAGTATGGTGGTGACCATGCGAAGACTGTTAGTGAGTTTCTTGAGTTCCTGACATTGATTGACCATGTGGTATTTTCTATCGCATAGAACACACGTTGTTATTGGTTGGTTTTGTACCTTGCTAGGATGATTGGTTGCCTTAACCTTCCTAGGGCTTCAGTAACGATGGGGGAAAATATGCATTGCGTCAGGATGCCTTGGTTCTAAACGCATTACATCCAGGTATTTAGTGACCAAAGAGCATATGGTGTCTAACAAAGGTAGAAATTGGGGGATTTAAGTACAATTTCAAGCATGATGGTTGTTGTGACAAATCAGAAAAGATTGTTTCTCATTGGTTCTCCACCCCCTTTGGACTGCAGGATTAATTGGGTACCATTTGCGAAATGATCTTAAATCAGGGAATTGAGCGATCAAATGATTGTCGGCATTTCTTAATGTGCAGGTTGGGTTTATTTGTAGAGGGTGGTTGAGGGCAATAATATTCCCCCTTGTTGTCTATTTTTTTGTGATATGAAGAAGATGGAATTAGTTGCCTCAGTCTCTTGGGTTGTCGAAATTTCCACTGAGTTTGAATCCGACCCGTCTGCTGCAGCGAGATGGGTTATGGCCCGGCATAAACAATTTAACGTCAAACAGAAACAGGGCATATAGGGACAACGATGAATTGAGTGGTTGTATGAACACACTCAACATGAATACTCGACTATTCATAGTGTTGATCAGCGGTTGTCATTGATGTCAACCCAAGCAGCACCAGGGGCTAACCCAATATTTCATGGGAATTTTTACCTACCAAATTAATATATTCTGGGTCAATAATGATTTTTATGGTTTCGACTTATCGAGATGTTTCTGTTGATATATGGCATGCCATGTAATTCTTCACGGTTTGAGAGATACTCATGTTTGAAGTTTGTACCCCCAGTTAGTGGGCTAAAAACCCATGGGGTTGGGGCATGGGTCATTGAAAATTCATAATTAATATTTTTTATACTCCTAAATTCCCTCCCATGTTCACTTGTTGAAGCCCCTCTCAACTTAAGCATTCATATAAATTGTGATCTTCATTTCCTCTTATGCAAGGGATTCGGCAATTTGAAACAGGTAATCGTGGAATTTTCTCTCTAACTCTTTTTCTACGAAGGATCAGAAGCTGAAATTTTTAAGAGGAAAAGCCGAAATCCTGAGGAAGCTGATGTAAAAATTTCAGATCAATTTGCGCAATATTTTTGGAGATGTGATCTGTGGAAGTAAGGGTTTTTGCAGGCTCCTGAAATTCATCTCAAAGAAGTGACCTTGGTAAAATCGTCATAACTCTCTCTCTCTGAGTATCAGATTGGAATTCTGTAAAAAGTGGTAGATATTGCATAGTCTTTGTTTTTCGCTCTATCAATTTCAGAGGAAAATGAAGAAACAGTGACACGTGGAATGTCATACAATTGCGCTCTGCTGAAATAGTCCATAATTAGGGCAGTGTGAGAAATTGGGTATAAATCTCTCTTGAAGAATCCAAATTGGGTCAGACCTATGGCATTGGAAAGACAACTCAGAGGACTACTACAGGACCAAAAATTAGATATTGAAGATCTGAAATAATAGATATACACCAGATTCAATATCGAGCTCCTAGAAGGAAAAAAAAGCTAGATCATGTGTTGTCAAGGGTTGCAAAGGACCAGACTTTCTACGGTAGAAAAGCAAAGCAAGGTGCAGCAGAGGGTAGCATGACAAGAGCAGCATCCAAGGTGCATAACAGCAGCAATAAGTTCATCATATGAAGTCTTCAAGTGGGCAGCACTGCATACAATCATTGTAAAGGTATCATTGTACCTAGTCATTGTAAATACATTATTGTACAAATTGTACTAGTATCTATCTGCCAAGGGTTGAAGAGGCAGTGTTGGGAGGTCTAGGATCATCATTAGGTGTTTGTGTCAAATTTGGGGTTATGGTCTAGTATATATTCTTCTTCTACATCATTCTATATCATTTTAAAGTGGACCATTTTCCCTGGTACGGGAGTCCATTCATTTTTTATTCTTCTATAGGGTGGTAGGGTGGTGCTAGGCTGAGTTCTAGCTCATTGGGTGTTGGGGCATCCATTCATTTTACTACTGAAGAATCTAGGGCGTTGGAGCGTCCATCCAATGGGAGCTGGAGAAGAATGCTTTTCTAGATTCTAGGAAGTTGGAGCTTTATTTTCAATTGGAGTTGAAAAGAATTATTAGAAAAGCATTAAGTGGTTTTTGTCCCGGAGTGGGTTTCCACCTTAAAAACTGTGTGCATTTGTGTTTCTCTTGTTTGCTGCTATCATTGTACAAACACTGATAATAATTGAAGATTAACTAATGCTCTAATTTAAAGAAATAATGATTCACCCCCCCTCTCAGTATTTCCAACACATAGGTCATCGTAGTATACTGGGTTCACTGGGTACCATCTTTGAAATAAATCTAGAGCTACATAGTCAGCGATGAAGTGATATCGTTCATCACGAAGTGCGCAGAGCTAGACTAGAGCTTGAGGAATATTATGGAGAGGAGGTGTTCGTTCATGTGACCATATTTCCTCTCACATATAATATGCTCCTTGTTGCTTTCATCCTTTGATTTGTAGTATTTTTTGCAGATTTCTTGTCTGAGCCAACTAAGTTGGGGTTTTTAGCGATGAAGCATCGCATGAGATCCAACATAGACCAGAATTGATGGATATGGGGACAAGGTGCACATGGTGGTTGCTCCGACAAATCTAACATGTATTTCATCGATGCCGAACTAAGTTTCTTTGGGAAACTCACGGGACTTGATACCAATTGTTAAACGCCATTAACTCGGGGCACTATGTGACTAAGTGATCAGACTCATCACATAGTACGCAAACTATGACCTGCAGTGTGACCTTCGTTTTCCATCTCCTGCCCGTTGGGGTGATTTTATACGAGCAATATGTAGGCTCCTCTCGTGTGTATAGTATGGTTTTAGTTTGTCCCTTGTCTGTTTGCATGGATGGAACTGAGGGGTCCTGTTGGTAATATTTCTCTAGGGCTTGCAAGGCATCCCTATATCATGGCATCTTTGGGAAATGATGGGTATAATTCCCATAATGGTCGCATATGGCGCACGCATGATTGGTGCGCAATGATTTCCCTTAGTTTTTCATGGCCTGCTCCTTCTTATGGGAAGTCTAGGTCACGACATTTATTTCGGTGTGTAAAATAGGTTTCAATTCATCTAACTCCGGGAAAATATTAGTAAGATGACCTACGATATCGCATAATGCATAATGTTGTAATTCCCTAGGTAACTTGGGGGTTTCGACTTTATTCCCTTTTTTGTTATTTTTCTTGGTCGCATTAGTTGGCACTACTACATGTGTATCGTTAACCATTGTGACCTCCTAAGGAGCGATGGGGTTATTCCTATAGAGGTGATGCCAGGACTTCCTAGCATGGCTGGTGGGACCAAATACTACACGGGTATTGCGAAATCCATATTCGACAATGTTATAATTGCCGAGACTTGTTTTGACACAAAACCAAGTGGGGGGTATAAAAATAAGGTTTGTGAAATGGCGTACGGTAGGAATGTCGTGTCAGTGGCTTCGGCCTCCGTACTACTTGGTTTCTATGTCTGGGCTAGTTTTTGTGTCTGATGACATCATCATGCACACTAGTGCCCCTGTCCTTTCTGGGACTTCCTATGGTATAATAGGGGGATCTCCTAGGAATGAACCTAGGATGGATGATGGTTTGAACTGGCAGGGGCCAAATTCTGTATACCGTCTAAGTGGTTTTGTAGTTGTGTCTACGTATGGTAACACGACATTGAGGGTTGTCATGGGTTTCTTGTCATAGTATGTGAGTTGGTCGATGGTGATGATATGATCGTCATGGGGAAACATCATTACCCTAAATATAGAGGACACAATCGCAGTCATGGCATACATATAACTCCACCCGAGGAGTATATTATAGTCTAGTTGTGCATCTAAGACCTCAATGTCTATAAGTATTGTCTTTTTGGACAGGTTTACGAGGACATTTTGATATATACTGACAGGGGTTGAAGGGAGACTGCCATATGCTCTAAGAATTATGTCAGATGGTTTCAATTCAGGTGATCCTAAATTTTTCCAAATGGATTTGGACATGATGCATGTGGATGCTACTTCATCGACGATGCATCAGTGTATGGTGATGTTATGAACTGAAACCAGTATTTGGAAAACAACCAGAGAAGGAAGCCTGGGGCTTGCTTTGTCTAGGTCAAAAACCATTAGGCATGAATCAGAAGGGTAAATTCTGCCTAATGTGAAAAGTAAGGATTTTCGTTGTCTTGGGCATGATTGCAAAACTTCCAAGGCTGACATAGCAACTGGTGATTGTGCTAAATCATCAACTATGTTATACTTATCAGCAGCTTTAGAGTGATTTCCTACGCGCCTAGTTGGTCCCTTAACCGTTTTCAGAAGGGGCTCTATAGGTACTTTTGATATGGTTAACAATGTAGTAGGTGCACTCATACGCGTACCTGATGGGCTGGTGTCCAGAGGTGTATCATAGTTCATATTCCTTATTTGGAAGAAAAATTTCTCACCTACCATGTAAATTTCGTGATTGCCGCCTCCAGTATCGTTTTGGGGCTTTTGTTTTTGTTGGGTGTTAACCACTCCTTGGTGGGGGAAAGGCTCATGCATCACAGCAGGTTGTTGAGTAGGTCCCCCTTGTCCACGGTTTCCCTAAAGTTTTTTCAATTCGGGGAATTCGGAACAGTGGTGAGTGTAATGGCCATATTCACCACATATGGCACAAGAATGATTTTTCCTTAGACTGGATCTCTTTTTTTTCCCCTAGGAGTTAGTATTTGGCTCTTGGTTTCGATTTCAGTTGAGGTTGCCCCCAGACTGAGATCGCAAAGGGCGTTGTTGATTACTACCCCCCTGTCCAGAGTCTCCCTTTTGCTTATTCCTAGGGTTCTTTTTTGCAACATTTGGAGGGTTATTGTTATTCTCCTGGTCGTATGATTATCGTTGTTGAGCCTGTGATGGTTCATTAGGTTCACCAGCATGTTGTTTTGTCGTGGTGTATTTTGTGCGGGGAAAGGGGGATATAGGCTCCCTTGTCCTTGATTGGTGTAATATTGTTGGGGAGGTTCTCTTGCAGCAGCATTCCAAGCTGATTATTGGTTCCCTTGCGAGGGAGGGTACGAGCCTCCCTTTTCTTGATGGTATGGTATCATTGTATTTGTCATATTCTGCAAAGGTGTAGATTGACTTTCGTGGTAGCTAGGTTGCGACAAGTTCTGGGTAGAATCGTACGAGTATCCTACGTACTGGATATTTCTTCCTAGGTGACCTTGATTCAAATACTTGATCAAATCGTCTTCAGTATTCGACGCGCTTGGTAACTCTCTATAAGTTTTCAAGCGCGGGGCGT
This sequence comes from Pinus albicaulis, assembly GCA_034641835.2. Taxonomy (NCBI): domain Eukaryota; kingdom Viridiplantae; phylum Streptophyta; class Pinopsida; order Pinales; family Pinaceae; genus Pinus; species Pinus albicaulis. The sequence continues at coordinate 1,104,924,397 of CM076577.1, forward strand.
TTGGAAATACATTGTAAATATCTCCTAACTAGGTGCAGATGAGTTCAAGTTGTTGGCCTTTGTTAATGGCGTCCTCCTCGGAGGTAGGTTTCTATGTCGCCTCGTCTTTTGAGATCTTTGATGTGAAAAATAGGTCCAAAAACACTCTATCGTCAAGTTTGGCTTTACACAAACTGCAATGTCACCCCCATTTTTTGCGATGGTCCGATATATTGACAGCTGGCGTTTGCCTAAAATGAATCAGCAGTTCCATTCCTGAATCATGGTGAATGTGTAGCTAAAAATAGGTGAGGAACGTGGTAGCAAGGGTGCTAAAGGTTCCATGAGAAGTAGAAGGCTTCTCCACATACCATTTAGCCGCAGGCCCTATTAGGGTGTGTTGAAAAACTCTTAGTCGAATAGTATCATTAATGATACTATTGGACGAACACCACAGGTGGAAAGTCATAATATGATTTCCTCGGTCTTCTGCTTTCTTCCCTTAGATTTTTTGGTATATTTGAAGGGAGCTTCGTGGGCATGGAAGGCCAATTAAGGCTATGAGAAATGGGTTCATTAGTTAAGTTTGTTAGATCTGGAATATTAAGTGATGTTATGAAGGGTAATTGAGTATTGATTGCCATTGTACAATGTGGAAAAATAGGTGTCTAAATATGATAGTTTAGGGGGGGCTCTAGGGGAATATTACCCTATGGCATGCCCTAATGAATATTTTTTTGACTCCCCGAAGGGGTAGTGCTCCTCTGCCCTCTAAGGGTCATGGGAGGAGTTGAGTGTGGTGACCCTATTGGGGTTTCCACTGGTGTGATGTTGGGTGACCCTTGGGGGTTTCCAATCATAGATGCCCCGATAGGATGAACCGATAATGGTGGTGGTGTGTCATCTTCGATGCCTAAAAGGCGAGAGACCTGGCATTCCTCCCTATAATGGGGGAGGTCCAAGAAACTCCTAGATCAATGGGGTCCTGTTGGGTCCATTATGGTGTCAACTAGCTTAATCTTGGTGATATTTTTGGTTTGCTGGAGGAAGTAAGATTTTTATCAAAGAAAATTCGATCACATGAATAAAACAAAGAGAAAAAATAAGAGGTAAGTTTTCCTTTAAATTAACGTTATGTGATCAAGAAAGAAAAAAATGTGGTTTTTTTTGTTTTGCATATGATATTCAAAATCCTAGATAGACCTATTCGTCCTTACACTCTTAATGTAAGTGGGCCTTGCGAAGATGTCTACTAATGGGTACTGGGGCTAACATCCCAAAAGAACTGGCGATGCCTATCAGCAGCCGAAGAATCGACCAAGGTAATGGTGAGAGGATCGAGTATTTCCTGCACCATCACCGATAGGGAAGGATGCCCTAGTTTTGGCCACTAAAGTATTTTCATCCCACATGAGCATTCGAGCCTTGAGCTTCTTGGAAATCAGCTACTAGTACCGAGCACTATATGGGTTAGGTAGCCCCAAAAAGTACCGCACGCACTGGGTCTAAGCTTAACCCCCTCTAAAACGGGTCTCTAGTAATGCTCATGTATTTGTTTCGTGGGTAGATAGATGGATTTGAAGCTCCCTAAAAAGTCAACATATATGTTTCAAAATGTATTATGACCACAACAGCTTATTGGATGCCTACCCCCAATGGTCCTAACCTAAACTATAATTTCTTTTGTGGCCCCTGTGGGGAGAATTTATTGAGTTTGGTTAGTGATTATTTTTAGAGAGTCTCAACTTTCTTAGGGTGTGCCTTGGTGAAGTAACTGTAAGAAGAGGATAAAGGTCCCAACACACTGGGTGCCTTTTGGTCCAATGCTTACTGATTCTTCGTGTGTGCTTTGGAGTGTAAAATCACAAGTGTTATGAGATATGGATATGCGTTGATCCTTTACAATCCTTTTCTAATTACCCTATGTGTGATTTTTCCTTGAAAAAATAAACTTATGTGCAAATTATGGGCCGTTTACACCTTGCCTAGTTAGACTATGTTTGCACTATAGGGAGATGGAAAATTGTCTTAAGAAAGTATTCATGTGCATATCCAGGCTCATCGTGAGGTGAAATTGTGGCAGAGATTACTTGTTTTATTTTCGACAGTTTGGTCCTGGTCTCGATTCCTAATGCAAAATTGAACTAATCTAATGCGATAATTGAAAAAACTTGAATTAGCTAAAGATATGTGGATATATGGGCCACTTACTTTTAAGTTAATTATGCTATGTGTTTTGCATCTTTTATGAGCAAATCGTTTGTTTGGACAACATATATGGATTGAAGGCCACTGACTTTTCCCTACTTAAACTATGTGTGATTTGGAAAAATAAAAAACTAAAATTAAAAATACTTAGTTGCTAAGATAAATTATAGAAAATAAGTGTCCTAACCAGTCATGAAATACCATAACATAATGATGGAAATTTTTTTATGGGTTGCCAAACACTCTACAACTACAAAAAATGTGAAAGCCAAAAATGGGCTTGATGCCTACTACGCGGCTTATCCACCCACAAGCGTGAAATGCACGTCTGTCAGAACAGAATGCGCGCGATCAGGAAGAAACAAAAAAAATTCTCCTCTTCTAGGCAAAATTTCTCACTGAGGGTAACTGATAGTGCTGAGAGGATGCAAGGGTGATTTTGCATAAAGTTGAACAAGAAGAAGGGCCTGCATCAACAACCATTAACTCAAAATAATGAATCTAATGGAGTCTTAATTCCTATGGTAGTGTATTCGGTGCATGGGTGGACGAAATACACTTTGCTTAGTAGGGAGGTTGCTTACCTACATAAGAGTCACAGGTCAAAATGATTTTTCAAACATTACTGGAACAAGTTCAACATGTAATAAGCTAAGTTAAATGGAAACATAGCATGCTACATAAACAATGAAACCAAAACAAAACAACATGCACAAGATACATGCTCAATAGAGAAAACACACTAATAACTCAACAATGGAGAGCTTTCTCCCTTTATTAGGTGCTGGTAGTAGTAGAAGATAGAATGCTAAATATATTGTAGTGGATCCTTCGAGCTACGAAGCTCCAATATCTAAGACAAGGGGGTCTCTTCCCCTCAACCTTTCAGCAAGCCTCTCTTCCCTCTCAAAGGATGGTAGATCGACGAACATGTGGTGAACTCTTCTCTCTTGGATTGAGATGTTGGGTGGCCAACAACTGAATCCCTTCAATCCTCCTACTTCTAAACAACACAAGCTGGTTTTCTAAGCAGAAATTTGGCCAACATAACAATGTTTCCCCTATTTATCTTCCCAAGGCTGGTTTTCATAGACCATTTTCAAATTTTCCCTCTTTCTCTTGGTCCAAGATGGATGGTGACACAAGAGTGGGGTTATGATTCCTTTGTATGTTGCACTAAAGCCTCAAGGTGGCTTAAAGGCGACTATACTTGGTTAGTTTGAGTGAGAATATTTTTCTCCAAGTGCTGTCTCGGATGGTGACATTCCACATCCCCAGGATCGCGCGATTATCGAAGGGATAGCCGTGCAGTGCGCTGATATCGAAGGAAAAGTTGCACTGCGCACTCAGAGCCAGTGTTGCATGTGCATGTTCCTAAAATATTTCCTTCTAACCTTAGGAAAAAATAGATTTTTAGCTCCTCTAATGTATTTATTTCGTGTAAACCTTTATTTGTACCTTTTTCTTGACATTTTTTGATATCTTATGTCTGTATGATTTTCCAGTGTTAACATAAGGCTATAGATTGCAATGGGACCAATGTAAGAATTCATTCAGGATGAGTTGAATACATTGGTTTAATAGGCCATGCATTGGGGAGGTAGCTGATAGTCAAACAATTAGCCTATTTGCTTTCACAAATTGTAAGTGTCCTTAAATTTTTGCATATTTGTTTTATGTTCACTATTATTTAATCATCGTGATTTGTTAATTTTATTCATGTCACATATTCTATTTTCATAATTGAGTTGCTTTCTTTCTTTTGCAACTCTCCTTTTTCATATTTCAGTTCATGTATTTACTTTTGGCAGATTCAAAAGCAAGTACTTAAAGAGAAGATGTCACAATAGCAGAGTGAATGAGCTAATGGACTGAACCATTGAGCATTTTCATTACTGATACAAGCAATTCGCACTGAGAATCAAAGTTATTAATGCTTAGCATTTGATCTTTTATGCATTTGTGTTATGTTTATTTATTTCAACTATAGCTATGGTGATTGAAAATTGAAACTTGATACCATTATTGTTACTATGATTGTATTTCTTAATGTTACAACCTTATGCTTTGAAATTTTGTATTATGTTACTGATACATATATGATAATAACATGAAACATGAGAATAGTTCGTTTTGCTATGAAACCTAAATAATTTTCACTGTTATCATATTTTTAAATTTATCCGGATCAGGGAAGAGCTTTTTGCAAACAACTTTTTGTGCGGAGTACAAAGATTTTGACCATGAAATCTTTAAAGCTTCCTCCGCACAATGCGCTTAATCCGTAGTTCCACTTATATTCTTATTTATGCAAAGATAACTATAGAAAATTCTTTATACTTATGTTCGTACCTCTGAATATGTTTCAAATAAGGCATTTTCCCGAAAGTGCATAAGAATTATATTGTGTGAAGAAAGCTTTCAATGTGCAGAATGTCGCACTTCGGACTAAAGGTTTTTATTGCTAATATTTTGGTATTAAACAATGCATATTTGTTGCTCGCAATAAGACCAAGGAAACTAATGGACTTAGTGATAAATGGTGCATATCCCCCTATATATGCAACTAATTAAGTTTATTTTTCATTTCTTCACACTTCACACTATCAAAACAACAATGAATACCACACTCGATAATGCCCTTTGATCAGTCATTCACATTGAAGTTTACACACAATACTAATGAGAATTTTACTAAGATAACAAATATATTGAGCACATATGATGCAACATAGTGTTTTCCTATAGTGCTTATTAATTGATTCTACCCGCACAAATCTCTCCGCACAGTGAGCATTTGTTCTCCACATACACTTCCTTCGCATAGCAACCTACGCACAGCTTTCTCCACACAACAAAAGCTAGCTTGGGAATCTTGCTTGTAAAATAAACCTGGAAAATAATGCCAAAAAGGAGAAGCATCAAGTTGGCATGTGGCATTTTTTTGTTGAATTGCTAGGTTTATTATTTAGTAGAACAAATAATAGCATAATTCACAATTCTATTTTGTTGAAGTGCGGAAATCATAGTCGAAATGTAAAAGGTGTTCAGTGACATTTGTGCTTATGTTCAAAGGTTGTTCTGATGCATAGTTAAAGACTCTGCATTTTCACATAAAATACATATACAATATTGAATTAATTGATTAATGCCAGTCTCCTCACAACTTCCTTCGCACACGCTTCCTTCGTCCAATCACCTTTGAACAACCACATGCTTCGTCCGCAAAACCACCAGTGTACAAGCTTCACCTATTAAAATCGACAAGAACCATATTGACATTACACTATTGGCAAACAAATGTGAACATTAGACTATTAATAAGAATGAACATTATTTGTGTTGTGGTTTCGAATTTTAATAGACCTTCTCGTTTTGTCGGTTAACTCAGCTAGTAACAGTTTATGCATTAGGATTAATATTTTAATGATTTCAAAATCATAACCAAAGCTTCAAAGCTTTATATTTTGTATTAATTTTGAGAATACACATTAATTTTAATATTTCAATTCTTTCAAAATCATGATTTTATGTTTAATATTTTAATGCTTTGAAATAATGCAAATTTGGATAACCTTGTGAAGTGATAATTCATATATACTGAATTGAATTTCCAATGACATGATGTTGACAATATGACTGCCATTGCTCAGTTCATAATTTAAAAAAAACAAAAAAACAAAAGTTAAGTACCTTTATCATAATTATCAAGTTTGTTGAAGAGAAAAAAGCAGTTTACGGAGCATTTCTTGTGTGAATAGAAAATGTGTGGAACATGTGACATGGATGCATGCATGGAAGTAGAAACGTAGCAATATGCACTTTCCTACTAAGCAATCAATAAATCAAGTGTCTAGTTAGGACAGCTCTATTAATTCAATTAATAAGAAAATTAAAATGTCAATTAATGATTGAATGGAATTATTGAGTACGGACGTAAATCTGTGGAGGTGGTTGTGCATGTGCATAGCCTATGCAAATAACAAATGCGGAAACATTTTATAAATTTCCAGATCATATATCGTATGAATGTTTACGGAGAACCGGATATGTGAGGGAGAACCAAGAATGTTATGTAGTAAGTCGTATGTTCGGGAGAGAAGTTGTGTATTAGTGAATGAAATGCGAACCTCTCCGCACAATAGAGTTACGTGTCCAGATATGATACTAAAGAGTTACTGTAATTGGTAATCTGAAGGTATGATACTAAAGAGAGAGACCTTAACAGTCCAGTTCATAGGGCCTACTCTAAATTTATAGTCCATTCAGGCACCTGGAGATTACCTAAGGTCGAGGGGGCATAATTGTGTAATCATGGGTGGTGCCCTAGAGTGAGGAGGTCCATCAGTCTTAACATCCAAGGCCAGTGTAGGAAGAATCTTTGAATGGAACACTAGCTACTCGATCAAATTTGTAGAGTAGTACTTTGCGTGGAAAAAGTCTGCATAGCGGAACGAATGGCATGATGCAAGATGTCTTGGGCGTCTGAGAGACGGTGAATAGAATAGAGTGTTGGATTTTAGGGCTATCACTGCCCAATGATCTGCTCACCCCCTCATGATTCTTGCTTTGATCCCTTACCCACCTAGCCAACAACAAGGGTTTGGGGGTTGGGTGAGGGATGCGAGAAAGCGATTTCAGACCTAATTTGGGGTAGTTTCTCTATATGCATGAATGTGTATGGAAGAATTTTTGTAGTCATCATTGTGCGGAACAGGCATGGGCTGAAACACAAATGTAGTTGAAATGTAGACCTACCTACGCAAATACAAAAAGATATTCAGAAATATAAATATCGCCAATAATATCATAAACATAAATTTATTACGAAAATATTAGCAATAAAATAATTTAGTGGATGAAATGAAGACCTCTTCACATAATAGAGTTAAGTGTCCAGATATAGCGTGTACTAAATAAGTTGTGTAGTCATCGTTATGCGGATCAAGCAATGCGGAACAAGTAATATGGACGAAATATGAACCTATACGTACAAATTGTTTGCTTGATGGGGCTTATACCCAGGTTCAAATGTGGCTACGTGAAATAAAAAAACCCATGATTACCAACCATTTCGGCAATGATCTACTTTCAAAGACCAAAGTCTCACCGTAGGAAATATAGGGGGATGCTAGAACCAGGTTTCTGCATCCAGAGGGATAGTGGATTGTGGCTTTAGGGATTTTCTTCCTTAGTAGAGCTTTGCCAAAGATATCTATTACTTATACAAGCGATGTTCAACACACCTGTTGAACTTACTAGCGGGCTACGTGATCTTACTTAATCATGCATAAAATAAGGTAAACAATCATAAACAGAACTACGTTATGCAATTACAGATCGAAACCCTTGATCATCACATATATTCATAAACAACAAGTAAAGTAAAACATATCAATAGAAACACAGACTTATCTCAACAAGTCTTTCATTAATTTCTCAAATCTTTCTCATACATTCACCTTCACCCTGCACACTCAGCTGTAGGGATTTGTGCACTTAGTTGCAGGCTTCGTAATGTCTCCGCACACTCAACTGCATGTGCCTTTCCTCTAACCCAAAACCATAGACTCTGACTCAAAACAATCTTACATCCAAATGCATTTCATCAACTTCGACTTTGACTGCATATGACTTCTATCTAGACTCCTTATATATATTTTACAGATACAATACCATGGTCTGAAAATGATGGCCAGAGTTTGATGTTCATAAAATAATCCCATCCCATTACATAATAAGGGGATTGACCCACCCTAAATTCCCTAAGACTCAAAATGGACTCCACGTTATGCACTCCGCTCCTTGATTTGTGGAATCTTTTCTCTAACTTCTTTCATCGAGGGGTCCCATGTCCAACGGGCCCCCAACACAAAACTGTGACTCGTCCTGAGTCACAATGTTGGTGTGCCATCGATCTTCACTTTGATACCACTCAAGGTATCCTTCAATAGTGGAAGCACTTCAGTGCACTGCTTTTCAAAATATTTGACTTTGTTGAGAAGTGTTTTTGTGAAAGTCTTGGCTGCCTTCTGCTCGAATCTTCTCTGTGCCTTGCGCAGTGATTTTAACTTATTTTCAGTAGTTTGGGAGAGCTAGATAGCCTCAACTTCCCATGGCTTCATTCTGTCTATAAGTAGCTACTCCCTCTTGTGCAGCTCATCGACCTGCTCCTGTAAAAATTTACCCTCTTAGAGGTGGGTAAACCACTGCATTGGTTCTAAGGTCTTGAAAATTACCTTAATCTGATCCATGCTCTATAAATGCCAACAATTGGCATACACAAATAGTGTTAATAACACTTCGCCCAAAGTGTGGAACATACAACATGTTCAGTATCCCGACCTCCTGGATACTACTCACCCATTTCATAGGCTCCAATATTGTAACTCCTCCCTCATAGGTTCATTGGCACAAATACCTTCTGGGCTCGAACTGCAGATATTTACTTCGATCATTAAATTCCTAGTCCTCCATGCATAGTTGGGGCATTTTGGCCAATAACTCTCCTTCAACTGGCACTTCATTCGAAATCAAAGGTGTAAAGACCTTATTCACCACGTCTAGATCCTTTGTTGACTTCTTAGCTTCTGACTTCCAGGGTAGAATATATAGAGGCAACCTAGAGATAGGTTCGACCTCCTCAGCATCAATATCCTCCAGTGCTACGTCTTCTTCGTCATATTCTATCTCCATAGCCTTCTTCTGTCGATCTTGGCCCCCCTTGCTCCATTTTCCTTAGGTTGTTTCTTCTGGGGCGAATATCTTGTTACTCGCTTCTGCGACTTCTTGGATCGCGTTGCGCCCACATTCGTTTACTGCTAGGGTGATGTTATGAAACCAGCTCCAAAAATAGAAGAAAAGAGAGATTAATGCCTTAGAAATCAGCCACTTCGAGGGGGAAACCTCCAATACATTACATAAATGAATAATTATTGGATGACTCAAATGACCAAAACCTCCTTTCTATAGATAGGAATCCATGGGGCCACAATGTAATCCTAGCTAACCTAACAAGCATAATGTAAGACCACAATAATAACAATATGGGGGTTACAAGGGTACAACAATAACAATAAGGGGGTTACACTAGCAACAATAAGGGACTATACTGGTAATATAGGGACCTAACATGCTCCTTTCCTTCAAAAAAGTGTTGTCCTCAATGCTTCAGTAGCTTCGGGTGATTCTGTATAAAATTCTCATCCCCCCAAGTAGAATCTTTAGTGGGTAAGTTCTTCCATTTGATGAGATACTCTGAAATTGATCGATTTCGTAGATGTCGAGTTCTTGTTTATGTGACTACTTCAGGTTTCAATATGGTTTTTCCTTCCTCCTAAAGTTCTGGTAATATTGTTTGAACTGGAATTTTGTCCCCTATAACCTTCTCTAAGCATGAAACATGGAAAACTGGATGCACTCGCAAAGAAGCAGGAAGCTCCAATTTGTATGCCATAGTACCAATCTTTTGCAACACCTTGTAAGGCCCATAGTACTTTGGCGATAATTTATTATCCTTCTTAGCTTGCTTGAGGGACATTTTTCTGTATGCTTGTAGCTGTAAAAATACCCATTCTCCTACATCAAAACTTCTCTCGCTGCGATGTTGATCTTCCTGTTGTTTCATTTGATTTTGTACCAAATTTAGGTTGTCCTTGAAGAGTTGGAGAACTTCTTTTTGATGCTCAATGTGATCTTCCACTGCTTGAACCCTAGAATTTTCCCTTAAAGAAGATGTGATGGACAGTGGATGATATCCATAAAGTGCCATAAATGGGGTCATTTTTGCTGCAGTATGGAAGGAAGTGTTATACCACCATTCAACGAGAGGTAACCACTTGACCCATTGTGCTTGCTTATCAGATACAAAACAAAGAAGATATCCTTCCAAACATTTATTCACTATCTCAGTTTGACCATCGGATTGAGGATGATAAGATGAGCTATGAGCTAGTTGAGTAACCAAACAAGAAAATAATTCCGTCCAAAAATTTCCTGTAAAAATGGGATCTATGTCACTTACAATAATCTTCGGGTTTCCATGTAGCTTTTGAATTGTTTCCTTAAATGCAGTAGCAACTGTACTTGCTTTAAATGGATGAGATAATGCACAAATGTGTGCATACTTGGTAAGTCTATCAACTACACCATGATGACACTCGTTCCTTTGGATTTAGGTAAACCTGTGATAAAATCCATTGAAATATCCTCCCAACATTGACTTGGAATGGATAAAGGTTGTAGAAGACCTGGGGTCTTAATTGTCTCAACTTTATTTTGCTGGCAAACCAAACATTCTGCCACAAAATTTTGAAAATCTGATTTAAGGCCATCCCAAAAAAATTCTTTCTTCACCCTGTGGTAAGTTTTGAAAAATTCTGAGTGTCCTCCTAAAGGAGAAGTGTGCAATTCCAAAACAATATTTTGTTTTAGTTTGGAATTTTTGCAAATATATAAGCGATCTTTGTACCATAAGGAATCATTTTCCCAACTAAATGTATTAGATGTACTAGGATCGTGCTACAAATTTTGAATGAGTGTCCACACTTCTTCGCCCTTCTTCCATTTATCCCTTGCTTTGGTTATCCAATCTGGTTGGATAAAGAAATGGCACAAAGCAATGCTTCCACCTCTTCATCCTTTCTTGAGAGTGCATCTGCAACAACATTTAGCTTCCCTTTTTTGTAGATGATTTCAAAGTCATAACCAACATCTTTGTGACCCATTTTTGCTGCTCTTCTAAAGATAGTCTTTGTTCCAAAAAGTGTTTAAGACTATCATGATCATTTTTTACCTTGAAGTGTCTTCCCCTTAGGTAAGGTCACCATTTCTTTAGTGCATGTAGTATTGCCAACATTTCCTTCTCATAAATAGCCGTTTTTAAATACTTTCCTTTGATTGGACGACTTTCAAAAGAAATGGGTCTTCCTTCTTGCACTAAAACAGCACCAATTCCATTTCCTGAAGCATCACATTCCACAATAAAGGTTTTTTTGAAGTCTGGCGTAGCTAATACTGGTGCTAGGCACATTGCCTCTTTAAGATGTTCAAAGGCCTTAGTTGCTTCAAGAGTCCATGAAATTGCATCTGTCTTCAATAGTGTTGTTAGAGGTGTTGCTATTCTCCCATAATTCTTAACAAACTTACGATAATACCCTGTTACCCCAAGAAATCCGCGCAACTGCTTTATGTTTGTGGGGACTTTCCATTCCTTAATGGCTTTAATTTTGTTACGATCTACTTTAACACCCTTGTGAGATACAATATGACCCAGATATTCCACCTCTTGTACTCCAAAGAAACATTTCAATGTTTTTTCATATAATTGTTTCTCCTCCAATAGTTTGAGCACCCTGTCAACATGTTGAACATGATCCTTCCTAGACCTGATGTAGATTAGTATATCATCAAAAAATACTACCACAAATTTTCTAAGGAAGGTTTTGAAAATGGAATTCATCAACCCTTGAAATGTAGAAGGCGCATTGGTAAGGCCAAAAGGCATGACCAAAAATTCATAAATACCCTCATGAATTCGAAATGTTGTTTTTGGAATATCTTCAGTCTTCATTCTAATTTTATCCTGAACGAAGATCCAACTTAGTAAAATAAATTGCTCTGTGTAATTCATCCAATAATTCATCAATAACAGGAATGGGAAATTTGTCTTTAATAGTGAGCTTATTGAGCTCCCTATAATCCGGACACATGCGCCATGATCCATCCTTCTTGTGCACCAATACTACTGGAGTAGAGAAATAACTTTGACTAGGTTGAATTATACCAGCCTCTAACATTTCTGCAATCATACATTCAATTTCACTCTTTTGGACATAAGGATATCTGTAAGGCCTGATGTTTGGAGGAACACTTCCTAGAACCAAATGAATAGCATGATCATGATCACGAATAGGTGGAATTCCTTCGGGAGTTTCAAAAACCTTGGAATGATTGTCCAATACTTTTTGGAGATCTCGAGAAATAGATTATTTTGATATTGGAACTTCTAGTGAGCATAATTGTGAAATTATGCCTCGTTGTTCTTTCTTCAGAAGCTTTGTCATGACATTAGAGCTTATTATCTTTCCTGGCTTCCCTGCGATACCCCATAATTCGATTTCCTTTCCTTCCGAAAAAAATTTCTTGAAAATTTCTTGAAAATTAGAATCTATCGTCCCCAAATATTTTAACCATTGTGCTCTTATTACAACATCAGCACCTCCCATTGGAATGGAAAGCATTGGACTATTCAATACATATTCCCCCATGGCTAGCTTGATATTATGGCATTTTCCATCGAAATTTATAGTTCCTCCATTTTCAACCATCACTTGACATTCTAGTGCTGGGTATAGGAAACAATTCAATTCCTTGGCTACCTTACAATGAATAAAATTATGGGTACTACCCGAATCAATCAACAATATTACCTTTTTCTTCGTGATATGTCCTTCTATCTTGAGAGTTTGAGGAGTGGTAATTCCTACCAATGTATTACAAGATATGGTCAGACTCATTTATTCTTCTTCTAGGGTTGGTTCCTAGTGTATATCCTCTTCTTTTGAAGTTTCTTGTTCATTTTCTTCTTCCTCTTCACAATCTATGTAAAATATCTTCTCGGCACACTTATGACCTTTAGTGTATTTGCTATCACAACTGTAGAAAAGCCCTTTTGCTCTTTTTCCTTCCAATTTTTGTGGTGTCAACCTTGAAGGTTGTGGAAGTCTAGTAGTAGCAACACTTCCATATTTATAGATGTGAGTGGTAGGATTCCTTGTCGCCATAATTTTACATTCAATTTTTCTTGCCAACCTGAATGCCTTCTCCAATGAATCAGGTTCCCAAATGTGAACTTCATGTTGGATGCTATCCTTTAAAGTCCCTATGAAGACATCAATCCTGTGTTCCTCTGGAATATCAGTTACCCTTATATTCAATTTTTGGAATTCCTCAATGTGCTCCCCCACTGAACCCTTTTGTTTGAGATTTATCAATTGGCTAAAGAAGGTGTTCCTCTTTGTATCCTCATAATGTGCTATCATTTCCTTCGTAAAAATTGACCAAGTGACAATTTTTTTACGAGATCAAAGCCATCGATACCATACAAATGTGTTTTGTTCTAAATGTAAAGTTGCAATGCGTAACTTTTGTGTGGTTTGCACATTATTGAAATCAAAATATTGCTCCATTTGTAGTATCCATGCTACGGGATCCTTGCCATCAAACTTCTTCATATCCATATTTGGAATATGGTGGTTCTTCCATCCAACATTAGAGCTTATGAAATCACGATTAACATTTATTTTTTCTCATCATGAGTTTCCTCTACTATCTTTTCTCCATTAGGAAACATTTCTTGTATCAACTTTGTCAAACCTTCCATGTCTGATTTTAGATCATTCTTCATGTTTTCCATGTTGTCTTTCATTTTTTCTTCCATGTCATCCATCTTAACTTCCATGCCTTTCTTCAAACCATCCATATTATTTTTCAAACCATCCATCTTCGCTTCCACACCTTTCTTCAAAACTTCCATTTCTTTTTTTGTTGCTCTTTGCGAGAGCGAAATTTGGTGCACTTGCTCTTGTAATTTTGATAAATCATGTTGCAATTATTCATCTTCATGAGTCTTATTAGAGTAATTTGAGGGATTAATGGGTGTTTAATTCTTTTAGGAGGCATTTTGGAACCCAATACTGATATCTATGCTCAATAGGCCTTTGGAATCACTTAAAACTGATTTTTCAAATAAGACTTATGCAATTTGAAAAAAAATACACACCTTTTTCTTGATTTTGAGGAGCTCGATATTTAAACTGAATTATCTCTGTGATTGTGGATCTTCAATATCTGAAATTTGGCCCTAAAGTAGCACTCTTAATCTTCTTTCAAATGCCACAAGTCTGACCTAATTTGGATTCTTGAAGACAAAGTTATGCTCAATCTCCTACGATGACCTAATTATGGACTGGTTCAGTAGAGTGAATTTGTACGAATTGCCACGTCTCACTGTTTCCTCATTAGGATCTAAAATTGATATAGAAGAAACTACAGTCCATGTACTTGTGGTTACTTTCTACATAATTCCAATCCAATCCTCATAGAGAGAGTTATGATGATTTTCCCACGGTCACCTCTCTGAGATGAAATTCAGGAGCCTGAAAAATCCCTAACTTCCACAGACTCTATCTCTGAAAAAATTACGAATCAAGTTCTGAAATTTTTCCACAACATTCCTCAGGAGTACTGCTTCGCTCTGTGAAAATCTCAGCTTTTGAACCCTCGTAGAAAAAACGTTATAGTGAAAATTCCACGATGGTCTGTTTAGATTAAATTCAGGAGCCTACAAAAATCCCTAACTTGCACGAATCATATCTCCGAAAATATTGCGAACCAAGATCTAAAATTTTTCACAAATGTTCCTCGGTATTTCAACTTCGCTCTATAAAATTTTTAGATTTTTAACCTTCGTAGAAAAAAATTTATAGCGAAAATTCCACAATGACCTGTTTGGAGTAGCGAAACCCTAGAATCCAAACCTCTGGTACCAAATGTTATGAAACTAGCTCCAAAAATAGAAGAAAGGAAAGATCAACGCCTTATAAATCAGCCACTTCTAGGGGGAAACCTCCAATACATTACATAAATGAACAATTCTTGGATGATTCAAATGACCAAAACCTCCTTTCTATATATAGGAGTCCATGGGGCCACAATGTAATCCTACCTTACCTAACAATAATAATGTAAGGCCACAATAATAACAATATGGGGGTTACAGGGGTACAACAATAACAATAAGGGGGTTACACTAGCAACAATAAAGGACTATACTAGTAATATAGGGACTTAATAGGTGACCTCGGCCCTGTGACAGTTGCTGGCAGGGTAGTTGTCATTGTGGTGTCTAAACCTGGTCGGATTGTGTGGCTGAGCCCTACCTTGATCAATGCTTCTCTTGATGCTTCGAAATTTTAATCTGACATGCAATAGCTTGCTCGACACTCTTGCATAAAACAACTCTCACATCTAAGTCTTAGCGTGTAAATTGCTCGAATGGGGAGCGGGATTCCTGATTTATAGTGAAATTAAAATTCAAACTCCATCATCACCTTCATATACTCCTCATAAATACTTATTTGGAGGCAGATATGCCCATTAAATGCATCCCTCCCGCTCCTTTTAACGGTTAAGTCATTTTCCAATCACTATTCCAACGGTCACTTTTTGGATGAACTCCTCTAGACTCACCCCTGCAGCGAAGTCTTGCCTCCCTTGGTGCAGTACTCCTCAACTGCGCCTGCTATCGTTCTATTGTGTGGTACTGATACTTTGATGCAACCACCTTTCAGCAGAATCCTTGATAGTCCCATGCACTTGTTCATAGAGGCACCCGCAGATCTCCTTGCCCAACACAGACTTGTTGACCAGGTCTTTCCAACCAGATTCTCGGGCTTGTGCGAACTATGAAGCCCGATCAAGCTCTACCAAATTCCTTAGCTCCTTGGTAATTCAGAACACTCCTCCTTTGACTTCTCAAAGAGCCTCATTAAAACACTCCCAGACATCAGCGAAGCTATAAGTTAACAATAATAATTCCATCATCTCGTCCCAATCCCTAGTGCCATGGCGTAGCTCTGTTTCAAGATACCATTGTTGAGGTATCGTATCCAAGGAATGAAAGAACATGTGCACCCACTCTAGTTGAGATTCTGGACTCCAAGTTGTTTTCCAGCGAGATAAATGCTCGCGAGGATCTTTCTGACCATCATAATTCTCTGTGGTATTCATGTCTACATGACCAAACCTCAACCTTATCAATTTTTAAAACTCCTTCCATCCTCCTAAGCTTTCTCTGTGTGTGCACCACCATCAGGTTGGAGTGGACCTCAATGCAAAGTCCAAAGCTTCATATCTTTGATCCTCGGGCACCTTTTTCTCAAGTTCTTCCAAAACCAAGACAAAATTCTTCGTTCCATCATAAAAAGGTAAGTCACACACTTTTGACCGAACACAACACATAGATTTTCTAACTCTGTTAAATCGCTTAGTAGTGACTTCATACAAACGATTATGCCAATGCTCCATATCTTCATTCGAATCTAAAACACACAAACTATCACGCTCCCAACATATACTTTCATCCGCGATGGGATTAATCCAGTCTTCATCCTGCGCAATAAGCTTATAGATATGATCAATCTCATCATCCCCATACTCATGCTGGACAGGCTCTGTATAGTGAGCACTTTCGAAAGTATCTAATGGCACCACAACTTGGGTACCATTCTTCTCAAAGATCATCTACCTCTTCTTCAAGTTTATTATAGAATCCATGTCATAATCCCAATTAAATCCCAGCAATGCGGAATAAGGATTCCTATCATCAATGATCTCAATAACTTTGAAGTTGACTAACACGTTGGCTCCATCAATATCTACATTGATTCCCTGCAATCGCCCCATAGGAATGATCTTCTGTTGATTTTCCATCCTCAGTTGAGTTGGTGACCATTGCATCTTAGGCCTTCCCATTCGCTCCCATGTCTGTTTTGGCATAACATTGGCATCTGATCCTAGATCCAGAATGACTTGATCCATCTCATAATCCCCAATTTGTGCAGATAACCGTATCTCCCCATTGGTTCTCTTCTTATTTTGGTACACTTTATTTACTATGCGTTGCTAAATTCATGGCTCTTTCTTGCCATCGCAGTTATCTATCAACTCCTCTAACCCTTCTACATCCTTCTGATCCCTTAAAAATTTCATGCACGTCTACAAAAATGATGCTAAGATAGACAAATCAGTTTCCTTCACTTCAGTGTTCTCCTCAGGCTTATTCTTCAAGGGAAATAGTTGTCTCTGTGTGGTTGATTTCGAAGCTTCACGATTCATAAATGTCTTCTTCACTTTTATGAATGCCTCCTTATCACATTGTACATTAATCCCAACATTCTTATCTTCAGCCTTTTGGACCCAAGTCTTTGTCACAGGCTTCTTTCCATCTGCGTGGTATTCTCTAATATGCACATCGTTTCATGTTACTATGTTAACGCTTGGATCTTCCTAACGTGGTTCATCCCACATCATTTGTATGTTCTGTGTCGTCTGTTGGTTTCACTTCTCTTGCATTTTAACTAATAAAATGGGACAATATTCAATTTCATGACCAAATTCTTGACAAGACTTACAGGAAGCCACAGTAGGATTTTGACAATCCCTGGAAAAAATTCTAGGTTGACTGTACTTGTAACATATGATTTGCCCTTTTCCACGACCAGTGCCTCCTCCTTGGCCACACCCTCAGCCTTGGAAACCTCCTCGCCCTATCAACAAGGTTGAGGTTTCGTACCCTTCTACTTGCATTCTATATGCACCATGACTATGTTGCATCATTAGATCATAGCTTCGACAATGTTGTTCATCATGTCCTACCGAACTACAGTAGTTATAGAATAACTGCTTCGACGATCTGACATATTTTGTAGCAGATGAAAATAGTCCGTGGAATGTTGGCCTACCACTTTGCATATGCTACACCAGACATTAGGCCATACACTTGGCCCAACACTCAATCCAAGCTTCAATAGACTCTGCATCCCAGCGTCCAAAAAGCCTCGATAAATAGGGCACTGCTCCTTATAGTGACCCTCCGCTTTGCACTTGATACACCAAAATTTTGACCTCACCTCAAATCTTACCTCCTTTCATTTCTTTAGATCTTGGAGCTTCATATGAAAACTTTCCAACTGAGTTTGAATTTGTTGAACCCCTACGCTTGTATCAGCTACCAGCAAAGCTTCAAGCTTCATTGATATCTCCAGCGCTTCAGCTTAGGTTGCAATCTTCTATTATGATAATGGCAATATAAGATGAGGCAACAACACAACAATGAACCATTCTCTATGTTTTTCATCTGGGATCTTGAAGCTAACCTGGCTTAGCAATGTCTTAAATCTCTGGTCTACTTCCCATATAGTCTCAGTACCCAACTACTTAATTTATTTGACCTTTGTGATACACTGGGACTGCGATTTTGGTTTCTTGAATTCAACGTTCAGTGCAATCTTCGCCTCGGCCAATGTAGCATTTGCATTCGTCATAGTATATTTCATATACTAGGAAAATGCTTTGTCTTGCAGTGTTGTAACCAACTACGCTTTCATCATATTTTCATATGTAATGTTCTGCGAACTCCATTTTGCTTCAGTAACAAACCATAATTGTTCAGGATCATCCAATCCCTTGAATACAAGCATATTTGGAGGTTGGGCCATGGTGAACAGGGGAGGTGGAGGTGGAGGAACAGTATGACTATGGGTGGTGATGCGGGTGGAATGTTGGGGAATCTCCACAGCGCTTTTCTGATTTTCAAATCTCAGTGACACACTTCTCGGGGTAGCGAGGTTGCTTTCCCCTCCCTCAATTTTGAACAATGGATTATATTCAGTTCCAATGTAAGTACCCCAATTTGTCCTAAATATTTTACCGCTCCACGTAGCACCAGGTTCTCTTTCCCCGAACATCAATTTGAGTGCATCTGCAGTACACCCTTTTCACACAAAAACATTTTAATCCAGAACTTCAGTGAAGTCAGGTATTTACCTCTCAGACCTTTGAAAAATTCACGCTCTGCCTCACTATAGGATATCGAGGTATCGATCGCGAACTCAATAATAAACCCTCCAAGCATCCTATCAATCCAACAATCAACAACTCTCACGATCTCATTATCAGTCTTCTTCAACTGTTGGATAAACCCTGGAATCCACGCAGTAGGCTTATTATTGAAATGAATCGTCTGCGCAACCAGTCTTGATATCCACTCATATAGCTTGCTAGCGAACGATGAGAAAAATAGCTCGTACCGATCTGTATAAATATACTTTTGTAACCAATGTTCAGTAGAGATGCACAGATTTCTATTTTCTTGCACAACAAACTCGCGTTATTTTAGATCTACCCAATCTTCAATCTCTTTCTTAGACGGATGCCAAATCCAGCTATCCCTCACTCAGATCCCATTCCCAACAATAGAACCATTTGTTGGCTTGGATGGGGCCTAGACCCAGGTTCAAATGTGGTTGTGTGAACCAACAAAACCCACTATGGGACCGAAAACCATGGGCGGAGTTCAACGTTCATAAAATAATCCCATCCCATTACATAATAAGGGGATTTGACCCACCCTAAATCCCCTAAGACTCAAAATGGACCTCGCGTTGCACGCTCCGCTCCTTCCTCTGCAGAGTCTTTTCTCTAACTTCTTTCATCGAGGGGTCCCATGTCCAACACAAATACAAAAAGATATTCAAAAACACAAATATCACCAATAATATCGTATACTTCAATTTCTTACTAAAATATTAGCAATAAAATCCTTTAGTGGACGAAATGCGTACCTCTCCACATAAGAGATTTACGTGTACAAATGTAGCATGTATGAAAAAATGTTGTGCAAACATCATTGTGCAGAGCAAGCAATGATATTCATATAGACAATATAGATGAAATACAAACCTCTACGCAAAGATACAAAATGATATTCAGAAATATAAATATCACCAATAATA
This sequence comes from Pinus albicaulis, assembly GCA_034641835.2. NCBI lineage: Eukaryota > Viridiplantae > Streptophyta > Pinopsida > Pinales > Pinaceae > Pinus > Pinus albicaulis. The sequence continues at coordinate 1,104,944,160 of CM076577.1, forward strand.
TCGTATACGTCAACATAGATTTTAAATCATTCGTGTATAGGGAAGTTAATGTTAAACTGTTAACATTAATATGGTATTATTATTATGTTTCGTTGTGCAGAACATGGCATATGTTTTCCTATTTCCCGAACAAATATTCGCTTAATATTTCGTTGTGCAAAGATAATTTTGCAATTCCCAGATCATATATTGTTTAAATGTTTACAAAGGACGAGGCATGTGCGATAAAACGATGAATATGATTATGTTTTGTTGTGAAGAGCTTTTACTATGCAAAGCACGAACTATGTATGGGAAAGCAGTTGAGCAAGTGTGTCCAATAAATAGTGTGTGTGGAAGAAAAGTAGACGAAATACAAATTCCACTAAAATTTTGGTAAAATATTGTATTAGTCTAATGTTTACTTTAGTGCTATTGCGAACAAAAAATATGCATTGTTTAATATTAAAAATTTAGCAATAAAATCTTTCACTAAAATATTAGCAACAATATCGTATAATTCCAACGTTTGCTTTGGTGCTATTGTGAACAATAAATATGCATCGTTTAATACTATGCTTATTAGCAATAAAAACCTTTAGTGCCTAGTGTCGTGAACCGCAAATTGAAATCTTTCTTTGTACAATGGACTTCTTTCGCAATTCCACACAAATACCTAATTTGAAAGATATTCAGAAATACAAACATATACATTATTTACAACAAAAATATTATTAATAATATAAGCATAAAGTATGATTTTTTAATATTAAAATATATAATCAATTGAAAAGCAATAGTATGTATTATTTCCACGTAAAATATTATTAATAATATAAGCATAGACAATATTATTGAGCAAATATGCATTATTTAATACTAAACTATTAGAAATATAAGACTTTTGTGATAAGTAGGGTGATACGCACATTAAAAGCTTCCTTCGCACAACAGAGTTCTTCCGCACATGTGCACATATGTCTAGTTTGAAACATATTCAAAAATATGAACATAAGCTTTATTTACACTTAAAAATATTGCTAATAATATCATTGCTTGTCACAATAAGAGATGGTGACAGATAGCTACATATTTTCATACCTGGTGAACGTTGCCTACATATTGGAAATCAATAGGCACCGAACACGGGGGTCGAACTCATCGGTGGCCTCTGCGTGCTGTGAGCCCTTCAATTACAAGGTGAAGCACTTCCTCCATAATGCTATTGATGGATCCATCTTTGGCACCATCTTCGTTTTCTATCCAATTTATTGAAAACCGTAACAAGACTAGCTTAGAAGTTGAGCGAGGTGTTGCCTTTCGATCTTTATCTACAACTTCTAGATATCGAGAAACTAGCTCATGTGGTGTTGATTCTTTCTTTTTTTTCTTTTTTTAAAGGAAAGACAATAAACTTAAATATTCGCAATCCAAAATTAATTATTTTTCATATTATTATTATTATTACAATTTTTGCTATCTACTAGTCAAATTGTCTTAAGTGTCTAATACATATGTTTAGTATTCATATGCTAGTGTCAAAATACCACTTACTAATTTTCATTGTGTTGTCCGTAGAATAATTTTCTAGGTGTTCATCATGCAATTTTTTTAACATACATGTTACAAACACAAGTTAGAAGAGTTGGTTACAAATAGAATTCTCGTCTGTGTTGTATGATATTGTTCTCGAAATTTCAGACCGTGAGCAACTATCATTTAGAACAAAATTATAAACATGTATCATTAGTGACAGTTCTATGGTAATGATGTGCAAAGTTTAAATGCTATATCATGTGATAATAGTAAAAAACATTTAGACAAAATGTATAAAATCCACGTAGATTCAATTGATAATTGTAATATACTAAAACATTATACTTGAATCTACTCTACCGATTGTGGAAACCAATTTAGATCTTGAAATCACAAAACATGGAAGAGAAAGAATTCAATCGCATAACACAAAGATTTATCTGGGGAAAGCCTCAGCTAAAAACCTCGTTATCTATATATTGCATAATCCAAATAATATGAGAAGATTAAATTGCTTTTCTCCAAGGTGATAAACCTCTGCACTATCTCTATTTGTCTCAATGATTCCTAGACAAGCCAGGTTTAATACTTAACCAACTTTTGGATTGCCCAAGTCCCTATTTCCTTGCACAGTTCCTTGGGTAATTAGGCCTTATTAGTTAGGGAAATTCCCAAACCATATTGTGCAATCAATTAGGGGCCTTCCTCTGACTGCATGCACCACCTATACAATTCGAATAATTATAAAACTGATAGTACACTACCCTTGAACTCCAATCTCAACTAGGTCTTTCTCATAACTAACATGCATGAGTTATTTATGAGTGAATTATCAGTTATCTGGTTGATCACTACTGTGAATTAAATCTAATTTCACACTTTGACCTCTCTCCAATTCCTCCATCAGTTAGAACTAGTTAAACTAACTTTAACTCAGATAAATTGAGTTAATTAATTACAACTAAAAATAAACTCAACCAAGGCTCCTCTAATGTAGGAGACACTCGACATCCTCTAGTTTGACCCTCACTTGAATTAACTAAACCAACTAAGTCATCCTAACTTAGTTAACTCATACAAGTTATCATGTGATGTGGAATTATAATTGGCTTCTAATTTAATCAAAGGGAAACTAAATTAAAATCCTTCTTGATCCCATTTTCAATATTTCTTATTGTCATTTTCAACACTCCCTCTCAACAAGAAAGGAATTCAACTCTATCCTAATCAGGTACCTTTGGAATGTTTTGCATGCAACACTTCTCTCTACTGTTGTTGGTACTGCAACTTCTGAAACTGAAAACATCCAAAAAAATTGAATCAACTGTGATCAGTATGATGTATCTGTCACTTGAGTCTCTCATTGCTACTAGCTACTGCACTCTCTACTGAAAACTTTGCTCTTTTTTCGACTCTGCATTGTGCCATCTACACTGCTTCTAACTTTGCACTGCGCTCCCTAGTATCTGACTGCTGCTAGTCTCTGCATTTGTCACTCTGACATCTAAGTGCATCAATCGCCACTAATCCATCTTGCTACTATATATTGTGGGCCCTCGTAGCAACGTAATGATCCATGAGAAAATACATCTGAATGGACCCTACCCAAATTTCTGCACCCTTGGTACTAATGCTTCACATCACACCACCTCTCACCTGGAGGTATGGTTGCATGTGCTCCCTCTACCCACTTTGATCGAAATTTCCCCCTATTGGAGGTCTCAACTTTTGTGGATGTCTCCACTCAAACTCCTCTTTGCTTCTCTAATTGTGGTGTCTCCACAACTTGTTGAGGCCTCTTTTGGGGCTACATATTGAGAGGTAATTCATGCTCCCTCTCAACCACCAAGTCTCTAACCTTTTCCTTGCTCCTCAAAGCTTTGCATGCATCTTCGACCTCAAGAGCATACAATTTTTTGACTTGCACACTGATCTGCTTCACCCATCCTGTGGTGATGTGTCTAAGGGAAACCTTTCCTTTGCTAAATATCACATCATAGCCATGGTCTTCCAATACTGCTATGGAAATAAGATTCTTCTTTTGTCTTGGAACAAACAACACATCTGTGAGTCTGAGAGGGGAGCAAAACTCCTTCTGAAAAGTAACAATACCAATGTCCATCGTGCTATCCCCCCATCATCTCCAAACTCTATTTTCTTCTTGAGGTATTTCTCATCTAAGTCACTGAAGAGATCTCTATTCCTTGTCCTATGGAATGAGGCATTGTTGTCTAGATACCACATGCATCCCATTACAATGCTTGGCATGCATGCAATGAGAGTGAAATCAAGTTTGAACTGTGAAGCTAAAGCTTCACCAGTTGCTACCTTTGCATGCTCCTTCTTGCTTTCCTTCTTCTATGGACATTTCATGGCATAGTGCTTGAACTCGTGACAGTGAAAACACTTGACATTGGAAAATTCTTTCTTCTTTCTCTCTTCACCTTGGGACTTATTTCCCTTGGCTTTATTTCCTTTACTAGCTAATGAAAGTTCCTCTTCTTTGGAAGAGGTCCTGTCTCTGGTGTTTCTCCTAATCTCTTCCTGCACCAAGTCAGACCATAATAGCTCCCACTCTGGTAGCTTCTCCCTCCCATTTACCGAATCCTAGTAATTGTGCCAACTCTTGGGAATGCCTAGAAGTGATAGGGTCACCATATCATCCTCCACAGTGGTAACAACAACACTTCCAATCTCATCCCAACATTGGGTGAACTTAGTCAAGTACTTTGGTATTGTGTCACCCTCTTCCATCTTGATTTTTCTGAGCTTGTCCTTCAGCGCTAGCTTCCTGTGGTCGCTCCTTTTCTGAAACAAATATGTTAAGGCCTTCTACATATCATTCAGAGTTTCCTTTCCATGGAGGTTTGAGAAAATATGATCTTGAACATGTTCCAATAGAATCCTTCTTTCCTTTTCTACGTTTTTCTTCCATGCTGCCAAATCTTGAGCATTTGTTGTTGCAGGCTTAGGAATCTCACTGTCTATGAATTCCTTCAACCTGTTGTCTTCCAACATTGTCTCCATCCTGTCTCTCCAAGAGATGTTATTTCAACTACCCTCAAGGGCATATTCAAGTCTCAATCCAGAGAAAGACATCATGATCCTGTTATTGTTCCTAAACAGTAGATCTGCAAATTTGATTCACCTACACAAAACAAACTCATATTCTTCTCTTCAAGAGAGATTACTACTATGATACCATGTAGATTCAACTAATAATTTTAATATTGTAAAACATTATACTTGAATCTACTCTACCAATTGCGGAAACCAATTTTGATCTTGAAATCAAAAAAACATGAAAGAGAAATAATTTCAATCACACAACATAAAGATTTATATGGGGAAAGCCTCAGCTAAAAACTCTGCTATTTGTATTTCATAATCCAAAGAATATAAGAAGATTACAATGCTTTTATCGAAGCTGAGAAACCTTTTCATTATCTCTATCTATCTCAATGATTCCTAGACAAGCCTGGTTCAATACTTAACCAATTTGGCTTGCCCAAGTCCCTATTTCCTTGCATATTTTCCTTGAGTAATTAGACCCTATTAATTAGGGAAATTCTCAATCCATACTGCGCAATCCATCAAGGGTCTTCCTCTGACTGCATGCACCACTTATACAATTCAAATAATTATACAACTAATAGTACACTACCCTTGAACTCCAATCTCAACTAGGCCTTTCTCAGAAGTGAATTATCAATTATCTAAATGATCACTACATGTGAATTAAATCTAATTTTTACACTTTAGCCTCTCTCCAATTCCTCCATTATTTAGAACTAGTTAAACTGACTTTAACTCAGATAAACTGAGTTAATTAATTACAACTCAAAATAAACTCAACCAAGGCCCCTATAATGTAGAAGACACTCTACATGCATATTTTTTCTGTCAAGTTTTCTGTAATATTCTAGGCTTGACTTGTGGCTTGAGGATTCGCGACCCAGGTGCATCTAAGCTGTCAAAGTCACCGCGGATCGCACCCCACCTGGGCAACACCAACCCTTAGCTGACTGGATTTTTAGCATGTCTCCTCCCCCTAACACGAGGCACAACCACCCCCCGTAAGGTTTGATCTTAGGTCACCTTTCTGACGAGGCCCATTCTCAACCGATTGTGCTAGTGGGGCTTGACGAAACTCTACATGCCTCTAGTTTGACCCTCAACTAGAATTTACTGAACCAACTAATTCATCCTAACTTAGTTAACTTGTACAAGTTGTCATGTGATGTGGAATTAAAATTTTCTTCTAATTTAATCCAAGGGAAATTAAATGAAATCCTTCTGGATTCCATTTTCAAGATTTCTTGCTGTCAACACAAGATACGTTATTGTCATATAGTTCTTATTTTTGAAGTACTTTCGTGCTATGGAATTAAAAACTCTTATTTTTAGATTATTTATGTATATTTGATCTAACTCATATCCTTATAGCAACAATAATGAATAGAGGCATAACAAATATCATTAAAGACAATCATAACTCTTCTAAGAGGCACATTTTTGTTTTATTTATTGTACTTTGATTATATTTGCATTACAAAACACAATTGTTGTTGTTGTATTTTTTTTTTGTGCTACCATTGCTTTTGGGCCATATTTTTTAACGTAATATAACTAAAAGATTTTTTTTTTTAATTTCGAGGAAACATATGACACTTAGAGATTCAAATTCGTGACAACAATTACAAGGAAAAAAATCCATCTAGTAATTTTGTAAATTACTAATGAATTTTCTTTATCTTATTATGTTTTCATTAGACAGATGATACTTAGTTTCAATTATAGTGTTTTGTTAAGCAGTGGTGTTAGTGTAATATTTGTGAACAAGAAAAAGTTATCGAATTCGAATGATGTCAAAGTAGACATGGACGATAGTGTGGACATAGCAATAAGTAGTACCAAAAAAGAAAATATTGCAATAAACAAAACAGAATCAACAGAAACCATCGAAAAAATAAATGCAAATAGGTACTTCTGTTCAAAATCAATTAACTTTATATCAATTTTTTTTTCCTTTTTTCCTCTTATTTTTTTACCTGCCTTAGTTTTTCTATTATTTTCTTTATATATATATATATATATATATATATATATATATATATATATATATATATATATATATATATATATATATATATATATATATTCAATGGTTATAATTAGGCAAAAGGACGTCGAGTCGATGCCATTGTTGATCGAAGATATCAATAACAATATAACTAGAAAAAAAATTCATGACGTTATCTTGGTCATATATCGAACATTTTTGGACAAAACAAATAAGTCAAAAGAAATACTCCATGTAGACTTTAACACATGAGAAAGCAGAAATGACAATAACATTGCTTGTGCCAACATCGTTAATCGAACAACATCAGTCAAATCTTCTTGCAAATGTTAGAGTTTCTATTTAAGGTTTTGAAATTATTCCAAAACATAAATATGATTGTGTTGATTATGACAAAATTATTTGTCTAAATAGTTTTAACAACGTAGAAAACATTTGTCCTATTTGTGCAGAGTACCGATTTTTTCCAAAGATGACAATTTCAAATATGTCACACAATGACAACGCCTTTCAAATAAGCACAATTGTAGCTATTCTAATTTCATAAACGTAAACAACAACAAAATATGTTTTGGAAATCAAAGACGACAATGGAGAACAGGGAAAAACTACAATAAGCTTTGTTTTATCTAAAAAATTTATTGTTATGAAGTTCATTGAAATAAAAAACAAGTTACGTATACATGGGTCTGTATATTTCAATATTTAAGGGAAAATTATTCATCATCTATTGTACGGTTTTCATGTATTGTTTTACAAATGTAGCATATGTAACAGGTTACATGACAAACTTGTTTCTACATGTGTTACAATTCAAAGGGATTTGCAACAAAATGTTTTTTTGCTGATATTGCTAAAAAATATAGTTAGAAAACAAGAAAATTTTTATGTACTTCACAATCAACGTTGCAGTGAACAAGAAAAAAATCGACAATCTAAGAAAGTCGCTTTCCTCGCCAAGTGGAATATGCATGGTAAGTTATATCATATTGTTTAGATACATCTGGATATCGAACAAAAAATAAGAAAAAAACATTTGATTTTGTGTTACTAAGTATCTGTTTTATATATTAATTTTATAACAAATTTCAAGCATATCTGAAAGCGGTTAGCATATATACGATTCCATCTGAAACTGTATGTGCAAAATGCAGTACTACAATCACAACTATTAGAACTATAAACAATACTACACTTTAATGCATTTTCTGCAAGCAACACTCTGTATTTCTTTATTTTCATCGTTTAAATTGCATCATATATTCAACTGATAAGACTGAAAAAACAATGTATTATGAGGGGCGTTGAACTGGAAAAGGTATTACGTGCACTACGATAAATTTCTTTTTACCAATACTATGAACTACTTTGAAATACATGACATGTCTACAATAAACCATCAAAATGTAGTTGTATGTATACATTGACAAATTTATTTTTTTATGTTGTTAAGCAATTCAACAGCCGCACAGTGTTCACTTGTTGCATTGACAGGAATCCTAATAGCTCTTTCGTTTTTCTCGACAAATGCGATTTGATTTCGCATTATCAATTAATATACCATACCCATGTAAAAACAAGATTAGCAATTTACTCATCACAACAACAAGACAAATTTTTCTACCAATGCAAATATTACTACGACATTGTACATAAACGTAATCCAATGAACTATTTTATTTTTGTTCTGAATCTATGTTTTTTATTATGTTATGTTTTTTTTTTTGGCTCTCGTTATCATTTTTTGAATTGTTTTCTTGATTTATCAAATTTTCAAGTTCTATAACTAATCAGGCCTAGTGACATTACTTTACAATAAGAATCTTCTTTGTTTACAAATTCAATATTTTTTCCTACTTAAATAACTATTCCGTAGAAGACTTAAACAAAGATCCAAATAACTCGTCATACAAAGCCTAAACGTTTTTCTCAACCGATATAACTTTTAAAACATATTGCAATTATACATAGATATGTAATCAAGAATAGTATGATATATTTCTTTGCATTAACTTTGTCGATAATATTACAATACATAGCCTTTATCATATACTAAATTTCAAAATATATTCAACAAATAGCAAAAAAATTGATAACGCCTTCTCTATTAACTAACCATTGTTTTCGGGAATTAACGATTGTACAGGTTATGTTACCAGAATTGAGAACTGATTCATTTGTTCATGATTTGCAATAACTCTTATGATAATGTCTTTACGGTATCTAGTTCATCTTCGAGACACCTAAGCATTAGCCAAAGTTCTAGTATTTTTGCATTAACATTAAAATATATTTGCTAAGCATTAAGATATCTTGGTTGAGCATTAAAATATCTTTGCTAAGCATTAAGGTATCTTGGTTGAGCATTAAAATATCTTTGCTTCTTGCATGTACATCTTCTTATGTGCCCCTGCCATTGTTTCTTTGAGCTATTTCTTCGGTGTTAGTAACAAATGCAAAAAATAATAGACAAATTCTAAATCAATACCTTAAAACACTTAACAGTTTCAGAACAAAATGAACACTGACAAATTGTTTTTACAGAAAACAACCATATATATAATGTGTAAGAGGAAATAATTCATATAAATCATGAATTGACTTTTAAGTTATGAAATGACATTTAACTACTATCGATTTCAATGATAACCATTAACTAGTAATCATTATCAATGAGGATAATGTTGATTTCCCTGAACTTTAACCACAAAATAATGTTGTAAACTTTGTTACTTTAAATCATATATGTTTTACTTAAATTCCAATTTCACATAGTGCAATCTACACGGTTACATTTCATGATTAATATGCCTTACACACTTTAAAAAGCAGTGCTGACATACTATTTTATTAAAATCATAAATCACATTCTATTCTCGTTAACTAAAGCTCTTTTTCCAATAAATAAAAGTCTTTTACGTAATTATTCATCGAACTAACACATATCTAACATATTTACTATGTAGGCATTCCATGATACCGACCCGTTTTTACTTTGCAAAAGTAATTTCAAAACCCAAATGTCAATTGTTTATTTGAATGCATTTTTTCCTTTCTCGCATTATGGAGATATTAAATGAACTATGTTCACGGAAATACGCAATGTGTCACATTTATGTCTCACTGCCACTTCCAACTATCGAGACAAAATCTACGATAATCACGTAATAAAATTTTTTATAAACACTAATGTTATACTACACAGATAACGATACTAATATGTGATATCAAATTTGATAAAAGAAAATTGATATTGTACATTAGCTTTGAACTTTTTTCGTAGCCAAACTGAGTACTTACGTATTAGTTCCAAAAAAAAAAATTCTACAAAAGCCTTTAATGTGAAATGTGATCATTTGCAGAATCAAAGCTTGAAAGCTTCCTTAGCGCAATAGGCTACCACATAACCATAAATAAAGCTTGTGTTCAATGATATCATATTGTTGATATTTGACAATATGAAGATGCACAATACCTATAATTAAATAATTGCAAAAGCAAATACAGAATATTTAATACTAAAATATTAGCAATAAAAAACATTAATTGTAATTAAAATATTTGTAATAATATAATATATGTCCACTCGTTATCTCAATGTTATTGTAAACAACAAATATAAATGTCTTCAATGCAAACACGAATCGACTCTAGCTCACAGTGCTTGTGGAGGAAGCATATCCACACATAGTGACATGAAAGAAGTTGTGCAAATGTCATTGTGCAAAGCAAGCAGTGTAGAGCAAGCATGAGCTGAGAGCAAAATGTGGGCAAAATGAAGACCCCACTTAATTAGTTGTAGAGGCAGGTAGATACACATCATTTATGACTACAGTATTAGCAACAACTGTATAAGTCCTCTACTTGCTTCAGTGGTATTGCAATTATTTAATACTAAAGTACCAAGTGCGACGATTCGCACATTGAAAGATTCGTCTGCACAATGGACTTTCCCTGCACTTCCGCACATATGCTAATTTGAAACATCATTTACAATTGAAATTTACTTAAATAACAGTAGTATACATTATTTACAATTAAAATATTATCAATAATAGGTTCATAAACAATGTTATCATTTACACAATGCAAACTTGAACGTTTCTTCTACTACAAACAAAGCTTTTGATCAATGAAATGTGGTTTTGTACACAATTTTGTGTGTAATCCACACTACTTTTACTCACTTGACCACTGGTATGCATTGTCTATAACTAAAGTATTAGCAATAATATTAAAAATAAAAGTGTTTAGTTCAAAGTTTGTACATCCACACAAAAAGCATTTTCGTAGAAGAGTATAAACAAATAGATATTCGAAACATTATTTACAATAAAAATGTTATCAATAATATGAACATAAAGATTGTTACTATCCACAAAAATTTTACTAAATTGAGCGTTAATATGCATTATTTATAACTAAAATATTAGCACTTAATGAAAAGTGCATATATCCATACAGAGAGCACTTCCGCACAACACAAATGTTCGAAATATACAAAATATTAGCAATAACTTCATATATGTTAACCATTTACAAAAATAGTTATTCGTTCTATTAGGGTCTCTGCATATAACATGTACGGAAAAATTTTGTGCAGACCAAGCCGTGTGGTAAATGCAGACCTCTCCGCACAAAAGAGTTGCATGTCCAGATATAATGCATACGGAAGAACATATGCAGTCATACTTCTGTGGAGAAAGCAGTGTAGAACAAACAATGTGGATGAAATACAAACCTCTCTGCACAAATATAAAAATAATTACTAATTGTCCATAATAAACTATGTGAAGGCGACAATAACAAAAAATTGCAAGTGCGAAAAACACACTTGAATAAGGATTTAATAACGTATATATGAGAAAACGACTAGCTATGCAGAGGAAGTTATCCAGCACAATACAACTCATCCACACTTCTGCACATATGCCTAATAATTTACAATTGAAATATTATCAATAATTGTGTCGAGTTTTTTATATTATTTTATTATTAGAAAACAAATACGTCATTACTGAAAAAACACTATGCAAAAAAATAAGTTATTTTTATTTTATTTTATTATTGGAAAATGAATACATCATTACAGAGAAAACAACTAATAACTTTTGTGCGAGAAAGTTAGCATTTTGTGCAGAAGTGAGAAACTTAGCCTATTATACGAATCTTAGCTCATTGTGTGAAGCTTATAACTTATTATGCGGAACTTAGCTCATTATGTAGAGCTTATAGCCTATTGTGTGGAACTTATCTCATCGTGCAAAGCTATTTATTTTATTTTATTATTATAAAACTAATACGTCATTACCGAGAAAATACTAGGCAAAAAAATGCGGAACTTAGCTTATTGTGTGAAACTTATAACCTATGGTGTGAAACTTAGCTCACTGTGCGAATCTTATAGCATATGGTGCGAAACTTAGCTCATTGTGCAGAGCTTATAGCCTATTGTGTGGAACTTAGTTCATTGTGCAGAGCTTAGGGTCATTGTGCAGAGCTATTTATTTTATTTTATTATTGAAAAAAAAATAGGTCATTACTTTTATTATTGGAAAATTAATACATCATTACCGACCAAACAACTAATAACTTTTGTGTGACAAACTTAGCCTATTGTGCGAAACTTGGCTCATTGTGTGGAGCTTATAGCCTATTGTGTGAAACTTAGTTCATTGTGTAGAGCTTACAGCCTGTTGTGCGAAACTTAGCTCATTGTGCAGACATATTTATTTTATTTTATTATTGGAAAATGAATACGCCATTACTTTTATTATTGGAAAACGAATACATCATTACCGAGAAAACAACTAATAATTTTTGTGCGACAAACTTAGCCTATTGTGCAAAACTCAACTCATTGTGCGTAGCTTATAGCCTATTGTGCAGAACTTAGTTCATTGTGCATAACTTATAGCCTATTGTGCGGAACTTATCTCATTGTGCAGAGCTTATAGCATATTGTACGGAACTTAGCTCATTGTGGAGAGCTATTTATTTTATTTTATTATTGGAAAATGAATATGTATTGGAAAATGAATACGTCATTACCTTTATTATTGAAAAACGAATACATTATTACCCAGAAAACAACTAATAACTTTTCTGCGAGAAACTTAGCCTATTGTACGGAATCAAGAAACTTAGCCCATTGTGCGGAGCTTATAGCCTATTGTGCAAAACTTAGCTCATTGTGCATAGCTTATAGCCTACTGTGCGGAACTTAGCTCATTGTGCAAAGCTATTTATTTTATTTCATTATTGGAAAACAAATGTGCCATTAGGAGAAAACATTATGCCAAAAAATCAATTATTTTATTTTATTATTGAAAAACGAATATGTCATTAACTTTATTATTGAAAAACAAATATGCGGTTACCTTTATTATTGAAAGATGAATACATTATTACCAAGAAAACAACTAATAACTTTTATGCGAGAAACTTAGCCTATTGTGATGAAGTGGGAAACTTAGTCTATTGTGCGGAACTTAACTCATTGTGCGGAGCTTATAACCTATTATGTGGAATTTAGCTCATTGTGCAGAGCTTATAGCATATTGTGAAAAACTTAGTTCATTATGGAAAGCTATTTATTTTATTTTATTATTGGAAAATGAATATGTCAATACTAGAAAACACTATGCAAAAAAAAATAGCAATAGAGGCACAGACTATGACTATGCTGCATAGCAACTATTACCCTTATTTTATTTCCCCCTTCCAATGAAGGTATAAGGAAAGTACTAAGTGCCAAGTGTTTTTTTCTTTTTTCCCCTCCAATTTCTTTTCAATTTCAAAGTAAAAAATATTTTTTTATATGCGTGGATAAATTTATAAAATTATGTTGAAAATTTAATTTAAAATACTTATAATAAATTTTCATTATATTATATCCATTAAAACTATTTAAAAAACAAATATTTTAATAAGTAGTAACAAGTAAATATGAAAATCCAGAGTATGATAAGAATATTATATGTACCAATTGTTTTATTTATTTATTATTATTATTATTATTATTATTTTGTGACTAAAGGAATTTGCAATTGGGCTAGTCTTGCACTTGTTTGACAAGGATTGATTCCAATATCTACCATTATAGCTCCTAGGTGTAAGTATGACCATTTTGGTAGCACAAGTGAATCTGGTGGATTTGATCCTCCTCCAACATCGTGACACGTAACACTTCGTTTTCATGGTCATTTATTATGTCAGTGATTCTAACTTAAAAGAATTTATTATATTAAAATATATATATTCTCACATAGTTTGTAAAATGAAATTATATTAAATTGTTTTGCTCTACTTTCTATTAAAAATAAAATTAATTTTTGAAAAATAAAAAATAGTATTATAAATAATTATAAAGTAAAAATATTAAATTAGTTATAGTAATGATAGTGAAATTTCTCAATATTGTTATTGTGTGAATGGATTGAGGATACTGTCACAAGTTTCGGGTGAACACTCCACCCATCTTCAGGGACTAAATAAGCTAAGTGATTAGAAAATAGAGCATGTAGGGTTTTTAAAGTGAACTGGAAGAGAAACATTAGAAATACTAAGTCAAAAAGAAACATTAGGATTGTTAGGTCAAAAAGAAATGTTAGAATTAGGAAAAAGAAAGGAAACGATATTTATAGAAATGAAAATCAATACATTAAGATTTTCCTTTATTTTAAAGATTATGAATAAATTCAAAAGAATTTGAAAATTGGAATTTTTTAGGAATTGAAGATACAATAATAATTGTGTACAATCGGTATAAGGGAGATGTGTAAGCATTAGATGTTAAATGTTGGATCTTAGATGCAAATCTTTTTTAAATTTGATTTTTTTTTTTATTGTAATTTTGTTTTTATTAATAAAACTATGAACAATTTCTTTACATGCAAGAAAATCATAATTTACATATCACATTAAAATATATAACATTTAAATAATAACTATAAAATAATATCTATTTTGCCATATATATTAAAATAATGATTTAGTAACCATACTTACATTTAATTAATAAACACAAAAAATTATACTTACAATATAACAAGATTTTAACCATGAATACCCCATTTTACTGTGAATATTATTAACTTCTAAGTAGGCTTTGTTACAATACCATTGGTCAATACCATATGCCCAAAAACCTTTCAAAATTAAAATATTATATAAATATTTTAATTTAATTTAATTTTATAACATTTTTAAAATTTAAATTTAATACTTACAATATAACAATATTCTTAACCATAGATATTCACCCCCATTTTACCATGAACATTATTAACTTGTAACTAAGCTTTGTTACAATACCATGGCTTAACAATACCACTAGCCTAAAAACCATAACTCATTTCAAAATCAAAATATTTTATTTTAATTTTATTTTACAATATTTTTAAATTAAATCAAAAAACAAAAAGGTATGGGGAAATGATGTTGTGGTGTAAATGTTTGTAAACATTTGCATGTGGGCTCAATTAAAAAATAATAAATGATTAAAAATAATTGTTTGGAGATATGCTCTCCACCCTAGTATGTAGAGACGTTGTAATGTCCTCTAAACATTTTGACTTGGTCAAATTACATAAAAATAAATATAAAATATAAAATTAATAATTATATTTGTATTTATTGTCAAACATAATCGTGGAAATGCATAAGAATCGAAAGATAAGCGTGGATATGTTTATTATTCACAATGATGCATATATATAATACATTGGAGCGACCATTTGTTTCACATTTCAAGTGGTCTATTGGACTCCTCTTTCCACACCTTAACCGTTAGCAGATTAGGTGTCCAACATTCCCCCCTAATTCCGAAGGGGTATGTATGAGTCCAAAAAGAGAGTTGTAATACAAATCTGAAAAGTATGCATGGCAGCACTAAGCTGAATGAGCTCTCTGAAATGTTGGCAGAAGGAGGTGGTTTAAGGATGACCACCAACATTGGAACGCTTAGTGTAGTTCTCGGAACTCTTCCAAAACTGGCAAGAAAATGAAGTCTTTTGTTAGAGGAAGTGCTCCTAATGTTTTGAAGAGGGAGACCTTCAACCTGGAAGAAGGAAGGTCTACAACTTGCAATGGTTTAAGGATGACCAACAACTCTGGAATGCTTGATGCATTTCTTGGAACTCCCCCAAAATTTGTAAGAAGCTGAAGTCTTTTGCTAGAGGAAGTGTCCCCAATTCTTTGAAGAGGGAGAAGCTCAACCTCACATAGATGATTTAAGGCTTACCACCAACCAAATGCATGCTCATGGGAATTTGAGTCTCTGGATCAACCTCCGAATCTGGAATGACAGGTTGTGGCTCGGACTCGCTTGAATTGTTGTGTCTCTGGCTACAACTCTGAACCTGGAATGGCAGTTTGTGCCTCAAGCTCGCTTGACGTGGCTTTGAAGCTTGTATAGGACCATCATTTCCCCCCTTGTCAAATGCAAGGTGAGATGATGGCAAAAACTCAACTGCAAGACTGTTCAATAATCTAGAACAAGTTCTGACATATGACTGAAACATATTCTTGGTTGTTGATGTCCATTTCCAAGAAGCAATCCATCCAAGATGGATATTTGTTCTTGCAGGAGGCTTTTTTATGAAGCATCTATGTGAAGAATGAGTGTGCTAACCACAATGCTTGCATGGGTGAAGATCAAAGCAATGATCTTTCATATGTCCAACTTGGTCATAGTGTTAGCATTTTACAATTTGTTGTTGTTGTTGTGGAAGAGGAGCAGAATCTAGAACAACTAAAGGTCAGTTATCATGAAGAAATCTGACACTCTAAAATTTGATGGGCTTGGAGTAGTCTGGAATATGAAAGGACGCCTCCTTGTCATATCCAAGACTGGTTTGGTGCTTATTATGGACAATCTCTTCCCAAGGTCTAATGAATGGCTTGGGAAATGTTGACTGAATTTCGACACGAGCATGCAAATCTGCTCTTGAACTAGGCACTGAATATGAATCGATCGCAACATTATTGAATTGCTTCTTATAGGAGTCTCTTTCAATTTTTTGAACAGAAATAGGTTCAGAATGATGACTCCACTGTTGTAATTCTTCTTGTTGTAGCTAAGATTCAAGATGCAGAAACTCAATCTATTCTTGTGCATTTTGTAGAGAGGTTTGAATATCTGTGAGAGTGTCTTTGTCAATCATAATTATATTATCAACACTAGAATGTATTAGAGTATTCAGTAACTCTAATACTCCGTAAATTCTGCCCATTTAATTAACAAATCAAACTTTGCATTCTCTATTATTTTTCCAATTTTTAAAGTAGTTGCAAATGCTACACTTACCAACTCCAATACAATGCTCACTTCTTCGACATTCAAGGCTTGTATAATAGAGTTTCAACGTTCAATACATAACTCAATGCACATATAAACCATTCAACGCTTTTTCCGCACCAAACATGAAATGCAAAAAGTCATTTCTAATAGTGTTTTTCCTATGCATTTCAAAATCGATCTTAGGAATGGACTCAATCTCAAACTGCCTTTTAAAACTAGTTAACAAACTCACGCATATTGCAATGAAACAAAATCATGTGTCTACCTTTCTATTCGTTGATACCTGGCGATCATATAAGGCAATATCTGCAGTTTACATGAGTCATAATGCCTTTAATGTTAACAGTTCTAGGTCATCGGGCCAATTCCCACCAGCTAAATACTTATCATCATCTTTCAAAAAAATTTCGTATTCCACTAATTTCTAATCAACTTAAGCAATCCATATAGTTGAGGTAGTTACGGAATCATGTCACGATCTTCTTAAACATGCTTCTTTGTTGGAGGATAATGAAGATGATGAAGAAACTCCAGTAACTGGGGAGTATTTATGCATCCATGTCGGTGTTTAATTCCCTTCACATTGAGGTGGGCATTGATATTTAAAAACTTTGATTTCCCTACGAAATCCTTCGTAAAAACAACAATTCTACTCCATTAATATTTAAGGCATGCTCCATTCTTTCCTTCACTCATTTTTCGCATATATTTGGACCACTAACATGGAAAACATCTCTAAATTCGTCTGCATTTCCAAGTGATTCAAAATCAATTATGTGTTCATCAAAGAAGCCTCTATTGGATACGGGAATTATATCTCATGCACATATCAGGGGCAGATTCTAGGATTGACAACCACAATTTGTTTGTAGGTTACCATGATTCTGCAATCTAGAATTTAAAAGTAACGTTTATGCATGAGGGAAAGAATGTATTTATTGTAGAGGGAGTAAATGAAATGGAAGAATAGATATGGAGAAAGAGGAATGGGGAAAATCTATTAAATAGATTTAATATTCAGAAAGAAAAAAAAAAAAAATAAATAAATAAATAAATAAAATAAAATAAAATAAAATAATAATAATAATAATAATAATAATATAATGATAATAATTATGAATACAGGCATCTAACACTGTCGGAAGCTATTCTTGAACAATTTCTGTTCAGCAGCTTGTAGAACAGACGATGAATGGAGAGCCGTGGGAGTTGAGAAATCACCTATGGGGATACACGTGGGTAGCATGTATTGCTCTAGAGCACGGTTTGCAGCGTGAAATTTTAGACCTCCACCCAGTCTACCCAATCTACCCTGCGCAACACAGCACCGTGATATTCTTCTCACACAGCATCATCGTTATTTGGGACGCACCCAAATAAAACCCACGGTCAGGAGTAGAGGTAGTAGTTGAATCCGCTGGCAGACAGAGAAGGCTCTGAGCATTTACTGAGCAGCGCAGATCTGATGCAGCTAGAGAGGGTGTGGGGCAAGTGAAATTCTTAAGATTACTCAAATGACTGAAAGTGGCAAATATGTAATCACATGAGAGTGGTGCTACAAGGGAACATGCATGCGCAAAGGGAGATATGTTAGTTTTATTCTTTTTTGTATTTCTAGATTATGGGCAGAGAATTCATTGGTGGTGCACTGACATGTACAGTAAGGTCACAAAAACAAGCGACTCACACTTGAGCAGGGCAGGAGATCACCCTCTCTGATACCATGTCAAACATAAGCATGGAAATGCATAAGAATGGAAAGATAATCGTGGATATGTTTCTTATGCACAATGATGCAGATATATAATACATTGGAGTGACCCTTGGTTTCACATTCCAAGTGCTCTCTTGGACTCATCTTTGACTTTCCATTTCCCACACCTTAACCCTTGAGAGATTAGGTGTCCAACATTTATAATTATAATTAATAATCAAACTAAGTTAGATTCGTCTTAACTTCAAATATACCACGGGCTTAGAGGGATCAAATCTTTTTAGATGTAATTCTCTTTTAGATCGAAAAGAGCATGGATTAGAGGGATGTAACATGCATAATTCTTAAACTAGATCTAAATACCATATCAAATATATATGTATATATTTAACTCAACACATTATGCCATGTCAGTAATCTAATGTTTATTCTAGAATTCCTACATACCATATGCGATTGAGTTTAACGCAATACACTTATGTACCCTTAATAAATTCTAAGCATAAATGTATACATATTGAAATTCATTGCCACAATTACAAACATAGCATAACGAGATATATTGTTGTGAATACAATTATAATATAAGGAAATATATCGTCAACTCACCTTTGGAAAAGCTTGTCATGTAAAACAATGCACAAATATCACAGCGTTCATTGCACATATTTTATGATACACATGTATCAAGGTATTGTTAATTTATTTCCCCTAAGTTCGGATTCCATATCTACGGCGATGATAACCCATGTCACAAGATTGATTAATCTAGTGATTATTGACCTCGAACAATGGATCAGCAACCTTCGCAACCAGAACATACTTACCTTTCTTCTCACACCTTCAGCTTTGAAGCTGCTTCCGGATAAGATCTAGCACCTTCGTCTTCACAGTTGTCAGTTCTTAGAGGTGAGACATGGAGGGAGGTCGTATGTTGATATTTGTACATTTGATCTGACGATTGAGGTTTGTCCCATGGGGTTTAGGGTAATCACCCTTGTTCGTTCGACGACAAAGACTCATTTTCACTATGACCAGAGCTAGGCAACTATGCGGAGGAGGGTTCTCTGGTTCCAAGCTTGGATATTGATCCTCAGCTATTTCGCCAACACCTCCACTCCTTGCCTTAGTTCATCTGGGTGTTTTAGTGTGAACGTGACTCGTTACAAAACCTCCTCCTGGCGTTTTGTAGGGTTTAATAAGACTCAAGGTCTTGACAGTAAATTCGAGCATTTGTGAAGATAGTGACTCGAACCAAGTATAAGCTTATTATATCATAGTTAAATTACTATTATTTATGTATCATTCCATTGTCAACCCCCTCTTATTGTTTCATTGTTTGTTCCAGGTAACAATTTCAATTTCAGGTTTCGCAAACTTGAAATGTTGGTTTCCTATGCCCTTTCTCCAGGTATGTACATCTGCCGGCATATGGTGATATTAGTTATTAAGGCTAAGAATAGAGCGTTCAGTGTTATTTATTCGGTGCCTTTATTGCAGGCCCGAGGACATCATTTGATCTCTTTTCTATCTCAGAGAATTTCCCACGCTATCGTGCTCTAAATTTGTAGCTAAGTCGTGGACTGAATAGCTTAGGATTTTAATCTTCATGGCAGTTAGGGGTATGTTCGGTTTCATGTAGTTTTTTTTGCACTACAATGTTTTGACCTCAAGTACTATTGAGGGTTTTAATTTCAATTGTGATGACTCCGGCCCGTCCCGACTGTTAATTTTAATGTTTTTCATAAATCTTTGTTTGTATATGCCCCTAAACAGAGGGCAACAATAATGTGCCTTTTCCACATCATTTTTATTGTTAATGTATAACTTGTGTTCAGATTTACCATACTGTATATTATATATTGCTCCTCTGCTTTTAGTCACGACATGGTTCTGTCGGCCTCTAATCGAGAATATGACACTTGTTGTTTTTAGGAATTTTTTTATAATTTATGCTGAGGGTTTTTACCTGCCCATAGCAGCATATTGTCGATATTATTAAACCTGCATGTCAGGATTATGGTACCTGCTATTTTTTTCCTACAAGTTGCAAGTAATTTTTCACAAAAATGTATATTGTATCTCCGCATGTTTATAATATTCAAATTTACATGTTTTCCTTTTATTAGTTTTTTTATGATACATGGGGTTACTCGGCAGAGAGACTCAGACGAACAACAAGTTCTACACCTGTAGTTGTTCTCAACTCTCGCGCCCATGGAGTCCTCGTGTCTTCTTCCCTTCTCGTTACTATGAGTTGGTTTTCTCACAGTTACATGTTGTTTATTTAACTGAAAGGATACTAGACTCAGGTTTTAACCTTAATCAGCATGATTCTGCCTCACAGGCCATACTAATAAATTTAAGAGATGAAAATTCATAATTAACATGATGTTGTTCTAACCAGAGTAGTAAATAAATCCACACAGTACCTTTCTTTTCATTATTAACAATGCATACTCACAAAATATCATTTTAAATATATTTCTAAACATTCAATGTCAGACTTACTTATCTATTCTCCCGAACATGTAAAGTTGTATATTTGGGCTAATCCTCCCAACCATGAGAGAGACTTCCTATCCGCTTCTCCCCCCGAGCCACAATTTTTGAACAACTAAGAATTTATTTCACAGACACACGCACACACACACACACACACATATATCCATGATGGCCTCAAGATTCTGGTCTAGCCATATGTCTGTTTTGGTTCTCATATTTTCTCCACTAGCTCACTGCCATCTCGGGAGTATATCATTGACAATGTTGTGCCTGAACACGGATAGTGTTTTTCTCCTGTTCAATCTTAGACCTTTCTTTAGAACCACCAAAACCAACCCCTACCTCTCTCTGGATTTCCTATAAATCCCAGGAGAGGTGTTTGTAACCGAATAACTCTTCTTAACTGTCTGAGAACTTTGTTCGTCACCAGCTAGTTTCTTTTACCTTTATTATTTCCTTTTAAAAGCAAATAATCAAATTAAAATCAAAAATTTTCTGAATAAGATATTTACATTCTAATATTCCTTTTTAACTCAATCATAAGTTTCCAATTTAATTGTAAATAAAAAATAAAAGTATCTTTTCTGCAGTAATTTTTAGTAATTTCAGACTTATGAGGGTTACATATCCCCCCTCTCATTGCAACACCATCCTTGGTGTTAATTCCATCCCATGCAATAGTTCTAGATAGGCCTATCTCATCAGCCCCTCATCCTCCCATGTGGCCTCTTCGGGGCTACAATGCATCCATTGCACTTTAACTTGGGTGACCACTCACCTTCGCAATGTGGCTCTCTCCAGTCGAGCATATGTAGGGGTTCTACCTTGTATTCTTTGTCTGGTTTGACCTGTCATTCACTATTCTCAACTCATAAATAAATATACATATATTTGAAATAAATATATTAGCTACCTGAACATATTTCCAACTAATTAAATCCCAAGAATCATACACGTATTTCTTTAATAATGAAACATGAAAGTCATTGTCAACTTTCGCATAACTAGGAAGGGCAAGTTGGTAGTTCACTGGCCCTACCCTTTCCAAAATCTAAAAGGAACCGCAGTAGCGAGGTGCCAGTTTAGCACACCCACCCCATTGTAGAGTAATCCTCCTGGGTTTAATCTTTAGATGGACGTGATCTACCACTTGGAACTCCTTGTGAGTTCTCTTCCTATCCGCATATATTTTTTGTCGATTCTAAGCGACTTTCAAGTTCTAGCATCCTGCAACTCATAGAATATGATCGACATGTCTAAAAATAGACTGTGCGCCAAAAATAGCTGTGGGCCACTTGATGGCGACTTCTTTCCACTAAGCTCATCATCTTGTTGCGATCTCAACACTCCTTCTCCATGAATAGGGATTATCTGCCACCACAGATCTTACCCCCGTAATTTATTCCAATTTTCCACTGGTGACGCCTTCGTCAGATATCGGCATCTGATCCTCCGTGGAATGTATAGAAAGTATGATCTTCCATTGCTTATAATCTACGATATGATGATTAAATATGATGATACCGAATGTCAATGTGTTTAGATCTATCATGAAATATTGGATTAACTGAGAGTTTGATGTAACTTTGATTATCACAATATATCAGAGTAGGATCTAAGTGTGAACCGAACAACCCGACCAGGATCTTCCTCATCCATATAGCCTCGCATGCAGCCAAACTTGCTGCCATATACTCGGCCTCTGCTGAACTGAGTGCCACGGATCTCTGCTTCCTGCTGTACCAAGAAATTGTTGTCGACTCGATACTAAAAATCCCTCCAGATGTTCTCTTTCCGTCCGTTGGGCTTCCTACCCAATCTGCATCCGTGAAGCCACACGGCTTCACCTCATCCGATTGTCTGTACCATAATCCATATATCGATGTGCCTCTGAGATATCTCAATACATGCTTGCCTGCCTTCCAAAAGAGCTTGGTAGGCTTAACCATAGCTTGTGAAAGCTGGTTAACAGCATAGCATATGTCGGGTCGTGTTTTGACCAGATACATGAGCGACCCCACCAACTGTCGGTAAACAGTGGCATCCACTACCTCTGTCGATGTAGCATCCTCTTTCTTCCATCCACTAAGAAGAGGAGTGTCGAGAGGCTTGCAGCCATGCATGTTGAACTTCTCCAGTATCTCCCGGGCATACTTGCCTTGAGACACAAACAGTCCATCACTGCGCTGCCAAATTTCCAATCCCAGGAAATAATGAAGGAGGCCCAAGTCCTTCATCTCAAACTCCTTTGCAAGATCAGCCTTGCATGAGTGTATCAACAGTTCATCACACGTCAAAATCAAATGATCTACATAAAGTACAATGATCAGCAACTTACCCTCCACCACAATCTGGTATAGGTTCGGATCCGCCTCACTCTTGGAGAATTAGAGTCCGATGAAATAACTGTCTATCCGTGTGTACCAAGCACGAGGTGCTTGTTTCTTATACGAGTGCTCTTTTTGAGCACACTTTTATCACGACTTCAACTGTTGAAGATCTCGAAACCTTTGAGGTACTCACATGTACACCTCATCCTCAATCCACTCCGTTGAAGACATGATCTTCACATCCATCCCCGATGAGTCTTTTATTCCCTTGTCTTTGAGAAATGAAATCGATGCATATGGAAGAATACTGCTTCACGTAGTCTGAAAGCGTTTCCTCATCTCTCATCCCTCAGTCTGTGAAATACTTGCAAAATCTTGGCTTGTACTTCTCCACACTCTCGTCAGATGTTTGCTTCACTTTGTAGATCCATCTCAAACCTACCACTGATTTCCCTTCCGGCCTTGGGACAATCTCCCATGCACTGTTTCTGACAATCGAATCATACTCTTCCACCATGGCATCTACCCATGCAGGGTCCTCCACAACTTCCTCGAAAGAGGATGGTTCTTTCACGATACACTTGCTCATCAGAGCCATGTATCTAGTATATCGGTCAGGTGACTATCTCTGTCTGCGCTGTGATGTAGGTGCTCCTACAATCTTCTTTGCATCAAGATTCAGTCGCTCAGCTTCTGTAGTGCACTTCCGCCATCTAATGGTTGGCGCTGCATGAGTGGTTTCTTCCACTCCATGAACCTCCTCTTGTGGCTGATCCACATCCCGAGGCTCATCCTTAGGAACTAATAGCTCCTCATCTACATGCAAGTGTGGCTCCCTCTCAAGCGAACACTTCATGGCTTTCTCCTCATGAAATTTGATATCAGATGCTTCCTTGATCTTGCGATTTGCGGCCGATAGTTGTAGAGATTATGATAAAAATCAAACCACCCACAAATATCCCAACCTCTGCCGGTGAAGCTCAATTCTTCAGCCTCCTTCATCCACCAGATAAGCGAATTGAACCAAAATCCTCAAATGGAAATATCGAGGCCTCTTGCTAAGCATACTCCTCGGGTGTACTCATGCCAAGTATCCTGTGAGGACAACGGTTTGGCACACAAGCGAAATTTAATTGCATGCCTCGGCCAAAGTGTATGGGAAGGCCACGATCATGCAATCCTTGCGTCGGCTACCCGTCGTTTTGTTCTTCGCTCCAACGACCCCGATGCGGTATGGGACGCGGGTGCAGATACTCTTGGAATTCTTCGCGCAGAATCCTTAGATCGCGAAATGAATTCACCACCATTGTCGCTCCTAAGAGCCTTCACCTGCTTCCCCGATTCTTTCTCAACCAGTGCCTTGAACTCACAGAACTTTGAGTATGTCTCACTCTTCTTATGCATGAAGAAGATCCAGCACTTCCGAGAAAAATCATCAACAAATATCACATAGTACCTGTGCTTTGCTGTCGAAGCTACTGAGAAAGGTCCACACACGTCTGTGTGAATTCTATCAAGGATCGTCGTGGCGCAACTATCAGCTGAAGTGGCTTTCCTGAGTTTCCCAAAGCACATCCTTACTAGCGGTAGTAGCATAAGTGTACCTTTGTGAAGCCCGGTAGAAATCTGCTGCAAAATTTTCAAAGCACCATGGTGAAGATGGCCCAATCTCCTGTGCCATAGCTCGCCCTCATCCCAGCTCACCACTTTTTCTGCCTTGCTTGCCATTGTTGCGCAGCCATCTACCTGCAACTAATAAAGGTTCTTAACTCGAACCCCTATCCTTCGGGTTTCACCAGTTGCCTTACTGCGTAGGAAAGCCTTTCCCTCGCTAAAGACAACATCATATCCCTTGCCTTCTAACATGGCCATTGAGATCAGATTCTTCTTCAATCCTGGAACATGCATCACTTCCTTCAATACAAAGGGTTTACCAGACTCCCTCTCAAAGGAAATGGTACCGATACTGGTCGCACTGTATCTATCACCATCGCCCATCTCGATGTGCACTCCAAGATCTTTCTCATCCAGATCAGTAAACAAATCTTTGTCTCCGGTCATATGAAAAGATGCACCACTATCAAGAAACCACACTGATCCCATCATACTTGAGACCAAGCATGCGATCTGTGAAAATCCAGCTCAAACTGCGAGGCTAAGGCCTCTCCAGCTGCAGATCCAGCAGCCTGCTTATTTTTCTTCTTCTGTGGACAATTAGTGGCGTAATGTCCGTGTTGGTGACAGTGAAAGCACTTCACCTTGGACATGTCCTGCTTCTTGCCTTTCGCACCGGATTGAGAAGCATTCTTCTTTCTCTTCCCCTTCCTTGCTTTGGCAGCCAAATTGAAATTTTCTTCATTTTCACTCTTCGATGAAGATCCATCCCTGGTATTCCGCCTTATCTCCTCTTGCACAAGATCCGACCAAAGTTGCTCCCATCCTGGCAATTTCTCCCGACCATTGACAGAGTCCTGATAGGAATGCCAACTCTTCGGAAGCCCAAGGAGAGCCAAGCTCACCAAGTCCTCGTCATCTACAGTAACCCCCACACTTCCCAGCTCATCCCTACACTGGACAAACTTCGTGAGGTACTTGGGTATATTGTCGCCTTTCTCCATTTTTGTGTTCCTGAGTTTATCCTTGAGCGCCAACTTCCTATGGTCGCTCTTGCTTTGGAATAAATATGTCAAAGCTTTCCACATCAAGAATGGAGAAGCTTTACCATGAAGGTTGGACACTATGTGATCCTTCACACCTTCCAACATAA
This sequence comes from Pinus albicaulis, assembly GCA_034641835.2. Lineage (NCBI taxonomy): Eukaryota > Viridiplantae > Streptophyta > Pinopsida > Pinales > Pinaceae > Pinus > Pinus albicaulis. Next base: position 1,104,970,377 of record CM076577.1, read on the forward strand.
TCCTTCGACATTTTGTTGTCTTCTTTTGCCATGCGTCAAGTGCGGCAGCATCGCTAGAAGCAAGTTTTGGAATTTCCGCATCTATGAACTCCTTCAACCCATTATCATCCAGCACCGCCTCCATCATGTCCTTCCATGCAATATAATTTGAGTTTCCCTCAAGGGCATACTCCAATCGCAATCTGTTGAAAGACATCTCAACTTCGACACCAAGAAAACACTGCTGCAAATTCGAATTCCACCAGCACAAAACTCAACCGCTTCAATGTTTTTGCAATTGCTCCAATGATCAATATTGCTCTGATACCATGTAGAAATTTTAATAACTGATATATTATTCACCGAGATTCTCCTGATCACACACTATTTTAGCTTGTACAAAATACAAAATCTCTTCTACCATTGATCATTAATTTCGGCGATGTGAGATATCGCATGCACACATTAAAACCATAAAAATTCACACATATGAACACAGTAATCTATGGGAAAGCTTAAAGCTGAAAGCCCCCAACTATCTATATATTATATGTCATAGATATCATGTAAAAATCATCATACAAAGCTCCTCACAAGCTCTCGGTACAATCTCCAATTTCTACACACTAATCAGGTACGATCTAGCAAATCCCATGCACCGATCTCTGCCACCTACTAGCCTGCCTCTATTGTGCAATCACTGCAGAAGAATGGATTTGAATGAACTCGAATTGGTCTAGCCTTGCTCATGCAATCCTCATTGGCGTCTCCAACCACTGTGTGTTGCAAATCATGCAACACTATAGTCACAACTAATAGTCATACTGCTCTTTCACCTACCTCTCCACTGGTCTCCACTAAAACTGTCCATGCACTGTAGTTAACTGATGTATTATTCAATTGATTAATGAGTTAATATTTAGTGAATTAATTAATAATTAATTCACCACTCTCACTAAGCGTCATCAATTAGTTAAATTAGAATACAACTAGCTCGAATTATGTTGCTTCGGTTAAATTGAACACAAATACCAATACCTCAAATAACTCCGCGAACTCACAATCACCTTAGTTCTATTTGAAGTATATGAAATAGCTCCATAGCCCTGAGATAACGTAATTCAACCGCATTAAATCACATTGCCCATCATGCACTAGCGAGTGCTCGAAATAAGATAAAGTTTATAGTCCAAATATTATTAAGAGCTAATAATATCAGACATATCTGTTTTTAGGCGGAAATCTAAATAGATTCATGTCTAAAAATATAAGTCCATCTATTTTTCCAACTTGACCAACCATCCACAAATAGCATCCTGCAACTCATAGAATATGATCGACATGTCTAAAAATAGACTGTGTGCCAAAAATAGCCTGCGGACCCACTTAGTGAAAGCGAATTCTTTCCACTAAGCTCGTCATCTTGTTGCAATCTCAATAGAGAGATCAACGGCTTAGAAATCAGCAACTTTGAGGGGGAAACCTCCTTTACATTACATAAATGAACAATTCTTGGGTGATACAAATGAAAAAACCTCCTTTCTATATATAGGAGTCCATGGGGTCACAATATAATCCTTGCCGGCCTAACAATAATAATGTAAGGGCACAACAATAACAATAATAACCTTTTATGGGGCACAATAATAACAATAAGGGGGCTACACGGGTACAACAATAAAAATAAGGGGTCTACACTAACAGCAATAAGGGATTACGCTAGTAATATAGGGACCTAACATGCCCCTCTCCTTCAAAAAAGTGTTGTCCTTAATGCTTGAGTAGCTCTGGATGCTTCTGTATAAAATTCTCATCCTCCCATGTGGAATCTTCAATGGGTAAGTTCTTCCACCTGATGAGATACTCTAAAATTTATCGATTTCGTAGCTGTTGAGTTCTTGTTTATGTGACTGCTTTAGGTTCCAATATGATTTTTCCTTCCTCATCAAGTTCTGGCAATATTGTTTGAACTGGAAGTGTGTCACCTTGTTGAAGCCTCGAAAATTGCTGCTTCAAACATTAGGGGATAACCACCTGGTCGGGACCTTAGGACAGCTCCTTTTCCGTTTGGTGTGGTGGCTCCGACTAGATTGATAGGACCAATTTCCTAATAATTTAAATGGGTTGGTAATGGAATGATTGGGTGAAGGTAAAATGGGACTAAATGACTGAAATAAACTTATCTAATCTAATCTAATCTAAAACTGATAAAATGATTCTAAAACTAACCCGGGTATCAAATGTGAATACAACTTTAAAATGTTTCAACTAACCAATAACCATGAAAATGTATTATAGTTTAATTGAAATATCCAGTAACAAATAAAGATAACTTTGTTTAAGAAATTAAATAGAATTATAATAAGATATTGCATTCATCATTCATATATCATTTGCATATACTGAAAAAGATAAATATTTCTACACACTCAGAAATGATATGTATAAAGAAATATTGTAAAACAAGTACACATAAACGATATCAATTTAAAAGAGAATATCTAACAACATAATAAATTAACAGTGGATAGATAAAAATACCATATCCATCTTGATACTTTCCGATGCAATTTGATATCCAAATCCAACAACTTCAATGTAAAATAGACTCCAAGATACAGGAATGCAATTCTTAAAGGCAATTTTGCATAGAACCACCAAATGTGATCCTTTATAAAAATATAAGAGTCAATGGAGTACAAAAATGTAATCTCCAAGTCAAAATATTACAAATTTAGGACCCCTTTCTAAATGCATGAAAGGGGTTTAAATAGTTACATAATAAAACAAAATAACTAAAACTATTCCTACAATCTATCTAATCAAAAATCTAGAAACAGAAATGTGATCTTGAAGTGAACCGATTCATTGATTATCTGTTGCATTTGATGTGCCCAGATGGCAGATTTTGAGCATTTATTTCACTTCTTCTAGATGACTAAGCTTTGAGTGTAACTGCCCTGTATATGCGGCATCAGAGAATTCAGGAATAATGCAATCGATGGCATTTGAAAGAAATTTAATCATTGTTTGCTGACTATGAGGCTTGATAAGGTAGGTCCACATCATATCCCACGATATTCCTTGCAGTTGGCTAATTTGTTAATTCTTATTGATTATTTCTTTTTTCCATCTGTAATCAGTTTCTTTTACCCTAGGCAACTTGCCTGGGGTACAATCTGAAATCAAATTGATTGCCTACAGGCTATTATTCACTAGTTGTGTTACATTGTTCATCATACTTTTAGCTCTGGATGTAGCTCCTTCTGCTTTGATTAAATGATGTTCCCATTCTGAAAAAATAATTTCTTTATGTCTCTCCACAATCCTGGGAAGGTTTTCTTTTCTTCTCGACTCTGAGTCTTGCCATAAAAGAAATTCGGAAATTTTTTCATTAGCTTCATCAAATTCAAGTTTAAGACTGACTCCTTCATCTACTAAGTAAGATCTAATTTCACACAAGGATTTTGCTTCTGCAACCTTTAGACAAAATTCATTTAATTGCTGAGACAATAACTTGCTTGTCTCCAGGGCTTCATTTTTGAACTGATCCAATTAGGATAATTCTTAAACTTGTCCAATCTGGATTGAAACATCTTCTCTTGCTCAATCTTTGAAGTCTTCTCATTTTGCAGAAGAGCTTGTAATTTTGCTATCTCTTGGTTTAGCTGTTGTTGCTTTTCTACGGTCTGTAGATCAATATTTTTCTTTTCAACAGCAAGCTGCTCTTCTAGCTGTTTGGATTTGAGCTCTTCATCCTGCAATTGTTGTTCTAACTGAATAATTTTCTGTTGGTTCTCTGTAACCTGTTCTTCTAACATATCTATTTTCAAATCTTTTTGTTTCATTAATTGTGTAACTTCAGAGGCCTTGTCTATAGTTGCATCACTATAGGCACCTGTGTATTGAGATAATTTAGTGAGATCCTCAGATGGATTCACCTTAGCATTTTTATAAACGATATCCATTTGTGTCTAGAATATAAGCACAAAAATAAAAAAGAGTAGTATTTCCTGAGTTTTTGTCTTTCTTATACTCAAGAATCCTATTGGCTATCTTATCAGAAAGAATGACAGCCCAGTCCATTATCTCGGAATTTATAGCAGAATGTATTAATGGCACCATTTGTAGATAAAACCTAGCTGAGTTATCATTCTCAAACAATCTACACATCATTGTTGCGGCATAACAGTATGGAGGCGAAAGAGACTCCACAGAGTACATACCTGATGCCTCATGTTTGTGCTTTTCGGGAGCCCTTCTCCATTCTCTAATCGGCTTTGACTGATTTTCATTATTCGCAGGAAATTCCTTGATGAAGTATTTGTTGTAGATTTTTTGTGGGTTTGGAAGGTGATACATCTCTTTAATGTCCTCTACTTTGAACGACCCAATTGTTGCTCCAGAAGCTGAAACAAAGGTTCTATTTTGGATAGCCACATTATCAATTACCCACCGAATCACATCATAATATGGAAAAATGTTTGCCCGAGCTGCAATTCGGTGCAGAAATGAATTTGCAAGTGCTTGGAGGGAAGTCTCTGAATCTAACTCTGAATCATCCTCATCATGAACTGATGCTTTTGGCACAGTTACCTTAGGCTTTTCCTTTTCAATGAGGTTATATACCTCCTCCCAGGATAATTTACCCAGACCTTGGTACGACGTCTCTGTAACGAGCTTAATCCTAGTTGGTTTCTCTTTAGGTGCCATGGTGAACACAGGGGCTTTTACCACGACAACAAATTTTGCCTTCCTAGATCTCTTTGACATTTCTGTATCCGGAAACATTTCCCTCGCTCTGCGAATGAAAGGATTGGGTTTTCTTTGGTTCTGCAAAGAGAAAAAACAGTTCAACCGTGGTAAAAACTCAAATTGGGAGAACAACTGTATAACAATCTATTCATTTATTTTTATTTATTATCTTTGTGTTTATAACATAAACGCCCTCTAAAGAGTCACACTCATGTATTTAAAACAAAATCATTTTCCATTATTCATTTGATTTCTTATTCAATATCATATGTACAATCGGGAGTTGGCATTTTTGAAATAAGTGTTAAAAATATTACCTTTTGAATCCTTGCGATGCGATGAATAAATAGTGTATGAGCATTAAGTAATAATCACATCGGGAATCTTCAAAGGTACAGAAAATAACATAATATGATTTATGCTGATTTCCGATTGCGATGATCGTATCGGGGATTTTCAAATGGAGTGGATCGTTAATGAGTTTCTCTAATTTCTGATTGCGATGAGGTGGGGTCCGCCACGTCAGAGTCTTTTAATCAAACAAATATAACGTTTGTTTCTCTGCAATGCAATTGCGATGAAGCGCATCGCATTGGGGTTTTGTAATTGACCACAAAGAGTTTGTTTAAAGTTTTGCGAAATGCGATTGCGATGATCTGTGTCGCATCGGAGTATTTCAAAGCAGATACGATTTCTTAAAACTTTTCCAATTCGCGATTGTAATGGGACTCATCGCATCGGAGTTTTATTATAACAATTCCATGAAAGATCATTCTCCGAAATGCGATTGCGATGAATCGCATCGCATCGGAAGTATGCAAAACAAATATGAAAACTTAAAACTTATCCAATTTGCGATTGCAATTGAGTTCCATCGCATCGGAATTTTACAAAGTGAATATAAAACTTAAAGATCTCTCCGATTTCCGATTTGCGATTATTGTACACATCAAATATTGTTAAATATAAAAACTTTATGTAATATTTTGATATGATAAAAGCTTTATATCTCATCGAATCGAAAAGTTTTTCAATGTTGTATTTGTTTATACACACTTGTTAATAAAGATATGCAATATGTCCTTTTATCAATGAACTTCTTATTCCTAATTTAAAAATGATCGGATTGTTTCTAAATCTTTTATTTCTATCTAGAAAGCAAGATAAAAAAAGGGGACCTATTTCTAAATGAAATTTATTCTAGAAATTTAGAAATGGGGAGGGTTGTTGTACAGTACAACAATTGGCGATTCACTGAAAGAAATAGTTATCTCTGAAAAAATAAAATGAACACTATATTCCTAGTAAGTAAAAATTTCTAAAGATAATGAAAACTATCTTAGGATAATTCAAATAAAATCTAACTATGAAAAAGAATAAAAATCACTTACAATTTCTTTCTAGTTCCTTAAGAATAAAAACATTTTTGGGTTATTTCAAGCTTTGATTGGTTTATAATAATGAAGTAAGTGGACTTCTTCAAGTTTAGCTTTTGTAATATACTCTATTGTCATAGGCATGGCCCCTGTTGCCAGCAAACGTTCATAGTCTCTACAGGGTTACCTTTTAACCATCAACTATTCATTATCGCATCCAACTAAGATTATGACTCTTTAAAAATAAATTCATAAGACATATTATCTCATGTTTTTTATCTTTTATTTATTTTTTTAATTTAAGAGCCATTGTTCTGGTTTGGTAGCCATTTAGTAACAATGCCATTCACTAGTTGTAATTAAACTGAACAAGCTAGCTCATGATGAGACCCCTTATCTTACTTTTATAAGCCATTACCTTGTTTTGGTATGCAGTATTGGTAATGTCAGTTTTATTACTTTTTATGATCATGGTAAGTAGGCTCGTGATGAGACTTCTTATCTCCTAAATTTTGCCACATAATTTCTTAGAATTACATTCTAAAAAATCACAACCAAAATGGATGGGGTGAAATAGTTGTATCCTTAAGAATAAATTGATGACAATTTTCAGAGTTTTTTGTTTGATAAAACTTGAAAAAGTCTTTACTTTTTAAAGATAACCTTTGTATGCTTAATAAACTTATAATGATTTACATTTTCCTCAAAGTTTCAAAAGATCATGCAAATGTTTTGAACAAATTTTCAAAGTTTAATATTTTATTTAAAACTATCCAAAATTGTAATCATTTCCCTAAAAATCTTTATTTACACAAAATAAGTATTTATAACATTCTTTCTAAGACAATTTTCTAATAGTAAAAATTCAATCAAAGACTATTAACAGCCTTTATTCAAAACAAACAAAAATTGCAGAAAGGAATATGTACAAGTAAGAAGGGGTTACCTCCTTATGAAAAGAATTTCTTTAAGACAAGCCCATTTACAGGAAGAGGTTCTCTCTTTCCTGTTAAATCTTGGAGTATGAATGTTGAGAATGCAACAAGATGACAAAGCTTAGTGGAAAGAAGTCGCCTTCACTAAGTGGGCCCACAGGGTATTTTTGGCGCAAAGTCTATTTTTAGACTATGTCTATTTTTAGACATGTCGATCATGATTCTATGAGTTGCAGGATGCTATTTATGGAGGGATGGTCAACTTGGAAAAATAGATGGACTTCTATTTTTAGACATACTGGGCGGAATCTATTTTTAGATTGCCAGTCTAAAAATAGATATGTCGAATATTATTAGCTCTTAATAATATTTGGACTATAAACATTATCTTATCCTCTTGGAGCACTTCAGTTTGATGCCTGGATGTGGCACATGCAGCCGACAGAAGGAATTACGCTATTTCTAGGGTCTAAGTGGAGCTATTGCATGATGACTTTAGTTAGAACTCATGTGAGTGAGTTTGGTGGAGTTGATTGAGGAGTTGATGGAGTTGTGTTCAGTTTGACTTAGTTGAACTAGTTGTATTTAGTCTAACTGATTAATACACTAGTGATGAGTGGTGTGAATTAATTATTAATTAATTCACTAATTATTAACTCATAAATCAACTAATGAACACATCAGTTAACTTCAGTGCATGGACAGTTTGAGTGGAGATTACTGATGGAGGTAGGTGAAAGAGCAGGTTGACTATCAGTTGTGACTATACTGGTGCATGAGATTTGCACACACATTGATGGAGAAGCCAATGAGGATTGCGCAGTACATCTTGGTGGGATTCGAACTTGGATCTCATGATTATCCATATTGGATTGCACAGTAGAGGCTGGCTAACAGGTGGAGGAGATTTGAGCAAGTGACTTGCTTGATCTGAGCTTATGTAGTGTGTAGCATGTGAGATAGTGCTGAGAGCTTGTGAGAGGCTTTGTGCTATGTATTGTTACATGAACTCGATCATTATAATATACAGCTAGTTGGGGGTTTTCAGCTTTAAGCTTTCCCATTACATACTGTGTTTATATGTGTGATTGATTATGTGGTTTTAATGTGCGCATGCGATTGTTTTAATTCCGCAAATTGATGATCAATAGTAGAAGAGGTTATGTATTATGCATGAAGCTCAAATAGTGTGTGATCAGGATAATCTCGGTGAATAATTTATCTATTATTCAAATTTCTACATGGTATCGGAGCAGTATTGATCATTGGAGCAATTGCAGACATTGAAGCGGTTTAGTTTTGTGCTAGTGGAATTCGAATTTGCAGTAGTGTTTTCTTTGTGTCAAATTTGAGATGTCTTTCAACGGATTGTGATTGGAGTATGCCCTTGAGGGCAGCTCGAATTATATTGCATGGAAGGACAGGATGGAGGCGGTGTTAGATGACAATGGGTTGAAGGAGTTCATAGATGTTGAAGTCCCAAAGCCTACTTCTAGCGATGCTACCATAATTGAGGCTTGGCAAAAGAAGACAGCAAAGTGTCGAAGGATTATGTTGGAGGGCGTGAAGGATCACATAGTGTCTAGCCTGCATGGTAAAACTTCTCCATACTTGATGTGGAAAGCCTTGACAGAGTTATTCCAAAGCAAGAGCGACCAGAAAAAGTTGGCGCTCAAGGATAAACTCAGAAACATAAAGATGGAGAAAGGAGACAGTATGCCCAAGTACCTCACGAAGTTCATCCAATGCAGGGATGAGCTGGGAAGTGTGGGGGTGACTGTAGATGATGAGGACTTGAGTGAGCTTGGCTCTCCCTTGGGCTTCGAAGAGTTAGATTCCCTGCTCAGGGACCCTACTGTCGATAGCGGAAGAAATTTCCGGGATGGGGCTTGACTTTGGTCGGATCTTGTGCAGAGAGGGAGATAAAGGCGGGTAGGACGGATCTTCAACAAGGGAACTCGATGGAGAGAATTTCTCTTTGTTTGCCAAAACGAAAAGGGTAATGGCAGAGCTTCTCATTCGGTCTGTGATATTATTTACTACTCCCGAGGTGAAGTGCTTTCACTGTCACCAACACAGACATTATGCTACAAATTGTCCGAAGAAGAAGAAAAATAAGCAGGCTGCTGGATCTGCAGCTGGAGAGGCCTTAGCCTCGTAGTTTGAGCTAGATTTTTCACTAATCGCATGCTTGGTCTCAAGTGTGGCGGGATCAGTGTGGTTTCTGGACAGTGATGCGTCTTTTCACATGACAGGAGATCGAGATTTGTTTACTAATCTGGATGAGAAAGATCTTGGAGTGCACATCGAGATGGGCGATGATGGTAGATACAGTGCGACCGGTATCAGACCATTTCCTTTGAGAGGAAGTCTGGTAAACCCTTCATATTGAAGGAAGTGATGCATGTTCCAGGATTGAAGAAGAATCTTATCTCTGTGGCGATGTTAGAAGACAAGGGATATGATGTTGTCTTTAGCGAGGGAAAGGCTTTCCTGCGCAGTAAGGCAACTGGTGAGACCCGGAGGATATGGGTTCGAGTTAAGAACCTTTATAAATTGCAGGTAGATGGCTGCACAGCAATGGCATGCAAGGCAGAAGGAGTGGTGAGCCGGGATGATGGTGAGTTGTGGCACCGGAGATTAGGCCACCTTCACCATGGAGCTTTGAAGATACTGCAGCAGATTTCTACTGGGCTTCCTAAAGGCACTCTTGCGCATTCAGATCAGTGCAAGGGGTGTACCTTGGGAAAATTTGTGAAAGCCACCTTTCACGAGAAGGATAGTCGCGCCACGACGATCCTTGAGAGAATTCACACAGACGTGTGTGGACCTTTCTCAGTAGCTTCGACAGCAAAGCACAGGTACTATGTGATCTTTGTTGATGATTTTTCTCGGAAGTGTTGGATCTTCTTCATGCAGAAGAAGAGCGAGACATACTCAAAGTTCTGTGAGTTCAAGGCGCTGGTTGAGAAAGAATCGGGGAAGCAGGTGAAGGCTCTCAGGAGTGACAATGGTGGTGAATTCATCTCTGGCGAATTCAAGGACTTTTGCAGTGCAGAAGGAATTCGAGGAGAGCTCATAGCACCTCATAACCCACAGCAGAACAGGGTTGCTGAGCGGAAGAACAGAACGATCGTGGGTGTTGCACGGGAGATGTTGCATGATCAGGGCCTTCCCATTCACTTGTGGGTGGAGGCATGCAATACTGCAGTATATGTGCAGAACCGTTGTCCTCACAGGATACTTGGCATGAGTACACCCGAGGAGGCATTTTCTGGTAAGAGGCCTGATATTTCCCATTTGAGGATTTTTGGTTCATCTGTTTACATTCATGTGAAAAAGGATGCCAGGAAGAAGCTGGAGCTGACCGTAGAGGTTGGGATATTTGTGGGGTACACTGATACGCCCCACAACTATCGTGTGTATTTTCCAGACAGTCGCAAGACTGTTGTGCGATGGGATATCAAATTTCAGGAGGAGAAAGCCATGGAAGTGTTAAACTGAGAGGGAGCTACACTTGCATGTAGATGAGGAGCTATTAGTTCTAAGGATGAGCTTCAGATGTGGATCGACCACAGAGGAAGTTCATGGAGTGGAAGAGACCACTCATGCAGCGCCAGCCATCGAAAGGGCGGAAGCACACTAAAGAAAATTACTAGCTCAAGATGCGAAGAAGGTTGTAGGAGCACCTACATCACAGCGCAGACAGAGACAGTCACCTGACTGGTATACTGGATACATGGCTCTTGTGAGCAAGTGTATCGTGACAGAGCCATCCTCTTTCGAGGAAGCTGTGGAGGATCCCGCATGGGTAGATGCTGTTGTTCCTTGAGAAACAATTCCTTGCTGTGTAAAGGAATCTGTGCTCAAGACATTAAAGATTATGTCACAAACAAGTGTATATCTGTCTCTGTTTATTAAACCTTCAAATATTAATAATATAATCTCCAAATATCAAACCCCTACAAGTTCTGCAATGCCATGTTCTCATTCGCTTTATCCTCCCATGCTCGCATGATCTTGGTAGCTATTTCCAACTCTGATTGAACCTGCTTACGATCTCGTTCTGCTAACTTTAATTCGGTGTTGAGCTGAACAACCTGTGCTTGAGGATCAGAATCAACATCACCTGTAGGGGAAATAAAAGTGCAAGTGTGGTTTTCAATATGATTCTGCAGAGATATAGCAGTCTGCTTCACTTTGGACAACTCTTCATCTTTTTGTAACAATTGCAGACGTAACTCTTCCTTTTCTTTTTCCACCTCAGCTACTTCTGTGGCCATTGAGTACTCTGTAGCTGGTAATTTTAGCTTTTTCCTTAATGAAGATATCTCCATTTCTACACTTTTCATGAGTTTTTGAATTGCAGCTTTATCATTTGGATCCACACCAATTTTCATAATGATCTTCTTCAACTCTTCATTTTGAGTTGTTAATGCCCTTGAATTAGCTTTCTCCATTTTGCATTGTTTGATGACCTTTGCAAGCATGTTTTCAGTCTTGACTGTTGTGGCATTAGTCTTGCTCAAATCATTTACAATCAACTGCCCGGTCTGCATATGAAGATTCATTTTGTCCCTCAATGGGATCTTTGTAACATCCATGATTATGTTTACCTCATTAAAGCTCCTCGAAGACCCAAGGGACATTCCCTTTGGATGTGACAGAGCCATTCTGAATTGATCTTTTTCAATATCCATTACGGTCAATAATCTAGTCTGATCAGCAGCTGTGTGATGTTCTGCTTGCGCTTCTACATTGGCTTTTATTCTCTGATTTCTCTCTTCAATTTGCGTGAACACTTGCTTGATTGCCGGCATCCTTTCTGAGTAAAGTTCATGTCTTCTAGGAGAAGAGGGAACACTTGATTCTTCATTGATATGAAGGGTAAAACCAGGTGAATTGGGAGAATGATCTTCTGCTAGTTTGGTTCTCTTTTGTTCTCTGGGTTCCTCATTATCTATTTCAATAACATCTTCTCTACTTCTTTTGCTTGCCCTTTCCATAATGGCAGGTGTTTGAATGCTGGTTTTTGAGGCACTTGTTTCACCTGGATTTGCCAGCTTCTCTATAACAGGCTTGCTTATATGGGAGAATGCAGCATACTCGTTCTCAACCCTTTTCTGAGAAATTATTCCATGCGGATCATAAGGCCATTTTTCTCCCAACAACAACTGTGTCCCTTCCAACATTTTTGAGACTTCATCAAAAGCTTGTCTCGTGTTGACCACAAAAGGTCCCACACTCATAGGCAATTTGTACATCAAACCTTTCTTCATGGGAAGAAAGTGGACTTGGTCTACATTAAGACTTTGCCTTATGAATTCCAGGGTGAAAAGTCGCATGGGTACAAAAGTTGGGAACCTATAGGGCTCAATGCTAACTCCATACAGCGTTATCTCTGAGTATTCTTCGAATACAAACCAATCTCCAAATCTGCAATTGGGTCTTATCTGTAGGAACTCCCAGGATTTTGGTAGAAAGCATGGAGGAAGAGTTCCATTCAAAATTTTATAAGCAATAGACATGAAATGATTAGCAAATTCAAACAGCCCTGCTTCATTCTCTTCTTTTCTAATCATGTCGGTCCAGAATAAAACTGATTGCTTATTTTTATTACTATCAACTATATTTAAACCCAAACTCATGAACTCTTCAACATTTTGATACAAAAATAAGTAAACAACCAATGATGGAAATCTGAAGAAACATGTTAGAGGAAAAGCTATCAATTGGGAATTTACTATTTCCTGCCAAAAAGACGGAATGTCAAGGACCACCCCTGGTTTCATCATCAGTGCAAACATCCCCAAGACTGATTTATCAATTTTGTGGTCATCGTCTTTCCCCAAAATCTCCGTGATGCAGCTAAGAACTGGCCTATACTGAACATTGAACGCCTCGAAACTGAGCTCTTCTCCTTCAAATTGAGGTTTTTCTGGATTTGATTTCAAAAATGACATACAACGACTGAACTCTTCGTTTGAAAGGTCTTCAAAATACTGAACCAATGAATCTTCGGAGAATTGTAACGGAGAGTTATCTTCTGGAAAGCACAATGCTTGGCGAATTAATTGTGTTGATACCTGCAGGACATTTTCTCCCTGAGAATTCATGACGAAACATTTACCAGGGTACATTGATGAGACTAACCATGAGATGAACTCAGGGAAGAAGTGAGTTTTCGGAACACAGGCGGACAACACACCAGAACTTTTCATAACAGATAATACAGGGGATTTATCAGTGTTTAGGGTTACTTGGTAATGCAATAAGGGATGATTGACGGACGACGCGGTATCCTGGACGCCCTTTTCACTATCCAGGAGGGGACTGAGGTTTGATGAACTAGACAAGGATATTCGTTTTGCCATGACTAACAGGAACTGAAAACAATTTGCGGGGTAATAGAAAATGCGAAGGTGGCAAGAACACGGTTCAAAAGGGAAAAAACAGTCACACATGGACAAAACGGGACTAAAGAACTCTTTAATAAGCTACGGGAATCCGTAATAAATGCCGACATGATGTGGACAAACCGTTGAGAGCGGATGACAGTTGTTTTCCACTTCGCCTGATGACGTCACTGCGGGGGGACCTGGAGTACGGCGGAAAACTTCAACCTATACCCCCCGTAATGAATCCAAGCCATTGATCACGGCTCATCCAAGATTTGACTAGTCAACTACGGGGGGTCAGTATTTGATAAACAACGAGCTACTTCTCCCCCCGCAATAACTTATCCGAAGGCACTTTTCTGTGATCACCGCTTCCGCTCGGGAAGTTGCTCAGAGCTTAAGCTTAAATCAAAACATATATTTCAATAAAGTTAATATTCATCGAGCTTTGAAATGCTTCCTTTATGATATAGTATAAAAACTTTATACTATAACATATGATTTTTTTATTTTCTATTTTTTTTTTTGTATTTTGAATATTCAAAATAAAAATTGAAAAGGATATGCAGATATGATCTACAACAGATGCCATGGTGGAAGAGTATGATTCGATTGTCAGAAACAGTGGAGATTGTCCGTAGGAAGGAAATCGAGTAGTGGAGTTGGTAGGATCTACAAAGTGAAGCGGCAGTGACGAGAGAGTATTGGGAGAAATGCAGAGCCGTTGTTGCCGAGGCTTTTCACGGATAGGGGATCGATTATGAGATACATACCTTTTTGCCATGAGTAAGTTTCCATACGGACGTCTAGCTCTCTCGGCCATGGATGGGGTAGCACATTCATCGGATGGATGTAATTTTAGTTCCTGTGAGTCAGTGAGGAGGAGAGGTATACTAGAGCTGACCAGAAGGTTTTGTGAATCTTGTGGCAGGTAGCATGTGCGGACTCAAGGAAAATTGTATGGGTTGAAACAAGCACCCATAGATTAGCTGATACCTGCAGATAGACAATTATTTCACCAGGACTTGGGATTCTCAAGAGTAGAGGCGGATCGAACCTACTACCAGTTGGTGGAGGGTAAGTTGCTGATCATTGTACTTTATGTAGATGCTTTGATTTTGGCAGTGATGGCTGTTAATACTCTCATGCAAAGGAGGATCTTGCAAAAGAGTTTGGATGAAGGACTTGGGCCTCCTTCATTATTTCTGGGATTGGAAATTTAGCATTGCTTGGTGGTGGTGTTTGTTTCTCGGGGTAGAGTATGCCTGGGAGAATCTTTTGGAAGTTCAACATGCATAGGCAAACTATTGATACTCCTCTTCCTGGTGGTTGGAGGAAGGAGGATGCTACTTCAGCGGAGGTAGTGGATGCCACTGTTTATCAATAGTTGGTGGGGTCGCTTATGTATCTGGTCAATACATGACCTGACATATGTTATGTTGTGAACCAGCTTTCACAAGCTATGGTTAAGCCAACCAAGCTCTTCTGGAAGGCAGGCAGGCATGTAGTGAGATATCGCAGAGGCACATCGAGATATGGATTGTGGTACAGACAGGAGGATGAGGTGAGGCTATGTGGCTTCACGGATGCAGATTGGGCAGGGAGCCCAACGGACAGAAAGAGCACATATGGAGGGATTTTCAGTATCGAGTCAACAGCAATTTCTTGGTACAGCAGGAAGCAGAGATCCGTGGCACTCAGTTCAGCAGAGGCCGAGTATATGGCAGCGATTTTGGCTGCATGCGAGGCTATATGGATGAGGAAGATCCTGGTCGGGCTGTTCGGTTCACACTTGGAGCCTATTGTGATTTATTGTGATAACCAGAGTTGCATCAAACTCTTGGCTAATCTAGTATTTCATGATAGATACAAACACATTGATATCCGGTATCATCATATCAGAGATTGTGTGCAGCAGAGGATCATGTTACTTTCATACATTCCTACGGAGGATCAGGATGCTGATATCTTGACGAAGGCGCTCACCAGGAGCAAATTCGAATACCACAGGGGCAGGATAGGGGTTGCAGATAATCCATATCTTGTTGATAGGGAGTGTTGAGAATGCAACAAGATGATAGAGATTAGTGGAAAGAAGTCGCCTTCACTAAGTGGGCCCGTAGGGTATTTTTGGCGCAAAGTCTATTTTTAGACATGTCGATCATGATTCTATGAGTTGCAGGATGTTATTTGTGGAGGGATGGTCAAGTTGGAAAAATATATGGACTTCTACTTTTAGACATACTGGGCAGAATCTATTTTTCGATTTCCAGTCTAAAAATAGATATGTCGAATATTATTAGCTCTTAATAATATTTGGACTATAAACATTATCTTATCCTCTTGGAGCACTTCAGTTTGATGCCTGGATGTTGCACATGCAGCTGACAGAAGGAATTACGCTATTCCTAGGGTCTAAGTGGAGCTATTGCATGATGACTTCAGTTAGAACTCATGTGAGTGAGTTTGGTGGAGTTGATTAAGGAGTTGATGGAGTTGTGTTCAGTTTGACTTAGTTGAACTAGTTGTATTTAGTCTAATTGATTAATACACTAGTGATGAGTGGTGTTGTCGACAATTTTGTCACTCCTAGAGACAGCCTAGAGTTGCTATAGACCAGTGCCTAGGACATCTTAACATAGCAAGGAGCTCATAATATAGCTTGGGTTGTCAATCCAAAAGCTCTCTTACTATCTCTTACAAAACAAGGAAATTAGTTTAAATGGAACCAAACTCTCTCAGAAGCTGATACAAAGATAAGAATAATGTAGGAACAACATGCAAAAACTCCAATACAAAAGCATCAGACAGTTAAGAGACAGCTTACTGCAAAGAGGGCCAGTTCAAATAATATGCCACAGAAATCAAATATCAGAAAGTGGATGTAGTGAAGAAACATGAAGAAGATACTAGTTAGCATGAGGCTGATACCCAGATACACAACAAAACCACATATGGGCTTATCCAACTAAGAATCCATACATGACAATGGCGTTTTAAAAGCACCCTCCTCAAGTAACTAATATAGCAGAAAATATGGATGAAATGAACATGGAACGGTATATCATGACTAGGCCTATTTAAAGCGCTTGACTAATCCAAGTATGGGCACCAACTAGGATGAATCCTTACTTAAGACCAGTGAGCCACTCGCATTCTAGAACATGATACAAGAAGATACATAGCATGAAATGAGATATTATATTAACACATAAGAAAATATTACATACTGTGGGATACCAAAGACCAGAATCCTCATTACAGTTATAACTCCTCCTCACTGAAACCCTACGGGCTCTGAGCCTTCATACATAAACTTTACAAGATGTATACAAAGCCTTTCACTGCACAGTTTGCTGATAGAAATCTGGAACCCTTACAATGTCTTTATTTCTTGTTTTTATAGAAGAGATAGAAAGCTCCAGATAATGAGGTAGGTGATACACATTTAATGATCTGATTTGAAAGAAAGTGGTGGAAAACATTCGCGCCCATACTGTGAATGACTGAATATAATTATCTGTACTTTGCAATCTACCTCCAGAAATAAATGCACCGAGAGAAAATCTCTTCAGGAACAAGGCGTAAGGGTAACTCTTCGTGAACATTTTGTACGTTCCTGAAGGGAACTTGACTGAAATATCACCTTGAGGATATTGCTTTCTGAACACTGTACCTTCCAATATTTAAATTTAAATCCAAGACATTTGATGCAGGGCGCTGTATCTCTCGATATTTTGCTGATATTTTTATGCTGCCCCATTAATTATTCATCCGCTCACCATGTGTATTTGAATGACCTTGGAGGGTTTAACAGACTTAGATCCTTTCCCCTCTTTATGGTGGTCATATCACAGCAGCTTCTAGATCTTTTTCTGTAAAATTTTCTCTTAAAATAGGGTCCTGCTGCGTATTCTTGGCTTCTGAAATGGAGGCGGAGATTTACGGTGATCCCTCGTCACTGCAACCTGCAAAATTCACAAATAAATTAAGAAGACTGGACACAAAGGTGGTGGACACGAGCATGACCATGGACTGATGTCGTGAACTGAGAAGGATGGCGGGGAAGTTCATAGTGGCGATGGAATATACAATGAAACGGTAAAGCTAGAACAAGGCGACAGTACGTAACATAAACCATGTAATAAGACACGTAATCAGAAAATACAAACGGTGGAGGCGGATGCAAACGACACGTGGGCGTACGGGAAGCTAAGTGGAAGGGACGACGTGGAGGTGGACCTGATCAATTAACGGAATGCGTGAACAATTTTGGGCCGCACAATCAAAAATGAAATCAACGGTGGAGAGTGCATTGTACAGCGGTGGAATGGTGGACCCGAGCATTACGTGACTTGGGTTAAATCTTGTGCGACTTTGGAGAATGAACACCGTCATATGGAGAGCGCAGGATCGGACGGTCGATGATAATTTTGCTACCCAACTCTCGTCCAGAGAATAATGCGCGAAATGGGTGGTTTGGATATCATACACCGGGACACGCGTCACAAAGCGTATGGAATCGCTGGGTCCACAGGAAATACCACCTACTATGGATGGGTGGTGTAGAATAGACCACCGGTTTTCGGGCGTGGGGGCCACCATGTTAGATTAAAATATGGGTCGTCGATTTGTTTTGGATCGGGCGGCTAATATTTGGCCTGAAAACATAAAGCAATGGGCTCCTTTCGTTTTAACACACGGTTTTGCACATAAGTCACATGGGGAATCAAAACAAAAGGGGCTGAGACTCGATATAAATTTAAATTGCGGGTTTAAGCCTTTGCAGTGTATTTTGTGGGCATAAATAGTAATGTTAAGAAGAATATGGGGGTTTTAGGCCACGACAGGGGTTTTAAACGGATTTGAATTGGGCTGTTGGCCAAAGTTCTGAATGGAGGGACTGATATG
Source organism: Pinus albicaulis (assembly GCA_034641835.2). NCBI lineage: Eukaryota > Viridiplantae > Streptophyta > Pinopsida > Pinales > Pinaceae > Pinus > Pinus albicaulis. Next base: position 1,104,988,731 of record CM076577.1, read on the forward strand.
TACAACATCGGCTCCATCTGGGGATGGCATGTTCATCCTTGGACATGTTGAGAACCAGCAGACCATCTGATCATGCTCTAAGTGGATTATGCTCTTTAGCACCTCTAGTTTTCACTTCATAATTAATCGGCACCCACACATTATTAAAAGAATGATGAAACAAAAAGAAAACTAATGTACAATATAATACACCAGGCTGTCTTCGCCTCCTGGGTCCCATACTTTGCTTTGCTGGTATCCATTAGTTACATTATTCTTCAACTGTACCCTTCTATGTTTCCATATTTTGTTCTGCAATTTGCCTCCAGCTATGCTTTCACATTCTGTTCTTGTTTTTCCATTGCCAAATTTTCTTTGCTTTCTTGCTGCTATCTGCTGTTTCTGAGGCACCTTCATCATCAGTCTTTTGATGCTGTCAATTTCTATGCCCAACCTTTCTTTTGTCTGGAACTTACCTTGCCCACTGCTGTCTTCAACCTGGGCAGCTTTGATTTTTGCATTTTCCACTGCATCTTCAATATGGCTCTCGAAAGCTTGATCACCTTCTTCTTGTATTTTGGAAGGCAGTGGGATCTCTTCTTTTTGTTCCACAGTAACAGCTTTGAAAATTTTTCTCTCTGCTAGCAATATGTTGCTAGAATAGACCCTTGATCCTTCTTCAAATGTTTGCAGGAAATGCACATAAGGATCATGACATGATACCTGGTTAAGAGTATCTGGCAGGCAGGCTTCAACCAGGATTTTATCTCCTTCCACTGGATCAAGAGGAAGACTCTCTTGAGATAGAGAATCTCCTTCATCTCCTTCGTTCTCTAAACTAGAGGACTCAATGTATATTGGAGCTGAGTCCTTTTGGAGCTCTGGTATATTCTGCGCTGATGTGCTGAGCTCCTTGAAAAGATTTATGTATTCTTGAGAAGGGGCTTGTACCTTTGCTTCCTCTTTTTCAAGAGAAGACTCGTTACTTTCATCTTGCTCAAGGATCTCTTCTTTGCTCTCCTCCTCTTCTTCCTGTATTGAATCATATTTATTCGACATAATCTCTAGCAACCTGATTTCTTCATTCCATGGGTTAAAGTCTTCCACCGAATTTCCTTCCTTCTTTCTTTGCCTATCAAGTGATGTCAGATTTCTCTCATCAGCATCAATTCCCATGTTGGAGAATTCACCCTCTATTTCTAGGAATCCTGTCATCTGTTCTTCATCCTCAAATCCCTGCCAGTGCTTGATATTATCTAGGGTGAGTGCTGCTTCTGGAGGAAGTATGAAAGAGGCGACTTGAGATTGATATGCTGGTTGTTTCAATAGTTCAGTCAAGGGCACTGGGATTTTGATCTTTTCAAGTTCTTTTTGCAAATTGAAAGCAAAGGGGGATTTTTCTATTGCGACTTCTTTGGAATTTTCATTTTGATCTTGAGTTCTAGTCCACTTCCCTGAAGATCTCAGATTATATCTTCTATTGAAATGTGCTTGCATGAAATCATTAAATTGTTTACAATAATGGTCAATTTCTGCTTCCTCCTCTTCTTCTTGCAATGGGCATTCCATTTCTTCATTGTTTGAGAAAGCATGATTTGAATCTTCTAATTCATAAGCAGCATCTTTAGTGGAGTCATCTGCTGGGCCTTCCAGGTACAATGGGTGTGGTACCTGATCTTGCTGCTCCTTTGTATCTCTGGGCAATATTTGCAGGGGTGGTCTTTTGTACTGGGAATTGTATCCTCTGTTTGGAGCATTGTAGAAATTTTTAGGGGCTGCGTTTTTAGCCTCCAATTCAAGCTTGACCATCTTCTTAATCATTTTGCTTATTTCGTCCATTTTGTCAGAGTCTTTGTCTTGATTGGAGGTAGAGACCTCTTCTTTGCCTCTCCTTCTAGTATCCTATTCAACTTTTCCTTTTAATTTCCCAGTGGAGGCAAAGTTTGCTTCTAATTCAAGAGCATCTGACTGAGCATCATCTAGAGTGGCAGGTTTCCTTTCCCTCAAGGAGAAGCCAAAATCTGAATCGAAGGCTGCTATGAAGACTACCTTAGCAGCAGTTTGGTGAGGCTTCATCTTAGGAGGCAGGCTCAAATATAACTTATTAAATCTTTTAATAAACTCTGACACCCCTTCATTATGTTTCTTCTTTAGAGTATTAAATTCAGTCAGACACATCCCATGATCTTTCTTTTCTCCCCATTTCCTGAGGAAAACTTCTTCCATTCTTTCCCAAGTATTTACAGAACGGTCTGCTAATGTTTTAAACCATTTTCTGGCTTCACCGTCCAGAGATTGAACAAACAATCTTAAGACCACGTCCAGATGTTCAACATTCAAATTTTCTACAAAGGCACAGAAGAACTCAAGATGTTTCTGAGCATCAATCTCATTTTCTCCATTGAATCTAGGCAAAATCTTCAAATAATCCTGTGGCATATCATTTATCACTTGTGGTAAGGCCAGTGGAGCATATTTTTTTAACAGGAACGCAGGAATATTAGCCATTGGAGGAGGTGGGGCTTGTGCGGCAATCTGATGTACAAATGGAGGCAGAGGAGGAGGAGGAAGTGGAGTATGGATAACAATAGGAATGTACTGTACAGAAGCATGAGTTGTAGATGGAAACAATTCACGATTAACAGGGGCTACTTCTGTAACTTCTTTAACTTCCTCAGCCTCAGGGGTAGGATGAAAGTTCACTTTAGTTCTTGCACTTCCCCGGGGTGGACTATCTGAGTAATATTCAGGATTTTCCTCGGTGGAGTCGAAATTTTCAACCAGGATTTCTTGAGAAGAGGAGGATGGGAAGTCTTCTACAGAATGTTCATGGTTTTCAGCACGAACTGACTGTCTTTCTCTCCAACTTCTCCTATGTATAATATTTTCTGGGTCAGGCACAGAAGGTATCTTCGACTGTGATGTATCTGACCTCAAATGTGGCTTTCGAGGAGCCAGGACTACCAATAGATTTATCAAATAAAAAGCAGTGGAGTCGCCAAGGTGAGAGATACGCAACTCTTCAACTCTCTGTGCTCACCTGATTAGAGAGTGAATATGATTTGTCGAGGCCCAGGGAAACTGATATTCTCAAATTCGTCCCCGGCAACGGCGCCAGAAAGATGTTGTCGACAATTATTGTCACCCCTAGAGACAGCCTAGAGTTGCCATAGACCAGTGCCTAGGACATCTTAACATAGCAAGGAGCTCATAATATAGCTTGGGTTGTCAATCCAAAAGCTTTCTTACTATCTCTTGCAAAAAAAGGAAATTAGTTTAAATGGAACCAAACTCTCTCAGAAGCTAATACAAAGATAAGAATAATGCAGGAACATCATGCAAAACTCCAATACAAAAGCATCAGACAATTAAGAGACAGCTTACTGCAAAGAGGGCCAGTTCAAATAATATGCCACAGAAATCAAATATCAGAAAGTGGATGCAGTGAAGAAACATGAAGAAGATACTAGTTAGCATGAGGTTGATACCCAGATACACAACAAAACCACATATGGGCTTATCCAACTAAGAATCCATACATGACAATGGCGTTTTAAAAGCACCCTCCTCAAGTAACTAATATAGCAAAAAATATGGATGAAATGAACATGGAACAGTATATCATGACTAGGCCTATTTAAAGCGCTTGACTAATCCAAGTATGAGCACCAACTAGGATGAATCCTGACTTAAAACCTGTGAGCCACTCGCATTCTAGAACATGATACAAGAAGATACATAGCATGAAATGAGATATTATATTAACACATAAGAAGAGATTACATACTGTGGGATACCAAAGACCAGAATCCTCATTATAGTTATAACTCCTCCTCACTGAAACCCCACGGGCTCTGAGCCTTCATACAGAAACTTTACAAGATGTATACAAAAGCCTTTCACTGCACAGTTTGCTAATAGAAATCTGGAACCTTTACAATGTCTTTCTTTCTCGTTTTTATAGAAGAGATAGAAAGCTCTAGATAATGAGGTAGGTGATACACATTTAATGATCTGATTTGAAACAAAGTGGCGGAAAACATTCGCGTGCCCATACTGTGAATGACTGAATATAATTATCTGTACTTTGCAATCTACCTCCAGAAATAAATGCACCGAGAGAAAATCTCTTCAGGAACAAGGCGTAAGGGTAACTCTTCGTGAACATTCTGTACGTTCCTGAAGGGAACTTGACCGAAATATCACCTTGAGGATATTGCTTTATGAACATTGTACCTTCCAATATTTAAATTTAAATCCAAGACCTTTGATGCAGGGCGTTGTATCTCTCGATCTTTCACTGATATTTTTATGCTGCCCCATTAATTCTTCATCCGCTCACCATGTGTATTTGAATGACCTTGGAGGGTTTAACAGACTTAGATCCTTGCCCCTCTTTATGGTGGTCATATCACAACAGCTTCTGGATCTTTTTCTATAAATTTTTCTCTTAAAACAGGGTCCTGCTGCGTATTCTCGGCTTCTGAAATGGAGGCGGAGATTTATGGCGATCCCTCGTCACTGCAACTTGCAAAATTCACAAATAAGTTAAGAAGACTGGACACAAAGGTGGTGGACACGAGCATGACCATGGACTGATGACGTGAACTGAGAAGGATGGCGGGGAAGTGCAGAGTGGCAATGGAATATACAATGAAACGGTAAATCTAGAACAAGGCGACGGTACGTAACATAAACCATGTAATAAGACACGTAAACAGAAAATATAAACGGTGGCGACAGACGCAAACGACACGTGGGTGTACGAGAAGCTAAGTGGAAGGGACGACGTGGAGGTGGACTTGATCAATTAACGGAATGCGTGAAAAATTCTGGGCCGCACAATAAAAAATGAAATCAACGGTGGAGAGTGCATTGTACAGCGGCGGAATGGTGGACCCAAGAATTACGTGACTTGGGTTAAATCTCGTGCGACTTTGGAGAATGACCACCGTCAAATGGAGAGCGCAGGATCGGACGGTCGATGATAATTCCGCTACCCAACTCTCGTCCGGAGAATAATGCGCGAAATGGGTGGTTTGGATATCGTACACCGGGACACGCGTCACCCAGCGTATGGAATCGATGGGTCCGCGGGAAATACTGCCTGCTATGGATGGGTGGTGCGGAATAGACCACCGATTTTCGGGCGTGGGGGCCACCATGGTAGATTAAAATATGGGTCGTCGATTTGTTTTGGATCGGGCGGCTAAGATTTGGCCCGAAAACATAAAGCAATGGGCTCCTTTCGTTTTAACACACGGTTTTGCACATAAGTCACATGGGGAATCAAAACAAAAGGGGCTGAGACCCGATATAAATTTTAATTGCGGGTTTAAGCCTTTGCAGTGTATTTTGTGGGCAGAAATAGTAATGTTAAGCAGAATATGGGGGTTTTAGGCCACGACAGGGGTTTTAAACGGATTTGAATGGGGCTTTTGGCCAAAGTTCTGAATGGAGGGGCTGATATGTACAACAAGTGGTGTGAATTAATTATTAATTAATTCACTAATTATTAACTCATAAATCAACTAATGAACACATCAGTTAACTTCAGTGCATGGACAGTTTCAGTGGAGATCAGTGATGGAGGTAGGTGAAAGAGCAGTGTGACTATCAGTTGTGTCTATACTGGTGCATGAGATTTGCACACACATTGATGGAGAAGCCAATGAGGATTGCGCAGTACATCTTGGTGGGATTCGAACTTGGATCTCATGATTATCCATATTGGATTGCGCAGTAGAGGCTGGCTAACAGGTGGAGGAGATTTGAGCAAGTGACTTGCTTGATCTGAGCTTGTGTAGTGTGTAGCATGTGAGATAGTGCTGAGAGCTTGGGAGAGGATTTGTGCTATGTATTGTTACATGAAATCTATCATTATAATATACAGATAGTTGGGGGTTTTCATCTTTAAGCTTTCCCATTACATATTGTGTTTATATGTGTGATTGATTATGTGGTTTTAATGTGCGCATGCGATTGTTTTAATTCCGCAAATTGATGATCAATAGTAGAAGAGGCTATGTATTATGCATGAAGCTCAAATAGTGTGTGATCAGGATAATCTCGGTGAATAATTTATCTATTATTCAAATTTCTACAATTAATGTATATGAGCCTATCTTTTCCGCAATCTGAAATGGTCCAAGCCACATTTTCTGAAATTTGGTATGCTTACCTTTTTCTTCATGTGCTTTATCCCATTTCAGAACAAGATCACCAATTGAAAAATGTTTTGAGCCGGTGGAACTTGAATCAAAAGAAGATTTTACAAGTTGTTGATGTTTTTCATGAATATCTTTTGCTTTTTTTCTATCTTCTTCTAATTTAAGGATTTGATCAAATCTCAACTGAATGGATGAGGAAGGATTTTCTTCAATGAATTGCACTAGGGCTAATGATGGAAGAGCTAGATTTGATAGTATCACAACTTCTTTTCCATAAACTAAATTGAAAAGTGAAGTTCCTATAGAAGGTTTAACAGTAATACGATCAGCCCATAGTGCAAAGATTAAAGACTTGTGCCAATTATTTTGATTTTGATCAATGGTCCTTTTAATGATTTTGATGAGATTTTTGTTAATGGATTCAGTTAAACCATTACCTTGTGGATAATAATTCGCTGAATATTTCAATTTAAAACCTCTTTTAATTGCAAATTCCATTATACTATTACCAGAAAAATAAGATGCATTGTCGAAGACCAGAGCGTTAGGTACACCAAACCTGGTAATGATGAATTGATCGATGAAATCAATAATTGCATCAGAATTTGCTACCTTTAGAGGGATTTCTTCTACCCACTTTGTGAAGTAATCTGTTGCTATGAGAATGTACTTGTGCTATTTGGAAGAATGAGGTACTATCTCGCCAATGATATCAAGCCCCCATTGCTCAAATGGTTGCTCAATGTTTACTAGCTGCAAAGGAACAGTTGGCTTCTTTTGTCTTCCACTAGCAGTTTGACAAATTTTGCACTTCCTCACATAATCTTGTGTATCTTTAAAAAGGGTAGGCCAATAATATCCAGCATGGATGATTTTGTGAGCTGTGGTAACACCTCCAAAATGACCGCCTGCTGGTCCATCATGTAATTCCTGCAATACCTTTTTTGTTTTAGTCTTTTCAAGACATATTAATAGGATTGAATCATAATTCTTTCTGAATAACACATCATCAATGATTTCATATTTAGTAGCCTTCAATATTAAAGCACGTTTATTTTTATAGCTGAGATTAGAAGGAGCATACCCATTTTTCAAGTAAAATATCATATCAGCATACTGAGATTTAGAATCTATAACACTTATCTGACTTACTTGAACAGCATTGTCTGGATCTTGATTTTTTGGTATGTTATGAGCTCTTGCTAATAATCTGTAAAAACCTTGACCTCTAACAATCTTTGTTGGTTTAATATCAATATCATATTCTTGCAAAGTTGTCACCCAATTAGCCCTTTTTTCTCCTACTTCTCTTTGAATTAATAATTGTCTCACTGCAGAGAATGGGACAATAACTTTTGTGTGTGTGTTTTAAGAGAAAAGGCCTAAAATGTTTGATTGACTTAAATACAGTGAAAGCTTGTTTTTCTACATCGGAATAATTCAGCTCAGCTCCTTGCAGATTCGAGCTGAAGAAAGAAATTGGTGCTTCAATTTGTTGATCATTGAGTTGTGTTAAAACAACAGCATAAGATGTTTCAGTTGCCAAAGTATACAGAATAAAATCTTTAGAAAAATTGGGAGTATTCAATGCAAGTGCATTAATGATTGCCTTCTTGATTGCATCAAAGGCTTCTTTTTCTTTATACCCCCATTTGAATACTGAATTTTTCTTAATCATATTCTGCATAGGTAAAACAATTTGAGAAAAATCGAGAATGAATCTTTTTACAAAATTAATCTGTCCTAAAAATGATTGCATGGACTTTTTATTATGATCTAAAGAAATATCAGAAATTTCTTTAACTCTGTCTAGGTCGATATATATTCCATCTTTTGACACAACAAACCCTAAGAGTTTTCCTTCATCGAGAGCAAAGAAGGATTTCTTTGGGTTTAAGGAAAAACCAACCCTTCTACATTTTCAAATATTTGTTTCAGATCATGTAGATGATTGGATTTCTTCTTTGAATATATTGTTATGTCATCAAGATAAATGACAATTGATCTATTAATCAGACCCTTGAATGCTATATCCATGGCTCTCTGGAAAGTAGCTCCTGCATTTACTAAACCAAAATGCATTTTCTGATAAGCATAGGTTCCCCATTTGGTTCTGAAAGTGGTTTTCAACCTATCATCTGCATGTACTAAAATTTGATTATAGCCTAAAAATCCATCAAGAAAGGACATGAGTTCAGAACCAGCTACCTTTTGGAGAATTTGCTCCATGGTTGGCAATGGGAAATTATCCTTTTGACATGCCTTGTTTAAATTTCTGAAATCAATACAGATTCTAATATCACCATTTTTCTTCCTGACAGGTACCATGTTGGAAACCCAATTGGAATGCCTTACAGGAAAAATGATTTTGGCTTTCAAAAGTTTGTTGAGTTCTATTTTGATTTGATCCTCAAGATTTGGATGAATCTTTCTTAACTTTTGTTGAACAGGCTTAACATCAGATAGCATTGGAATTGTGTGTTGAATCACAGAAGTGTCATAAGTCTTTAAGTCCTCATAACTCCAAGCGAAGACATTTTTATATTTACTCAGAAGTTTGAGGAAAGCAGATCTTTCTTCTGGAGTTAAATTGAGTCCTAGATTAACATTCTGAGGTTTAGAATCAGAGCCAAGATTCACTAATTCAAACTTCAAAGTTGAACTTTGAAGTTTAGCATTAGTAACTTTCTTGAATTTGTCTTTAATATCATACAGATCCTCAAGTTTAACAACAAATTTAGGAATCCGATTTTCATTATTTCTTGAAGTAATTTGCAGATCATGATCGTCTTCATCAATAATTTGTTCATCATATGATTTCTCAGAAGTTAAGAAATTCAAAATATCTTAATCATGGTAGAATACTCTCCAGTTAGTAATATTATCGGGGAACAAATGGTCGAAAAATCAATTCTACTGAAAATCTATCAGGACTGCAATCTTCAACAGGGAGGAGTTTGGATGCAACATTAGCTAACAGGTCAGCTGATGTATTTTGATTTCTAGAAATAGAAGAGATATTAAATGCTAGAAATTGAGTGGTAAGGTCCTATACTAGGGTTTGATAATGTTTGAGATGTCCTTAAAGGCAATGGATGGCATTCCTTACTTGTCTTATGACAATTTTGGAATCTCCATATACTTTCAAGTATTTTACATTTAACCCTATGGCCTTATAAAGCCCTTGAATCAAGGCTTCATATTCAGCGGTATTATTAGTGCACTCAAATTCTAATCTACATGACAACATGGTTTTCTCTCCTTCTGGATCAATTAGGATGCATCCTGCTCCTGCTCCATCACTATATTTTGATCCATCAAAATATAATGACCAAAATAAAGTTCTATCTATAGGTTTATCTACAATTGAATCAGAAATATTAACAAATCTAGAAGAATCAGATTGTGAAAAATTTTAAATTTGAGAAACAAAAGTATTTACAGAAAAAGGTGATTGTGGTGCAGTAAAATTCCCAAGAAATGACTCAGCAGAATAACCTCCAAGGATATTGTTTTTGAAAGCTACAGGTTCGTTTGGTTGTTCAAATTCAGTTACAGTGTGCGTCATATGTTTTTCTCGCTCGATTTTATTTGATTTGGTTTCCCTTTGTAGGGAAGCCACATATGTGAAAAATCAGTTGTGATATAACCATTATGTTTCGCAGACCAGTCCCTGCTTAAGACTAACCCATAGAATTCAGGAATATCTGCAATTAGAATATCAATTCTTTGGACAATCCTAGGATCGGAAGCTAGTCTAATGGTAACTGAATTGATTTCTCCTACAACTTGAACTTTAGAGCGATCCAATTGTACAATGTGAACTGCAGACTTCTGTGGTTCGATATTCAATTTACACAGACTGAAGTAGGCATTATATTAGAGGATGCTCCAGAATCAATTAAACAATTATGCAAATTCTTATTGTAGATTTCATAAGTCAACAAAAACAGAGCTGTTTGAGAATTTTATCTTTCTCCAATAAGAACAATATCTGTGGCATCTACTTTTTCAGGTGGCTTACCAGTCCCTTTAGCTTCTTTGGCAACTACACCGCTTGGTAGAGGAGCAATAGGTGTAGCATTTAATTCTTTTAATAGCAGCTTTTGTTGATGTTTAAGTTTGCTAAGTTCATGTAATGAAATGTTCACTCTTGTCTTTTTCATGTCCTCAACAATATTATAATCCATCGGATCTGATACCACTAGAGTCTTAGATGATGATGTGGGAGGATTGAAAGATGATGGCTGATTATGAGTGGGTAAAGGAGAAGCTCTCTTTGCAGGAGTTTTGTCTTTGGTACTCAGAGTTGTAGTTTTCTTCTTTGGAACAGGTTGAATAGGTTCCGATGTAGATTTGCTCCTTGTACTCACAGGCATGGCTTCTTGCTCTATTTCACTGTCCGAATTAGAGAGAATGAAATCCCACATTCCATGTAGTTTAGCTATTTCTTCCCTTTCATTTTCTTCATCTGATACTAGAGGAGTATCTTCCTCTTCTTCGTCTTCTGATTCTGCATTGGAGATTGTATTGGGAGGTTTTGATTCAGCTTGATTTCTCTCGAAATTTCTGAATGGTCTCTTTGTAGAAGTCTCTGCTACTTGCTTTTTGATATCAACCATCTCATTAGACATGGTTTTAAGAACTTTCTGTAAACCCTCCATGTCATATGGATCTCTTGGTGTCTTTTTCTTTGAATCATCTTTAAAAGTGACTTTCTTTGATTTTCTTTCCTCGATAGCATTTTTCTTATCTAGAGCAATTATTCGTTTTTCAACTGAAACAGCTTCTTTCATATTCTCAGCTAAAGTCGGTTTTGCAGCTCTATCTACAAAAATTGCTATGTTTGAGGGAAAAGAATTAATATACCATTCACTTCTAACCTGCTCACTAGGTTTAGATGTTGTAGGGATCTTATTCAAGAGTTTATTGAATTGAGAGTTAAAATCTTTCATGGGTTCTTTCGGTTGAGTCTTTAAATTGGAGAGATCGTTGATTAGGGTAGTTATTGATCTATCATCTCCATATTTAGTTAAAAATTGCTCTTCGAACATATCCCAACTTGTAATCGAATCTGAAAGAAAGGAAAAGTACCAGGATCCTGCTGTCCCTTGCAAAGTATAGGGGAATAACCTGACTACAACATCTTCATGCTCTACTCCATTTAGATTTATAGCAAGCATAAAGTTATTGATGTGTTCTTCTACTTGTATACCGGTATCTGGACTAAATTTTGGCAGCCATTTTTCAGGATGATCAGGTAGATCATGCAAAGGTGCAGCCATATTTACAGCTCCCGGTCTAGTCCATGGTCTCTGTGCCATTGTTGTGATGATGATAGAAGAACTAGAAGTGACAACTGGTGTATGAGCAGTAACAGTTGAAGTACTCGAAGAGACAATCGGTGTTTAAACAGATGTTGTTTGAGCAGATGATGATGATGAGATTACTGCACTTTTCTGATTTGGAACTTGGGAAACAAATGATTGAATTTGTGATGAAGAACTAGTATCACTTTCTGTTTCCGGTGGAGTTCTTCTTGTTTTGACTCTACTAGGCAAAGGAAATTCTTTAGGAGAAATTCCAAGTTTTTCACTTTGTGACCTAGTGAGAGGTCTGGAAGAAAAAAACTGCGAGGTGACACTACCTTCAGAATTCTCTGAGTCTTCTAATGATAATGATAATTCTTGGAGCTAATGAACTAAAAATTCAACTTCATGAGATTCAGGAGGCGGATTATCTGATTGATCTGAAACATTGGTAGTGGGTGTTTGAATACTTTTATCAATTTCTTCTCTAGTGATTTGAGATGTGGAAGAAATTGAAGGTGATGAGGGTGTTGTGCTCTTAGAATGGCTTTCGGATTTGGATTTATCTGCCATTCATAGCTTGGACCCTCCTTCTAGTGCCAAAAATGTTGAAGCCTCGAAAATCGATGATTTGAACATTAGGGGATAACCACCCGGTCGGGACCTTATGACAGCTCCTTTTCCGTTTGGTGTGGTGGCTCCGACTGAATTGATAGGAGAAGTTTCCTAATAATTTAAATGGGTTGGTAATGGAATGATTGGGTGAAGGGAAAATGGGACTAAATGACTGAAATAAACTTATCTAATCTAATCTAAAACTGATAAAATAATTCTAAAACTAACCTAGGTATCAAATGTGAATACAACTTTAAATTGTTTCAACTAACCAATAACCATGAAAATGTATTATAGTTTAATTGAAATATGCAGTAACAAATAAAGATAACTTTGTTTAAGAAATTAAATAGAATTATAATAACATATTGCATTCATCATTCATATATCATTTGCATATACTGAAAAAGATAAATATTTCTACACACTCATAAATGATATGTATAAATAAATATTGTAAAACGAGTACACATAAACGATAGCAATTTAAAAGAGAATATCTCACAACATAAGAAATTAACAGTGAATCGATAAAAATACCATATCCATCTTGATACTTTCCGATGCAATTTGATATCCAAATCCAGCAACTTCAATGTAAAACAGACTCCAAGATACAGGAATGCAATTCTTAAAGGCAATTTTGCATAGAACCACCAGATGTGATCCTTTATAAAAATATAAGAGTCAATGGAGTACAGAAATGTAATCTCCAAGTCAAAATATTACAAATTCAGTACCCCTTTCTAAATGCATGAAAGGGGTTTAAATAGGTACTTAATAGAACAAAATAACTAAAATTATTCCTACAATCTATCTAATCAAAATCTAGAAACAAAAATGCGATCTTGAAGTGAACCGATTCATTGATTATCTGTTGCGTTTGATGTACCCAGATGGCAGATTTTGAGCATTTCTTTCACTTCTTCTGGATGACTAAGCTTTGAGTGTAACTGCCCTGTATATGTGGCATCAGAGAATTCAGGAATAATGCAATCGATGGCATTTGAAAGAAATTTAATCGTTGTTTGCTGACTATGAGGCTTGATAAGGTAGGTCCACATCATATCCCACGATATTCCTTGCAGTTGGCTAATTTGCTGATTATTATTGATTATTTCTTGTTTCCATTTGTAATCAGTTTCTTTTACCCTAGGTAACTTTCCTGGGGTACAATCTTAAATCAAATTGATTGCATACAGGCTATTATTCACCAGCTGTGTTACATTGTTCATCATACTTTTAGCTCTGGATGTAGCTCATTCTGCTTTGATTAAACGTTGTTCCCATTTTGCAAAAATAATTTCTTTATGTCTCTCCACAATCCTGGGAAGGTTTGATTTTATTCCCGACTCTGAGTCTTGCCATAAAAGAAATTCAGAAATTTTTTCATCAGCTTCATCAAATTCAAGTTTAAGACTGACTCCTTCATCTACTAGGGAAGATGTAATTTCACACAAGGATTCTGCTTCTACAACCTTTAGACAAAATTCATTTAATTGTTGAGACAATAACTTGCTTGTCTCCAGGGCTTCATTTTTGAACTGATCCAAATTAGGATAATTCTTAAACTTGTCCAATCTGGATTGAAACATCTTCTCTTGCTCAATCTTTGAAGTCTTCTCATTTTGCAGAAGAGCTTGTAATTTTGCTATCTCTTGGTTTAGTTGTTGTTGCTTTTCTAAGGTCTGTAGATCAATCTTTTTCTTTTCAATAGCAACCTGCTCTTCTAGCTGTTTGGATTTGAGCTCTTCATCCTGCAATTGTTGTTCTAATTGAAAAAATTTCTGCTGGTTCTCTGTAACCTGTTCTTCTAACATAACTATTTGCAAATATTTTTGTTTCATTAATTGTGTAACTTCAGAGGCCTTGTCTATAGTTTCAGCACTATAGGCACCTGCGTATTGAGATAATTTAGTGAGATCCTCAGATGGATTCACCTCAGCATTTTTATAAACAATATTCATAAACTCCACCTGTGATGTCGAAAGTGCATCCTGATCAGTTCTCCTCATTTTCCTTTGTTTTCTCACAACAGCCTTATGCTTAGGACTGTAAAATACATCCAAAGGAGGGATTTCTTCTATTTTTAACATAATTTCACCTGTGGGATTTTCAAGAATAACTTTTATATCCTGGTCTTCTAGAACATTAACTTGGGGATTATTTTGTTGTCCTATTTGCTGGGCAAATTGTTCATATTGGCTCAGCAAATGAGGAGAAACTATAAGTTCAGCAAATTCAACTACCTTTTTAGCAGCTTCCTCTCTTCCAAGTTGAGAATCTGGATTATTGTTTATATCTCCTTTTGGTGCTTGTTCAGTAGCTTTACTATTTGTGCCTCCTTTCTCAGAATGCACGTTGCTATTAGTACCAGTGATTTTTTTTCCTGTCTGGGCTGAAGACTGCTGATCAATATGTACATCAAGTTTAGCAGTTGTTTCCTTCTTCTCAGTATCAACTTTGTTGCTAATATCTTCTTTTTGTATAACAAGATTAGTTCCTATTACTTCTTTCTGTGTCTGTATGATGATTTTGGTGGCAGATGTTTTTGTTACTGTTTTTCCAGATGTATCCTCTATTTCCTTCTGTTGTGATTCATTCTCCTGCATGGGAACTCTTAATTGATCCAGAGGAACTTTGAGTAACCTCTGGCTTCTAAATAACAAAAACGTATTCATCTCTTCAGCCTGGAATTTGGACTTGGCCAAATCAAAAACTTGGGACAAACTATCTACAGAAACAAATAAATCATCAAACATATCTGGTTCATGTTCGAACCAAGCAATTGAAACAGAAGTAGTAAAATCAAACGCCACCTTCCTTGGGTTATATTGTCTCCCTGGGATTGTTGAAATTTTAAGATTGGTTAGCTTACCAACTTCTTTTTCAGCATGAACAAAATTATTGAGAGTATCATCACCACATTTAAAAGGAAAAGTAGGCCACATTAGCTTCTTGTTGTTCTTCAAAGTCCTGGACATGCCTTCTACTGTCAGTTGATATGCAATTTCTTGTGCTAACAGTTTATCTGGAACATACAAAGGAAGAATTTGTGGTTCTAAAATACTTCCGAAAACTTTGATATATTTGAATCTTTCTTCTCCGAACCAATCCCCAATCAATGATAAATCAACTTTAGCCTTCTCAGAAAGTCTAGGAGGGAATCGGCCAAAAATAGTTTGATAAATCGGGATAAGAAAACCGTGACAAACTCTGTAAACATGGCTTTTGAAATGTCCCTTCCATAAGAACTTATGATATATATGAATAGGAACAGGATCTTTAGGGGTCCATTTCCATCCTAATATGGGAAATTCAGAATTGAAGCACAGGGCGTCTAGAATATAAGCACAAAAATAAAAAAGAGTAGTATTTCCTAAGTTTTTGTCTTTCCTATACTCAAGAATCCTATTGGCTATCTTATTAGAAAGAATGACAGCCCAGTCCATTATCTCGGAATTTATAGCAGAATGTATTAATGGCACCATTTGTAGAGAAAACCTAGTTGAGTTATCATTCCCAAGCAATCTGCACATCATTGTTGTGGCATAATAGTACGGAGGCGAAAGAGACTCCACAGAGTGCATACCTGATGCCTCGTGTTTGTGCTTTTCGGGAGCCCTTCTCCATTCTCTAATCGGTTCTAACTGATTTTCATTATTCGCAGCAAATTCCTTGATGAAGTCTTTGTTGTAGATTTTTTGTGGGTCCGGAAGGTGATACATCGCTTTAATGTCCTCTGCTTTGAACGACCCAAATGTTGCTCCAAAATCTTAAACAAAGGTTCTATTTTGGATAGCCACAATATCAATTACCCACTAAATCACATCATAATATGGAAAAATGTTCACCCAAGCTGCAATTCGGTGCAGAAATGAATTTGCAAGTGCTTGGAGGGAAGTCTCTGAATCTGACTCTGAATCATCCTCATCATGAACTGATGCTTTTGGCACAGTTACCTTAGGATTTTCCTTTTCAATGAGGTTATATACCTCTTCCCAAGATAATTTACCCAGACCTTGGCATGACATGTTTGTAACCAGCTTAATCTTAGTTGGTTTCTCTTTAGGTGCCATGGTGAACACAAGGGCTTTTACCGCGACAACAAATTTCGCCTTCCTAGATCTATTTGACATTTCTGTATTCGGAAACGTTTCCCTCGCTCTGCGAATGAAAGGATTGGGTTTTCTTTGGTTCTACAAAGAGAAAAAATGGTTCAATCGTGGTAAAAACTCAAATGGGGAGAACAACTGTATAACAATCTATTCATTGATTTTTATTTATTATCTTCATGTTTACATAAATGCCCTCTAAAGAGTCACACTCACGTATTTAAAACAAAATCATTTTCCATTATTCGTTTGATTTCTTATTCAATATCATACGTACAATCGGGAGTTGGCATTTTTGAAATAAGTGTTAAAAATATTACCTTTTGAATCCTTGCGATGCGATGAATAAATAGTGTATGAGCATTAAGAAATAATCGCATCGGGAATCTTCAAAGGTACACAAAATAACATAATATGATTTATGTCGATTTTCGATTGCGATGATTGCATCGGGGATTTTCAAATGGAGTGGATTGTTAATGAGTTTCTCCGATTTTTTATTGCGATGAGGTGGGGTCCGCCACGTCGGAGTCTTTTAGTCAAACAAATATAACGTTTCTTTCTCCGCAATGCAATTACGATGAAGCGCATCGCATCAAGGTTTTGTAATTGACCACAAAGAGTTTGTTTAAAGTTTTGCAAAATGCGATTGCGATGATCTGCGTCGCATCGGAGTATTTCAAAGCAGATACGATTGCTTAAAAATTTTCCAATTCGCGATTGCGACGGGACTCATCGCATCGGAGTTTTATTATAACAAGTTCATGAAAGATCATTCTCCGAAATGTGATTGCGATGAATCGCATCGCATCAGAAGTATGCAAAACAAATATGAAAACTTAAAACTTATCCGATTTTCCATTGCGATTGAGTTCCATCGCATCGGAGTTTTACAAAGTGAATATAAAACTTAATGATCTCTCCGATTTCCGATTTGTGATTATTGTACACATCAAATATTGTTAAATATAAAAACTTTATGTAATATTTTGATACGATAAAAGCTTTATATCTCATCAGATCAGAAAGTTTTTCAATGTTGTATTTATTTATACACACTTGTTAATAAAGATATGCAATATGTCCTTTTATCAATGAACTTCTTATTCCTAATTTAAAAATGATCAAATTGTTTCTAAATCTTTTATTTCTATCTAGAAAGCAAGATAAAAAAAGGGGACTTATTTCTAAATGAAATTTATTCTAGAAATTTAGAAAAATGGGGAGGGTTGTTGTACAGTACAACACACCTGTAACCTTATTTAAGCATGAAACATGGAAACTAGGTGCACTCGAGATGAATCAGGAATCTCCAATTTATATGCCATAGTACTAATATTTTATAAAACCTTGTAAGGACGATAGTACTTTGGCGATAATTTATTATCCTTCTTAGCTTGCTTGAGGGACATTTGTTTGTATGGTTGTAGCCGTAAAAATACCCAGTCTCCTACATCAAAAATTCTCTCGCTGCAATGTTGATTTGCTTGTTGTTTCATTTGATTTTGTGCCAAATTTAGGTTTTCCTTTAAGAGTTGGAGAACTTGTTGTTGATGCTTGATGTGATCTTCCACTGCTTGAACCTTAGAAATTTCTCTTAAAGATGATATGATGGACAATGGATGATATCAATAAAGTGCCATAAATGGGGTCATTTTTGCTGCAGTATGGGAGGAAGTGTTATACCACCATTCAACTAGAGGTAACCACTTGACCCATTATGTTTTTTTATGAAATACAAAACAACGAAGATATCCTTCCAAACATTTGTTCACTGTCTCAGTTTTCCCATCATATTGAGGATGATAAGATGAACTATGAGCTAGTTGAGTACCCAAACAAAAAAATAATTATGTCCAAAAATTTCTAGTAAAAATAGGATCTCTGTCGCTTACAATAATATTTGGTTTTCCATGTAGCTTTTTAATTGTTTCCATAAATGCAGTAGCAACTGTAATTGCTTTAAATGGATGAGATGATGCACAAAAGTGTGCATACTTGGTAAATCTGTCAACTACCACCACGATGACACTCGTTCCTTCAGACTTAGGTAAACCTGTAATAAAATCCATTGAAACCTCCTCCCAACGTTGACTTGGAATGGATAAAGGTTGTAGAAGACCCGGGTTCTTAATTGTCTCAACTCTATTTTGATGGAAAACCAAACATTTCGCCACAAAATTTTGAATATCAGATTTAAGGCCATCCCAAAAAAATTCTTTCTTCACCCTGTGGTAAGTTGTTAAAAATCCCGAGTGTCCTCCTAAGGGAGAGGTGTGAAATTCCAAAAGAATATTTTGTTTTAGTTGGGAATTCTTACAAAGATATAAGCGATCTTTGTACCATAAAGAATCATTTTTCCAAATAAATGTATCAGATGTACTAGGATCTTGCTACAACTTTTGAATGAGTGTCCACACTTCTTCCATTCTTCCATTCATCCCTTGCTTCAGCTATCCAATCTGGTTGGATAATAGAAATGCCAGAAAGCAATGCTTCGACCTCTTTATCCTTTCTTGAGAGTGCATTTTCAACAACATTTAGCTTTCCTTTTTTGTAGATGATTTCAAAGTCATAACCCAACATCTTTATGACCCATTTTTGTTGCTCTTTTGAAGATAGTCTTTGTTCCAAGATGTATTTATGACTATAATGATCATTTTTTACCTTGAAGTGTCTTCCCATTAGCTAAGGTCACCATTTATTTAGTGCATCTATTATTGCCAACATTTCCTTCTCATAAATAGATTTTTGTAAACACTTTCCTTTGATTGGGCGACTTTCAAAAGCAATGGGTCTTCCTTCTTACATTAAAACAACACCAATTACATTTCTTGAGGCATCACATTCCACAATAAAGGTTTTTGTGAACTCTAGTATAGCTAATACCGGTGCCAGGCACATTGCCTCTTTAAGATGTTAAAAGGCCTTAGTTGCTTCACGAGTCCATGAAAATGCATCTTTCTTCAATAATGTTCTTAGAGGTGCTTCTATTCTCCCATAATTCTTTACAAACTTGCAATAATACCCTGTTAACCCAAGAAATCCTTGGAACTGCTTTATGGTTGTGGGGACTTTCCATTCCTTAATGGCTTTAATTTTGTTAGGGTCTACCTTAACACCATCCTGAGATACAATATGACCAAGATATTCCACCTCTTATACTCCAAAGAAACATTTGGAGGTTTTTGCATATAATTGTTTCTCATCCAATAGTTTGAGCACCCTGTCAACATGTTGAACACGATCGTTCCAAGATCTGTTGTAGATTACTATATCATCAAAAAATACTAACACATATTTTCTAAGGAAGGGTTTGAAAATGGAATTCATCAACCCTTGAAATGTAGAAGGTGCATTGCTAAGGCCAAAAGGCATGACCAAAAATTCATAATAACCCTCATGAGTTTGAAATGTTGTTTTTGGAATATATCCATTCTTCATTATAATTTGATGATATCTTGAACGAAGATCCAACTTGGTAAAACAAATTGCTCCATGTAATTCATCCAATAATTCATCAATCATAGCAATGGGAAATTTATCTTTAATAGTGAGCTTATTGAACTCCCTATAATTCGGACACATGTGCCATGATCCATCCTTCTTGTGCACCAATACTCTTGGAGCAGAGAAAGAACTTTGACTAGGTTGAACTATACCAGCCCCTAACATTTTTGCAATCAGACGTTTAATTTCGCTCTTTTGGACATAAGGATATCTGTTAGGCCTGATGTTTGGAGAAACACTTCCTGGAATCAAATGAATAGCATGATCATGATCACGAATAGGTGGGGGTCCTTTGGGAGTTTCAAATGCCTTGGAAGGATTGTCCAAGACTTATTGGAGATCTTGAGAAATAGATGATTTTGATGTTGGAACTTCTAGTGAGCATAATTGTGCAATTACGCCTTGTTGTTCTTTCTTCAAACTATTTGTCATGACATTAGAGCTTATTATCTTTCCTGGCTTCCTTGTGATACACCGTAATTCAACTTCCTTTCCTTCTAAAAAATAAAAATAAAAATAAAAAAGTAAAAAATAAAATAAAAGTTCAAGAAAAGTTCTTGAAAATTAAAGGCTACCATCCCCAAAGATTGTAACCATTGTACTACTAGTACAACATCATCACCTCCCATTTGAATGGAAAGCATTGGACTATTCAATACATATTCCCCCATGGTTAGCTTGATATTATGGCATTTTACAGAGCAATTTATAGTTCCTCCATTTGTAGCCATCACTTGACACTATGGTGCTAGGTATAGGAAGCAATTCAATTCCTTGGCTACCTTACAATGTGTTAGCTCCTGATCTAGAACTCGGGTTGAAAAAGGGAAAAACAGAGTAACATCTAAACCACGCTTATCCTTGTAGCTAGCCCTACAAGGTCAGGAGAGGGCTCTCTCTGTGAAAGGATATTCAATAAAGTACAATAATGGACTGATTAGGCTAGGTAAAATGATGGGAAAAAATTTAATGAATGAATGAATTTTTCAGGGATGTATGGGATAAAATGGGACAATTTGAAACTGGGGAATTAAATCAGGACACAAGGTATTTCGTGGGGCAAGGTAGGTAGGAAATTTTAGCAATTAAGTTTAAATAAGGATGGAATGGAAAGACTGGTGAGGAGTTGAAAAGGGCATAGAAGATGGATCCTTTTCAAACAGAAGAAAAACACAGAGTATGAATGATTCCCAAGGCAAGGCATAAAAATGGATCCTACCTTTCTATATTGAAAGCATTCAACAGGAAATGTTTATGGATGAAAAGTGAAACATAACAAATTTACATATGAAACACAAAGGAGAGCACAAATTCTAAAACTCATACCACATGGATCCCACAAATCAGAGCTGCATCACTTTATTAATTCTCTATCCAAAACTGTTACAATGGAGCGCAGAGCGTTTCTTTCCACACTATTCCCCTACTTCTGTGTTACAGACTGCCTTACAAATGATTTACAATTACATTAAATAGACCATATTTGTGGGAACATAGATCCACAGAAAGAGGAGCTGAAGTGCAATCATAGAAAAGAAATCCAACAATCTGCCCCTGAAAACAAGGAACAGCTATACATTTTGGGACATTTGAAAATTTTGCTGTTACACCAGATGAAAGAAAAATAGGCAATCCGAAAAACAGATTTCCTACTTTGCTGCTGCTGTAACAATCTCTATCTTATTAACTCTCGGTCCTTTGATTATTTCTTTCCATTTTTTTTTTGAAGAAAATTGATTTTTTAATAAAATGCTGTTGAAATAAAATAAAATGAATTTATGCCTTTGTGAAGGGAAAAACCAATTTTTCGAATAGAGGGAACAAAGGGAAAAGAGCTGGGGTCCATATTATAATCGCAACTGCAAGGTCGTGGAGGTGGGACATAATCATATAATAAACCATTGTAATATGTTATGCGACGGTGCCATCGCAATCGACGATTGGAGGAATAGGGAGGATGTTATTTAGAACGAAACCAAAAATATTCCGATGCGATTGGTATATGGGAAACATGGATAAAAGACAGGCCAAAGGAATAATGGGATAGTAATAAAATATAAAAGGTAAGGTTGGGCGCTTTTATAAGGAAAGAATTAATTTACAATTGAAATGGTGAAGGGCCTTAAGGTGGGACCGGGGTATGTGAATTGCAATCGGAATCGGGCTTCGGAGTGGGGCCAAATGTATTATACAATGAAACTTTGCCGATGCGATTGGGGAGAGTTCTTTGTATAAACGAAATAAAACGAAAATTTAATTTACACAAAGGGAAAGGCCTTTTTATAATGAATGGGAGGAGAATATTAAATGGTGGGACCGGGGTCAATCGGCATCGGCAGATCAGAGGAGAGCAGGACAGCGTGATATATGAAATCGCCAATGCGATGGACGCAACGGGCTGTGGGCCGTCGGATCGTTAGGCAGATCGACGGCAGCGGTGTAATTGGAGGATATCAATCGGGAGTTATGGCAATCGGGGAGGGGCTCTTTGGAAGCGCCGATGAAGTAAGGGCCATCCGATCATCGATCGGATCGACGGCCAGGATGTAATCGGGCGAGGTTCCATCGAAAGGGATTTGAAACAATCGCATCACATTTTTTTGCTATGGGCCAATCGAGGCGCACATATTAATATTTGTGATGCGATGGAAAGGGGAAGAGACTTTGGTTTGGCGGGGTTTTATAACATAAAACATTTAAATTTTATCATAAGGTTTTAAAAGGGATGGAGGGGAAGTGGTTTGGAGCGGCGGGGATTATTTATAATAAAAACTTTAACTTTATTATAGCTAAAAGGTGTGGAGGGGAAGTGGTTATATATATCGATTGCGATGGGAGGGGATATATTATTGAAACTTTAACTTTATAATAAAGTTTCAAGGTATGGAGGGGAAGTGGTTTAATCGCATGTGTTTTAAAATATTTAATAATGCGATTTTTTAATCAGAAGGGGAAAAAGGGATTTTATAAAGAAAATTATTTAAACTTTAATAATATAAAGTTTAAGGGAAAGATGAGAAAAGGGGAGAGGTTGGGGTATAGAGGACTTTATTCACTTAGGCATAAATTTCAATCCAAAAGTCAGTTTTGAGAGTGCAATATACCGTTGGAAAGCTCTTTCCGGGCTCTTTCTGCTGAACATACTTAGAACATGATGTGATGCTGAACATGATATGGAAAACTTCTCTTAAAGGCAGGGTGATGACTTTGTGGAGGTGGCAGCTTCTGAATTGTGACTTATTACATATGCTGACATAAAATTACATAATGAATGATAATAAAGGTAAAGTATTATGTTTTCACCTCAAAACATGGTTTTGAGGTGAAAATTACATCAAACTGAATGAAACATTTCTTTGATCTTCCCGGTGCTGTGACTTTGAGTTTAATGACTTCCTCATGACCTTGCTGATATTTATTGACACTTGACGCATTAATTTGACCATGATGAGATCCTAGAACCTAATGAGACCCATCCTATGACCTAGTGACATGACTTTGAGAGTGAAAGTGACTCATGATTAAAGACCATAGAGAGGAGAATCAATAAGTTTCACATGAGGGAAAACTGATGAGAAATCACTACCATCAATGAATCCATGACCTAGCAGAATGGTGAAATTTATTTGTATGGGACTCCTAATATGCAAATGCAAAAGAGAAATTTTGATCACTGATGGCAATATGACTAGACTGACACTAATATTGGCTCCAATGGGGATGGTAGCTCCTTGAAGGTGCCAAAAACACTGTAGACCAAGTAGCCTTATCTATTGGGCATGGAGTCAAAAATACTGAAAACTAACACTATGCAGACTAACTCTAACTCAAGACTAAGATTGAAAACTAAAATAAAACCAAACCATACACATATCATTTAAGTTTTATAGCCTTCACCTCGAGCCCCAAACTCCAATGATTGTGTACTTGAACTCTGATAAAAAATAACATGGTATATACAATGATTGTGACATAGCTTCTGATCCATTATCTTCAACAATGGTAGTGCTTCAAGAGCCTACCATTCACTGCTCCCCCAGGGAAATCTTGGCCATCCATTTCTGCAAGCAAGAAAGCATTTTTTCCCCTGTATGCTGAAATCCTGTATGGTCCTTTCCACAGGTTATCAAACTTACCATGCTTCCCTTTGTCCTCATTTCTTGCATCCCATTTCAGCACTACATCATCCAGCTGAAATTTTTCTGCTTTGGTCTTTCGGTCATAGATCTTTTTAATCTTCTCCTGCAGCTGAATAACGTTCTGTGACACTTCCTCTCTTGTTTGCTAAAGATGGATCATCTGATTGATCCTTCGTTGATTGTCATCGTCTTCATTGCCAACTTCTTGAAATAATCTCATAACTAAGACTATAAGAGATGTAGGAAAGACAGCATCAGTACCATAAACCAATTCAAAAGGCAACATACCTATGGATTTCTTGCTGCTAACTCTGTCTGCCCACAGTGCGTTGATGAGCTTTCGATGCCAGTTTCTTTTGTTTGCCTCCAACATTTACTTGATTATATTTATCAATTATTTGTTCGATGATTCTACCAGGTCGTTGCCTTGTGGATAATACGCTGTTGAATGACCCAACACGATATTATATTTTTCGCAGAAATCGACCATCTTCTTAGATTTGAATGCTGCTGCGTTGTCTGTTATAATTTTGTATGGGCAGCCAAAACGAGATAAAATATTTGATTCAAGGAATTGAATAATTACCATATCAATTGAATGCCTCGCTAGGACAGCCTCGATCCATTTAGTGAAGTAATCTGTACCTGTCAGGATCCATCAATGCTGCGCTGATGAAGCGGGATGGATTTCTCCTATGAAATCGAGTCCCCACTGCTGGAAGGGAGCGTTTACTGAAACTGGTTTCAAAGGAAGAGGCAGCAATTTCTTCTTCCCTTAGAAAAATTGACATTCATGACAACTCATCACTATTTTATATAAATTTTAAAATAACATCGGCCAATAATATCATACTCTCAACACTTTGTTGGCTGTGGTTTTCCAAAACATATGACCACCACAATCACCTTTATGAAAATCATGCATTACCTTCTGAGCTTCTTCTTCAACCAAAAAATTGAGCAGAATACCTCCTGGATCTTTCCAATAAAGAGCATTGTTTAAAATACAATATTTAGCAGATTTGAGTTTCAGTGATCTACCTTTTCTCTTAGACATGCCTGGGGGTGGAGAAAGATGCTGAAGAAAATAAACAATATCTGAATACCATGGGGATTCTAGGAAATATCTGCAACTAGAACAAGCAAACCTTCATCTTCATTTTCTGCCATTGTTGTTATGAGGTTTATATCCAGGGCAAGCATATTTGATTGGGCCATTAATTTTTCCAAGCCTTGGCCTTTGATCAACTTTGTGGGCTTGATCTCCAAATCGTACTCCAACATAGCTGTTATCCATTTACCTCTTTGACCTTCTGGATCAATTTGCATCAGCACATCCTTCACTGTTGCGTTAGGGACATATGCTATAGTATGTGAATGCAGAATATAGACCCTAAAATCCTTCAATGCCTTTATAAGAGCCAATGCTTGTTTCTCAATAATATTATACCTCAAAGCAGCATCTCTAATAGTCCTACTGAAAAAGTCAATTTTCTTTTCAATCTGGTCTCTCTTTTGCATCAAAACAGTAGCCATAGTATGCTCCGATGCAAATGAAAAAATGATAAAATCTTGAGTATAGTCGGGACTAATCAAGACGGGGGCATTGGACAAGGCAAACTTTACCAGATTAAATGACTTGATAGCTTCCTCACTCCATTTGACAGTGTTATCCTTCTTCAACATGTTAGTCATTTATCTTAGATGTTCAGCCAAATTGGGTATAAATATGCACAAGAAATTCATCTTACCATTAAATGATTGAATCTCCTTTTTGTTTCGTGGAAGTTCTATGTGTTGAATTGCCTCTACTCTAGATGGATCAATGTGGATGCCATCTTTAGAGATGATATGCCCCAGCAGCTTGCCTTCATCCATGGCAAAGAGACTCTTCTTTGGATTGAGAGAAATCCCAAACTTTCTGCATCACTGAAAAATAACTCTCAAATGGTGCAAATGCTCATCATCAGAACCAGAAAACACTGTCAAATCATCCAAATAAACAACAAGAAAAACATCCTTTTCATTGGCAAAAGTGATGTCCATTGCTCGCTGGAATGTGGCTCCAGTGTTCTTCAGTCCAAATGGCATTTTGGCATACTGGAAGGTTCCCCAGGGTGTTGTGAAGGCAGTTTTGTCTTGGTCTTTCTCATGCACCAAGATCTGATTGTAGCCTAAGTAGCCATCAAGTAGTGACATCCTAGATGCTCCAACTACGCTCTGCAGAATATGGTCCATTTTCGGAAGTGGATAATTATCCTTTAAGGATGCTTTATTCAGATTCTGAAAATCTATGCACAATCTTATCTCTCCTGTCTTCTTACGTACTGGAATCAAGTTTGAAATCCAGTCAAAAAATCTAATAGGGACAATGATACCAGCTTTATACAACCTGTTTACCTCTTTTTCAATGGATGGCAGCAACTTCGGATTGATTCTTCTCATCTTCTGTCTAAATGGCTTCTGATCCGGTTTGATGGGAATAGTATGCTGGATTATGTTCTTGTCATACACCTTCACATCTGAATAATCCCATGCAAACACATCATAAAACTCAGAAAGCAATTGAACATACTTTTCCTTTACCTTAGGGGACAATGCCTTTGACAACTTCACAAACTTGGGCTTGTCAGGTGTTCCAAGATTCACATCTTCAACTCCTTTCTCAGTAGGCACCAAGCTTGGTTTCTTTGCAACATCGTCCTAATCAAAAAGCTCCTCTAAAGGTATGAGACCTCTAGGAATTACATTATCCTTTAGCAGCAATATGTCCATCTGATTTGCTTCCATTTCTTGATCATCAACCTCGTACTCACCTTCTATTGGAGTGTCTTTGAATTTTCCATCACTCTGCAAAAAAGCATTGATTTCATTGTCATCCCAAAACACTTGCCAATACCTTAAATTGTCCGGAACAATAGGCCTATGTTTGACATAAATCTCAAAATTTTTGCTGGAGTTCATCGGAATATTCAAGTTGCTTGTTGTAGTGGCCAGAGAATCAAAAATAATGTTCTGCATCCTGGGTACTGATGTCAAGGTGTACTCTGGGAATGTCTTCAAGATATCCAGGACTGCATTTCTGTATGCCCTCAACCATGGATGTTTTGCTTGGTACTCTCCTTTAACCTGTTTAATTATGAGCTCTAAATCTCCATAAACAGAAATCTTTTTTGCATTTAGCTTCTTCAAAATTTTCAAACCTGCAATCAAAGCTTCATACTCTGCTTCATTGTTAGAGCAGTCAAAGGCTAGTTTGTAAGCACATACTCTAACATTACTAGGAACCTTTTCAGGCTGGAAAAAAAGGCTCTGAATCCATATTCCTATACCAGCTCCATCCTTACCAACAGCTCCA
The DNA here is from genome assembly GCA_034641835.2 of Pinus albicaulis. Classification (NCBI taxonomy): domain Eukaryota; kingdom Viridiplantae; phylum Streptophyta; class Pinopsida; order Pinales; family Pinaceae; genus Pinus; species Pinus albicaulis. The sequence continues at coordinate 1,105,015,926 of CM076577.1, forward strand.
TCAAATTCCATACTCCAAAGGCCTTCTTCTTCTTCTTGTAGATGCTAAAATTTTGCTTCTTTCTTTTCTTTACCTTGACTAGTTTCTGCATCTTTTTTTTGCTCACAGTCTTTTTGCAGCTGGCTGGGAGGGGGCTCAGAAGTGCTTGCTGTTTTATCTTTTTCCTGTCTAAGGACTTCCCTAAAATTCTCTAAAATTTCAGGTATTTCATCTACTTGTACCAACTGAACATTTTCATCATTTAAACCACCATCTGAATACAAGACAAAGGACTCTAAATATGTATGGACTGCATTAATGGGATGATTTACAGGCTTCTCTTTGCTAATGATCATATATTTCATTTTCTTCTCCCTATATAGCTTTCTCAACTGGCAAAACACGGGAATGGTGGCATAATAGAAGTCAAGCTGCATGGTTCCTTTAAGTTTAGCACCCCAAGGCCTAGATAGAAGCATTCCAAATCGTGGTGGGACATCGGCAACAACTACATCCATCAAGACATTCTTGGCTGGGATTTGATCCAAAGACACTACCAAGTCTTTGGTAAGACCAATACAATGGACCCTACCTGAGTCAAAGGAATATAAATCATGGTATTTACGAGTAATATCAAGTCCTAACTTCTCCATGATGGCTTTAGACATCAAATTATGTGAGGCTCCAGAGTCCAACATAACATTATGCAAGATGAACTCATGTAATGTAAGACTCAGGTAAAAGGGAGGGACTTCACTTTCTTCAGATTGATATTAAGTTGTTGGACCAAAAATGAGTTCAGGGTAGTCATCTTCTACATTCACCATATCAGAAACAGAGTCTATTTGCAAAATTCTAGACACCTGACTTTTATAAGTGCTATTTTTCACCAACTCAGTCAAGGGCATCGATACTTTCAGTTTAGAAATTTCATTCTCCAAATTAAAAGAAGGAGCTTTTTCTACCTCTTTGATGGGAGGGTCTTTCTTCTCTGCTTGCTCCTTTGCTGCGCTCTGCTGATTTTTCTCATTTGCTGTGTTAATCGCTGAAGGTGTTTTGCTGGAGGAAGGGTCGGCTGGCTCTTTCCCTTTCTTCTAAGAATCGTTCTTCATTTGGAGCTCTTTTCTCCTTTGAATGGGATTGATCGGAACATCTCTATTCCTAAAAGAGTACTGCCTTTATTGAGCCGATAAAGTGTTTATGTACCCTCTCTGGTAGTCATCGGACTCTTCTTCCAACACTGCATCATTAGCCAAAAAGAACTCTTCGTCTTTTTTAATATCTGCAATCGCTATGTATTCCTCATCTTCTGTGAGAAAGATGGGCGCACCATCAGCTGTGAAGAAGTGGTTGGCTTCAATCAAGGGGTTGTCGTCATCATCTATCTCTATTCCTCGAACATAGTTCTGCTGCAATGGAGTTTTGATATGTTGTTGTGGTGGCACTTGGTCCTGCACTCTCTGTTCTCTTTGCTTAATTCTGAATTGGGGTTGTTGTCCTCTGAAATTCGGATTCCTGATTTGAGGTTCAGGTCTATCCGAAATGGTTAATCAATCAACCATATTTTCATCTATTCGGATCAAAGTGTCCATTTTGTTGTTTGAAGGAGAGGTTTCCTCTTTCACCATGACTCTCTTTTCCGCTCTGGTTCGAGCTCTTTTAGCTAGCAGGTCTGCTTCTACACTTACTGCTATCTTCTGCATGTCTTCAAGTGAGGAAGGGTCTCTTTCTCACAGCTGATATGCCATGTCAGCATCGAAACCATCTGGAAACTTAAGCAAGGCTAATCCCACAGGAGGTTTGAGGTTAGATGGAATAGCATTGTATACAGCATTGAATCTTAAACAATAATCCTGTACAATTTCACCCACATTTCTCTTAATATTTTCATACTCAGACAAAATTTGGGGTGGGTTTTTTTTTACCTCCCACCGGTCTAAAAACTGTGTGTGTAACTCCTGTAAAGTGCGAATAGAGCCTGCTAGTAAGGCTTTGAACCACTTTCTAACTTCACCTCCAAAGCTTTGGACAAACAACCTTGTAGTTACATTCTCTGCTTCTACCTCATGTAGATCAAAAAAGTCATTCATCTTATCAACATGCTGCTGTGTTGTGGTGCTTTGAGTGGCATCAAAGATAGGAATTTTACTTTGATAGTTAGCAGGCATATCATTAAGGACCTGAGGTAAAACCAGGGGTGCATACTGGGCAGCCATGACTCTAGGTGGATATACAATAGTGTTTGTAGTGCAAGGATTCAAAGGAGGTGTTGATGGAGGAGATGATAATTGAGAATTGACCGATGGGGGATGCTGATGGATTAGGAGGACGAAATGATGTTCCTGATAACTCTGAAGGCTCGGGGATATTAGTTACAGTGATGGATGACTGAGGGGAATTCATAATATAATCATCAATTGAGGAATTTTCCCTTTGAACTTCAATATCTACAAGGAATTATGGATCTAAAACTGTGTCCTCAAGTGCAGTTTCAGACTTATTTCTAAAGAAAGAAAGCTCAAAACTCTCATCAAAAGAAAGATCTTCTACAAAAAACCATTCACTGGGCCAGGTATGGGATCTGAAGATAGGTCTAGGACTTAGTGATCCTTCTTGTCTTCTGACAATTCTTGGGATAAGATTAGGATTTCAAACACAGGGGGAGGATTTGGATCCGGATTAGCCCTTGTGTATCTTCTTGAAGCCAGTGTGGTTACTGTACAATATTTAATTTAGCCTACAAACTCTGAACATCATTTTCCAGAATCCAGGAATTTACAAGAAGAATATTTGTTGGGGTGATCTGACTTTATCCTCTAATACCAGAAATATTATGACTGTGAAATGAGTGGTTGTAGTTATATTCCCTTCCCAAAGCGTTGTAACAATATTCGCTTTGCAATAATATTTCAAACCTCTTTACAGTTTAATTTTTCATATGATATGGGGAATATGCTTAAAAAAAATACCGAGCAAACCTTACTCCGATCGTAATATTAAAATGATATAACAGTGGCGCGATTCTTTTAAAAACACCAACCTTCGAACTTTATACCATAGAACACATTTATGCTACCAGCGCGACATATATTTCATTCAGCAGGGGCCCCACGCATCCATTTTTCAGCTTTTTATGAATAAAATAAACATTAAATAACATAAAACCGCCGAATCATACCTCGAATTATCACTCGTGCTCTTCAGCGCGCAATTTCCGTCAGATCTAAAGTCCTCCAAATCGGACGATCCTCGTGAATATCTCATTTTTTCAAAGGCCGAAGTTTAACTAAGAAAAGTTGCGCGATATGGACGGTATTGGGGAGATGACGTGCCTTTATCTCACTGGATCGCGTTTTTTTGAAGTAGTTTTGCTCCGGGCCAAAAGCGGCGCGATATAGGCGGTATGGTTTCTGAAACCCACTGGTGGTAAATCAACCGCGCTTAACTGTGGTTTAGTGCTTAACTCCTCGCGTTAACTCACTGGCTGGGTCCCACTGATATTAATCCGCCGGCTAAAGAAGAAAGCCTTTTTACTTTAATAGTAGAGATTTTCCAAAGGTTTGTCGCGTTCAATGTAACCAAGGTTTTTAACCTTAAACAGAGGTTTGAATATTCTTTATTCACACAGGGCCTAACACAGTCAATGAGCACCGAGAGTGCGAGCTCGAAGACAGTCAGATCGGCTCTCCCCAGTATGGTCGCCAGAAATGTTAGCTCATGATCTGGACCCCAGGCTGAAAAAGGGCAAAACAGGGTAAAATCTAAACCACGCTTAGCCTTGTAGCTAGCCCTACAAGGTCAGGAGAGGGCTCTCTCTCTGAAAGGATATTCAATAAAGTACAATAATGGACTGATTAGGCTAGGTAAAATGATGGGAAAAAATTTAATGAATGAATGAATTTTTCAGGGATGTATGGGATAAAATGGGACAGTTTGAAACTGGGGAATTAAATCAGGACATAGGGTATTTCTTGGGGCAAGGTAGGCAGGAAATTTTAGCAATTAAGTTTAAATAAAGATGGAATGGGAAGACTAGTGAGGAGCTAAAAAGGGCATAGAAGATGGATCCTTTTCAAACATAAGAAAAACACAGAGTATGAATGATTTCCCAAGGTAGGGCATAAAAATGGATCCTACCTTTCTATCTTGAAAGCATTCAACAGGAAATTTTTATGGATGAAAGTGAAACATAACAAATTTACATATGAAACACAAAGGAGAGCACAAATGCTAAAACTCATACCACATGGATCCCACAAATCAGAGCTACATCACTTTATTAATTCCCTGTCCAAAACTGTTACAATGGAGCGCAAAGCGTTTCTTTCCACACTATTCCCCTACTTCTGTGTTACAAACTGCCTTACAAATGATTTACAATTACATTAAATAGACCAGATTTGTGGGAACATAGATCCACAGAAAGAGGAGCTGAAGTGCAATCATAGAAAAGAAATCCAACAATCTGCCCCTGAAAATAAGGAACAACTATACATTTTGGGACATCTGAAAATTTTGTTGTTACACTGGATGAAAGAAAAATAGGCAATCCGAAAAACAGATTTCCTATTTTGTTGCTGCTGTGACAATCTCTGTCTCATATTAACTCTCTGTCCTTTGATTATTTCTTTCCATTTTTTGTTTGAAGAAAATTGACTTTTTAATAAAATGTTGTTGAAATAAAATAAAATGAATTTATGCCTTTGTGAAGGGAAAAACTGATTTTTTGAATAGAGGGAACGAAGGGAAAGGAGGTGGGGTCCATATTATAATCGCAATCGCAAGGTCGTGGAGGTGGGACATAATCATATAATAAACCATTGTAATATGTTATGCGACGGTGCCATCGCAATCGGCGATCGGAGGAATAGGGAGGATGTTATTTAGAATGAAACCAAAAATCTTCCAAATATAAGATTGGTATATGGGAAACAAGGATAAAAGAAAGGCCAAAGGAATAATGGGATAGTAATAAAATATAAAAGGTATGGTTGGGCTCTTTTATAAGGAAAGAATGATTTTACAATTGAAATGGCGGAGGGCCTTAATGTGGGACCGGGGTATGTGAATCACAGTCGGAATCGGGCTTGGGAGCGGGGCCAAATGTATTATACAATGAAACTTTGCCGATGTGATTGGGGAGAGTTCTTTGTATAAATTAAATAAAACGAAAATTTAATTTATACAAAGGGAAAGGCCTTTTTATAATGAATGGGCAGAGAATATTAAATGGTGGGACCGGGGTCAATCGACATCGGCAGATCAGAGGAGAGTGGGGTAGCATGATATATGAAATCGCCGATGCGATGGACGCGACGGGCTGTGGGCCGTCGGATCGTTAGTCAGATCGACGGCAGCGATGTAATCGGAGGATATCAATCGGGAGTTATGGCAATCGGGGAGGGGCTCTTTGGAAGCGTCGATGAAGTAAGGGCCATCCGATCGTCGATCGGATCGACGGCCAGGATGTAATCGGGCGGGGTTCCATCGGAAGGGATTTGAAACAATCGCATTGGAGTTTTTTGCTATGGGCCAGTCGGGGCGCACATATTAATATTTGCGATGCGATGGAAAGGGGAAGGGTCTTTGGGTTGGCGGGGTTTTATAACATAAAACCTTTAAATTTTATCATAAGGTTTTAAAAGGGATGGAGGCGAAGTGGTTTGGGAACAGCGGGGATTATTTATAATAAAAACTTTAACTTTATTATAGTTGAAATGTGTGGAGGGGAAGTGGTTATATATATCGATTGCGATGGGAGGGGATATATTATTGAAACTTTAACTTTATAATAAAGTTTCAAGGTATGGAGGGGAAGTGGTTTAATCGCATATGTTTTAAAAGATTTAATAATGCGATTTTGTAATCGGAAGGGGAAAAAGGGGTTTTATAAATAAAAATATTTAAACTTTAATAATATAAAGTTTAAGTGAAAGATGGGAAAAGGGGAGAGGTTGGGGTATAGAGGACTTTATTCACTTAGGCATAAATTTCAATCCAGAAGTCAGTTTTGAGAGTGCAATATACCGTTGGAAAGCTATATCTAGGCTCTTTCTGTTGAACATACTTAGAACATGATGTGACGCTGAACATGTTGTGGAAAACTTCTCTGAAAGGTAGGGTGATGACTTTGTGGAGATGGCAGCTTCTGAATTGTGACTTATTACATATGCTGACATAAAATTACATAATGAATGACAATAGAGATAAAGTATTATGTTTTCACCTCAAAACATGGTTTTGAGGTGAAAATTACATCAAAATGAATGAAACATTTCTTTGATCTTCCCGGTGCTGTGACTTTAAGTTTATTGACTTCCTCATGACCTTGCTGATATTTATTGACACTTGACTCATTAATTTGACCATGATGAGATCCTAGAACTTAATGAGACCCATCCTATGACCTAGTGACATGACTTTGAGAGTGAAAGTGAATCATGATTAAAGACCATAGAGAGGAGAATCAACAAGTTTCACATGAGGGAAAACTGATGAGAAATCACTACCATCATTGAATCCATGACCTAGCGGAATGGTGAAATTTATTGGTATGGGACTCCTAATATGCAAATGCAAAAGAGCAATTTTGATCACTGATGGCAGTATGACTAGATTGACACTAACACAATGAATAAAATTATGGGTACTACCTGAATCAATAAACATTGTTACATTTTTCTTCTTGATATGTCCTTCTATCTTGAGATTTTGAGGAGTGGTAATTCCTTCCAATGCATTACAAGATATGGTTGGACTCATTTCTTCTTTCTCTAGGGTTAGTTCCTCATGTATATCTTCTTCTTTTGAATTTTCTTGTTCATTTTCTTCCTCCTCTTCACAATCTATGTAAAATAATTTCTTCTCAACACACTTATGACCTTTGGTATATTTGCTATCACAACTATAGCAAATCCATTTTGCTCTTTTTTCTTCCAATTTTTGTGGTGTCAACCTTGTAGGTTGTGGAAGTCTAGGAGTAGCAACACTTCTATCTTTATAGATGTAAGTGGTCGCCTTCATTTTCGCCATAATTTTACATTCAATTTTTATTGTTAACTTGAATGCCTTCTCCAATGAATCAGGTTCCCAAAGGTGAACCTCATGTTGGATTTTATCCTTTAAAGTCCCTATGAAGACATCAGTCATGTGTTCCTATGGAATATTAGCTACCCTTATATTCAATTTTTGGAAGTCCTCAATGTACTCCACCATTGAACCCTTTTGTTTCAGATTTATCAATTGGATGAAGAAGGTGTTGCTCGTTGTATCCTCATAATGTGTTATCATTTCCTCCGTAAAAATTGACCAAGTGACAATTTTTTTATGAGATCAAAGCCATCGGTACCATAAAAATGTATTTTGTTCTAAATGTAAAGTTGCAATGCGTACCTTTTGTGTGTTTTCCATATTATGGAGATCAAAATATTGCTCCATCTGTAGTATCCATGTTACGGGATCCTTGCCATCAAACTTCCTTTTATATATCTTTGGAGTATTGTGTGTCTTCAATCCAACATTAGAGTTTATGAAATCATGATTAACATTTATTTTGTTCTCATCATGAGTTTCCTGTACCATCTTTTAGACATTAGGAATCATTTATTGTATCAACTTTGTCAAACCTTCCATGTCTGCTTTTAGATCATTCTTCATGTCTTCCATATTGTCTTTCATTTTTTCATCTATCTTACCTTCCATGTAATCCATCTTAGCTTCCATGCCATTCTTCAAACCATCCATCTTAGCTTCTACGCATTTCTTCAAACCATCCATCTTAGCTTCCACGCCTTTCTTCAAAACTTCCATTTCATTTTTTGTGCTTTTTGCGAGAGCAAAATTTGATGCACTTAGTCTTGTAATATTGATATATCATGTTGCACTTATTCCTCTTCATGAGTCATAGTAGAGCCTTCTGAGGGTTTAATGGATGTTGACTTATTTTTAGGGGCCATTTTATAACTAAATACTGATATCTGTGCTTCAATATGCCCTTGGAATCACTTCAAACTGATTTTTCAAACAAGACATGCAATTTGAAAAAAAAAATACACACTTTTTTCTTGCTTTTGAGGAGCTCCATATCGAAACTGATGTATCTCTATAGTTTCAAATCTTCAAGCTCTAAAGTTCTATCTTGTATTAGCCCTCTGAGTCCTTTTTCCAATGCCACAAGTCAGACTTGATTTGGATTCTTCAAGACAAGGTTATGCCCAATCTCCCACAATGACCTAATTGTGGATTGGTTTAGGAGAGCGAACATATACGGCGTGCCACGTGTCATTGTTTCCTCCTTCGAATCTAAAATTGATAAACACGAAACTATAGTCTGTGTGCCTTTGTCCACTTTTTATAGAATTCCAATCCAATGCTCAGAGAGGTAGTTATGACGATTTTTCCACGGTCACCCCTTTGAGATTAAATTCAGGAGCCTGAAAAAACCCTAACTTCCACAGATCATATCTCTGAAAATATTGCGAATCAAGATCTGAAATTTTTACACGAAGTTCCTCAGGATTTCGGCTTCTTGTGGTAAAATTTCAGCTTCTAAACCTTCGTAGAAAAAAATTCATAGCGAAAATTCCACGATGACCTGTTTGGAGCAGTGAAACCCTAGAATTCAAAGCTATGATACCAAATGTTATGAAACCAGCTCCAAAAATAGAAGAAAAGAGATATCAACGCCTTAGAAATCAGCCACTTCGAGGGGGTAGCCTTCTTTACATTACATAAATGAACAATTCTTGGATGATCCAAATGACAAAACCTTCTTTCTATATATAGGAGTCCATGGGGTCACAATATAATCACCAGTACAAAATGGCTAATTAGTTACTAAAAAAATGACTAAAATTTTCATATAAACGAGTTTTCAGTTGGTGACCAATAGTAGCTAATTTACAGTATCTTATAACGCGACCAACTTTTAGTGGTTTTTAGCATAGTCATTAATTGATTGTCTTGATTTTATCATCTAATAGTACATTTAGTCATAAATTTGGTCATTAATTGAGTCATTGATTTAGTCATTAATCGCTGCAATTAATAACCAAATATACAACAAAATATATTACTATATGATTACCCGAGAAAACCAATTAATGACCAAAATGTTGGCCGTGTTATAAGATACTGTAAATTAGCTACTAATAGTCATATATATGCAAAATTTAGTCATCTTTTGAAACCAATTAATGACTAAAGAAATATGACTAAATTTAGGCATGTTATAAGATACTGTAAATTAGCTACTAATAGTGGTATATATACAAAATTTAGTCATTATTTGTAATCATAAATTTATTCTTTACAATAGTCATTTATCTTTTTTGGGTAGTTTCATATTCATTGTATAAATGACTGATTTGATAGTTTCTATTCAGTTCATTTAATTTCATTCTTAATAATTGTAAACGACTAATTTAGTCATATATTCAATTTATTTGTGTTTATCAATAATCAATATAAACTACTAATTTAGTAGTTTTAGATTGATTTTATGTGTTCATTATTAATCAACATAAATTAATTAGTATAATTTGCATCTAAATTAAAAAAATGTCATACAATGTGCATGTTCATCTAATATGATAATGCAAACTTACATATGTTAATTACAAGGCTAAATAATATCAAGTGAAAATAAAAATAATTTCAACCACATAAATTTAATTATATAAAATGTCAAGTATTACAATATGAGTTTCCAACTTAATATTGGTTGGACTACAATTTACACATGAAATATTGTTTCATCGACATTTCAAAACATTATAACTGTGTTTCCAAGGCATTACAAGTGAATTCGCCAACTCTGAAGACTCGACCATCAATTTCTATGTGTTTGTATTATGCAAGATATTGACTCTAAATGTATCACTAAACCGGTTCTCTTCTCTCCCTCATTTTTCATTTGTCACTCCAGTGTTATTGTTCTCCTTTTTCTTCAATTCCTGCTTCTTACCATTAATATTGAGTTCCTCTCCTGAAAATGAAAGAAGATACAATGTTGAGTATAAGACTTAAAGATGATGAATACTTGAATATAAAATAAAGCAGACTATAAAATATTTATACGACATATACCTCAAGATCAGCAATGTCAATGCCATTTTCTCCCATAAAATCAAGAAACTCAAACAAGTTTTCTTCAGTTGGGGATAGTAGTCATTATGTGGCCATATGACCTATATAAACAAAGAAAATAAAACATCACCATAGAAAAGAAAACCTTAGTAACTTAGTTATAGTGAACTTTCAAAGAAAGCTTAGGCACAATCATGCCAACTAAGTTACATGTTAAAAAGCTCAAGTTGTAGATAACTTGCTAAAATAAATAATCTGAGGTGTGATGTTTAACCCTGGTTGTTTTATTCGCAACAACATTTCATTCTCTAATGCATGAACTTGGTCAAGTATATAGACAACCTATTCTCAAATAACAACATGAAAGTAAACTTTTTTAATAGTCATGAAAATATTTTAACACACAACAACTAGAAGGATTGCAATTAATATCATGTAATACTAAACTCATTTTCAAGCTTGGGATGTTTTTTAAATGGACATGATAACAAGTATTTTATATTTTAATTATAAATCTTCCGGGAAATCACATAAGAAATTTTGGAAGATTTATAATTAAAATGTTATGGATCACAGAAGCTTGCACTCTCAAGTATTTTATATTTCATAGTTAAAAGACAAAACAACATCAAAAGAAACATTCAAAACACAATCAAAAAATAAAGAGAGGATATCATGGAATGAACATTGCAATTATGAGAAATTTGTTTGCCTGTCCACTAGTGTCTTGTCTTGCATTCCTAAAACATTTTATTGCCCAAAATAGCCATGGGGTGAAAGAATCACAACATTAAAAACCATAGGAATCCCTACTAGAAACATTTCCAAAGTCGATGGCTCAGGTGCCTGAAGGATATCCAACAACAAATGAATCATATCCAGGACATGCTTTGCATTGTCTCCCCATCCTTTTTCCAATCTCATTTCCTGTAACCTGCCCACAACAGAGTCAGGTAACAATCAAACGAAGGCATTGAAATTTTTTTATTATCTTTTATATCTATAAAATTTGAATCTCATTTGTTTCGAGAACATATTAATTCACATTTAAAGCCTTCATGTCATGAGAAGGTATCAATTAAGTAGGGCATCAGAAAAATCAACCTTAATGAAGTCCTAAACAATTCCTACAATATCAATATTTTTCTTGCTATGATATATTGGGTAGAAAAAATAACATATCTGCAAAAGAAAAATCCATATATTACTTGTGTTCAAACTCTATATATGGTGTATTCGTAGGAAACTTTTTAGGATGTTCTTCTGCCTTTACCAAAGAATATTGTAGCTTGGTTAAACTCTATATCCTTTCATTCAACATCAATTTCTGCAAGATAAATGTCACACATTATTCTTTTCCAATTCTCAACATGCTACAAATGATAAATTGAAATTCACATAGAACTAAGAGCAAACCCTTTTTCTAACCAAAACAAACAAACAAATAGTGCCTCTAATAAAACTTCACACCTCAAAAATTACTCTGCCACTTGCATGGGCTAAAGTTGAGATTCTTTGAACCATCTTTAGGTCATACTTAATGGGATATTCGTATGTTTACCGTTATGTCAATTTGGTGTTAACAGAAATATATATATATATATATCTAGGTTATTATCAGTGAAATTCAAGTATAATTCAAATACAATAACGTCATTGCAAGGTAGTGGAGAGAGAAACATCTTCATAATTAGGCTTCTCTATTTTAGCTTGATTTGAATTGAGTTCGTATTTGAATATATAATTTTCTATAAAGAAGTGAAATAGAAAGATGAGGATCGAAATAGCCCAAACAATCCCAAACCTTCCGTTCCTAGTTATCTATACCTATCTCCTAGCCTTGTTAAAATAATGTGCTTTAAATTATTCAAGGAGTAGAATGAATTTGCTACAAAAAAAAAATGTGGCCATCATGATATTAATTATAAGCTCCACAAAGAGAGTTATCAATTGGGTTTATCTCTGGTGGTTGGGAGGAATGATTGTTATCATTTCCACCTAGTTTCAATTTCCATAAGTGACATGTTGAGCTCATACCAAGCATATTGGTGTAATCACATTGAACCTCGTTGTTTACTGGAATTCAACAAGGTAAAGATTTTGGTCACCATTCTTTCTAATTCACTACAAAAACAATTGGCTAGATGCTACATAAGTGATGTCATAACTGCAATTTGTGAATTCTTTCCTAGCGTATGGCTTGTTTCATCCTAGCATTCATCTGCCTTACCAAAACATTCAACTTATTTCTTTCTACATTCAATCGAAAACGTATGTGGTATTGATAGAGTCAATTCAACTAAATCACCCATTTTCAGCTTTTGACAAGGATCACTAACGATTTTGTGATTCACTCTTCGCCACAACTCCTCATGTATTGGAAAACCCTAAGATGTAAAAAGTGAACTGGCATAAGTTATTTTGTCTAGAAAATCCTTCACAATTGAATTTGGAGGTAGTCCTTGCATAGTCATCTATTTAATAGCAATAAGTAATCATTTATTCATGAAATTGATATGATCGTAGAAATTTCAAATAACATAAATAAAAAAATGTGTAAAAAAATAGAAAATGAGTTTCAAAACAAGAAGATTGCAAAGCAACTAGATCATAATATGGTGTTTTTAAGAATACCATACTCACTTTATCATCTCCCAACATAATTAGAAGGAGACTATCATTTGTCCCACATTGTGGGTTGTAGAATTTGTCCATATGTGGGAAATCATATTTATGGGAAGGGAAAGAACAACGTGATCTAATATTTGCATCCTGTGGAGATAAGCATAGTTTAGTGTCCATAATATCATTTTTCCACATTAGAACCCATCATGCCCACTTGACCATCTGAACAATGAAGGAAAAATGTGTTTCTTCACCCTCCTTGTACCTCCAATGTGCACCAACTCCAACCTCAGATTTTTGATACATTTCTTTAGTCTATATTTGTATTTCCAATGGAAGACCAACATCCCCAAAGACAACAATATGAAAATATTGATACCTAAAGTGTTTAGACTGCAACAAGTGTAATCAAGAGGGTAACCCAAAAAATCCCATTGGTTTATGCCTAACCTAATCTACAATGATGTAACTTGGTATGTGAATCAAAATGTGGTTCTTCACTAATGTAATTATACTTTGGTTGCTAGAATGAAATCAAATTACCTCTTTCTATTGGTTTCATGTGTGAAACATGACATGGTTATTAGCTCATGTAGTCACACTTTGATTGTCAGAATGAGGTGAAACTACCTCTTTCTGTTGGACCCATAAGACTTCAAGTAGTCATTTCAACTATTCCAATACACTAGTGTTGACTGAAGCCTTATGCTTAGATTCCATCTACAGAAGTGCTTCCATGGGTTGATTCTATCTAACCCATAAAACAATCCCTAAGCTAAGAACGAAAACATAACCTGAGGTTGATTTTTGTTGTTTCATACTACCTGACCAAATTGAATTTGTGTAACCATACAACAAATAACTATAAATTATGGAAAATCCAACCCCATAAAATGTGATTTTCACATCCCAAAAATTCCATTTTTTTGCATTCCAATGAATTTTTTGGCACATTTAAAAGACAAGATCTCACATTGTGTTGGTAAGATAAATTAAGGTACCAACCAACCTCCCTCTAAGGTTACAACCACATATGGTAAGCCCTAATAGAATACAATTTAAAGTTGACTTCCAGGGGTAGAAGAAGCCTTACAATCTACCATCCTAAACTTCTTTAGGAGTTCTTGTACATATTTTGTTTGCAAAAGAAAAACAACATTATCTCTCTACCAAATTTCTAATCCAAAGAAATAATGAAGAAAACCAAAAACTAACCTCTCAAAAGCTTTATGTAGCTGATCTTTCACCTCTTCAATTAACTAAGCTTGACTACCATCAATACTTAATCACCAGCATACACATCTAAAACAACAATTTCACTTTCTTAAACTTTCACAAACAAATTTGAGCCTAATGGACTCCTCTGAAAGACATCCTCCAGAAGACATTGATAAATATTACATATAACAAGATCTAAGAGCTTAATTTCAACTGGATAAGACCTTGATAAATCTAAAATCTGCTTGACAACAAATCCTTGAACCTGCCACATTCACTTCTTTAAGAAGATTGCCATTCAAGAAAGCCTAACATGCAGTTGCTGAATTTTATAATGTCATTCATTAGATAAAACAAACTTTATTGTGATCACTTAGTCTTTTGATGCAAAAGTCTCCTCATATTCAATCCCTTCCTATTGAGCATAGACTTTGGCAGCCAATCTTGCTTTGTGTTTTTTTATGCTAGCATCAACCTGTTGAAGCCTCGAAAATCGGGTCTACAACAAGAGGGATACCCACCCGGTCCGGACCTTGGTTAGCAGTTCCTTTTCCGTTTGGTGTAGTGGGTCCGACTGGGGATAATGGGACCAGTTTCCCAATATGTATGTGTGTGTGTTTGAGATTTGATATTTATTTTCTAAAAATTCCTAATTAAAATGCTTTTATCCTATCTCTAACCTATTCTTATTCAAACTGTATTCTAAAGAAATATCTAACTCTAAACTAACCCGGGATGTAAATTTTTCCAGTTATACGATCTAAAATGATTTCAGATAATAATTGATAATAAAAAGCATTCAACTATCATAAGAAAAGAATTCAATAAAGATAAACTATTTCATATAAAAAATTAGATGAAAAAGTTATGAAATACATATCGCATATTAAACTATTCATATATCAAGTACAAATAAATTGCTATCATAGTACAAAAATGCCAAATGATAACTCAAGTATTCAAACATTAACATATAAACAGCCAAACATAGATATCATTTTTAGCACAGAAACAGAAATAGTTAAGAGATAGAAATACCATTTATAGTTGGTTCTACTCATGAGCTAGAAGCAATAATGATTTATCTCTTCCTAATCCAATATCAATTAAGAGTACAAAAATGCAACATCGAGTAATGGATATTAGACACGGGTATCAATAAATCTCGATCCATTCATTTTATAGAAGCCTCCTACGAGGTGCGAAATGCATGTTACGAGATAAGTTGCGACAAATTTCGGGACCCTTCTCTAAATGCATGAGGAAGGTTTAAATACTAAAAGGTTTAAATACTACTAGCTAAATCTAAAAATAGTTTATTACAAAAATTAAGGATTCGGTTTAAATGACCGTCCTTTTCTTAGGAAAAAATACAGTAAAACTAAAACTAAGTCTAAAAATAAAGACTATTAACTAACTACTTATGAACTTGATCTTTAAACTTGCAAGCATCCAGCATTGTTTTGAGAAGAGGTGGTTGGCCGACTTCAGATTTAAACTATCCTGAAAAGACAGAATCGGCAAGTGTAGGTGCAATCTTCTCAGCAGAATTAATGATGCAATTAAGCGCACTGTGTTGACTGTGTGGTTTCACTAGATATGTCCAGTAAGAATCCTAGTTTAATCTTGTCAATCTTTGAATTTATTTTGATTTTTCTTCCGCCTTTTGTTTCCATTCTGTTGTGCATTCCGGAGCCTATGGAAGATATCCCGGAACAGTTTCTGAAATTAAATTTTCTTTGTGCAAATTCTCATTTACACAATCAGTAAGACTGTTTGTTGCTGTAGCTGACTCCTCTGCTGCTTTCTCTGCCTCTCTGATTTGTGCATCCCAGTTATTGAAAAGTATTTCTTTGTGGTTTTCATTAATAATTGGTGCACCAGCTTTTCTTCCTTCTTCTGTTTTTTGCCATATCAAATAATCAGTAACTTTTTCATTAATTAAATCATAATCATTTCGTAAATCAACGACATGATTAGTGATCTTATCACTTTCTTGACAGAAGGAGTTCCATTGCGAGATTTTCTGGCATAATACTTCTTCTTGTTGCAGTAGTTGATTGTTTAAAGAAATAGTTTCTGAAATAAACTCTGGAAGCTTAGGATCATCTTTATGCTGATCTTGGATAATCTGTATTTGTTTCTCTTTATCAACCAAACTTTTTTGATATCCAATTTGCATTTCTTGAAGTTGTTGCTGTAACTTTTCAAGCTTCATATGTGCTTCATTATTGGCCTGTGCCTGTTGCAATTGCTGTTGCAGAACCTGTATCTGTTCTTCTTTTTCATTTAATAAGAGTTGTACCTCAAATGCTTTGTGAACGCTTTGTATAGTCTTCTGCTCCTTCGCGCCTGTGGTTTTACGAATTAAGTGAGAGTAATGACATGAGAAAGGTGATGAGATAGTTTTAAATGCTGAAGGCGGATGAAATATATTATTTTAACGTGAAACGACCTTTCAATCAAAACAAAATCCCATTTATCAATAATTGAAAATCCATTCATTTAATCCAATCATTAAAGCGCATAACGGATATTGATTTATGGAAGGATTTTCTTTGGACAACGCGCTTTTACGAATCTGCGATATTGCGATCTGCGATTTGCTGTGCAATATCGCAAAATCGTAATATCACAGATCACAGTCATCGCAAAACACACTTATCGCATATCGCAATATTTATAAATCACATCCTCATAATATCGCAAAATCGCAATATGGCAGAATCGCAAATCGCAAATATAACATATAAAAAGTATTCGTTTAACATATTTTCTGCGATATGCGATTTGCGACCAATATTTTAATGTATAGGCTTTTTGGGATCGCGTTATCGCAATATCGCAAAGTCGCAATTTAAAAGATTCAGTTTTTCAGAAGATATCTACCATTTGCGATGGATGCGCTATTTCGCTCATTTTATTATAATCTATCATAAACTTAAGTGTTTCTTAAGGATTTTCTAAGGAATTTTCCTAAGATATGATAGAAAGTTTTATTTGAAAAGGGAAACAAGTACTAATTGATTTTTTTGGATTTTTAACTAAGGGTCCCCACTTATTTAGTATTATTACTAATATTAAATAAAAAGGGGGTTGTTGCTGGCCACAACAATTGGCGATTCACTTGAAAGAACCAGTTATCTCTGCTTTTCTTTTGAATTTTCTAAATTTTTCGAAACAAATTTTTTTCCACAAAATCAAACTTTATTATAAAAAGACAAAGTACATTATGCTTTACTCTATAGATGATATTTCATTTCTTCTATATTCAACTTTTGATTATTCACTTCCTCAAGCTAGTCCTTGTATTTACATCAGTTATTACTTGGTTTATAGAGATAAAAACAAAGGCTTCTCTGTAAATCAGTTTAAAATATGCTCATTTGTCGTAGGTAGAGCCACTGCTGCCAACAAGCGTTTATAGCTTCGACAGGGTTACCTTTTATCCAGCAATGATCCTGTATCCTACTTAGAAAAATATACAATTTTCAAAGAGAAATCCATATTCACACTTATTGCTTTTGTTTTTCTTTTTTATTCTTAAAGAACAATGTCTTGGTTTGGTAGCCAATTCATGACAATGCCATTCACTTGATTTATAACTTTGCTGAACAAGCTGGCTCGTGATGAGACCCCTTGTCTTTTGATTGCAACAATCTTGAGTCATTGCCTTGTTGTGGTATGCAGTATTGGCAAAGTCAGCAAGCTATAATATCTATGATCATGATAAGTCGGCTCGTGATGAGACCTCTTACTCTTTAAGTTAAAAGTGTATCATTGGATTATTCCCTGAACATCATAATTTTCTTAGATGGGGAGGATGTCATTGTTTCCTTAAGATATTTCTGGACGACAATTATAGAGTTTTTTGAAAAGAACTTCTCTACAGAAAATCTTCATTTTGTTATAGATACCTTTCATTGAACTGATATAAAACAATCTTTCACCAAAAGTTTCTTTTTTATCAAAATTTTCAAAGTTGAAATTGATATCATTTGTAGGCTAAAGATTTTAACTCATATCTTTAAATAATAATGATCAAAAATTCCAAAAAGAATTCTATTTATAAAAATGAAGAAATGAAATCCAAAAAGAGACTTGATCTTTTGTTTGTGAATTCCCAAATGTAACCATTAACAACTGGTTTTATTAAAAATAAAGAAAACTAATATACAAAATAGAAGAATAATCTCCTATGGAAAATATTTTTTTAGGATCTGTCCATTAACAGGTAAAGATTCTCTCTTTCCCGTCAAATCCTGTAACATAAAAGTAGATGGACCTATGATCTCTGCAATTTGGAAAGGACTAAGCCACATTCGTTGAAATTTCGTATGTTTTCCTTTTTCCTCATGAGCTTTGTCCCATTTTAAAACTAGATCTCCAATCTGAAAATCCTTTCTGGTTATTATGTTTGAATCAAAAGAAGTTTTAACTAATGCTTGATGATGGGCATGAGTTACTTTGGCCTTTTCTCGTTGTTCTTCTAACTTAATTATTTCCATCTACCTTAGTTGTAAAGAAGAAGTTGGTACTTCATCAATATATTGGACTAAGGCTAGAGAAGGAATTGCTAAATGAGTTGGAAGAACCACTTCTCTCCCATAAACTAAATTAAAGGGAGAAGTGCCAATTGAAGCCTTCTTCGTTATTCGATCTGCCCATAAAGCATATATTAAAGATTTATGCCAATTTTTATGATTTTGGTCAATGGTTCGCTTAATAATTCTGATTAAATTCTTATTTGTGGACTCAGCTAAGCCATTTCCCTGTGGATAATAATTGGCAGAGTATTTAAGTTTAAAACCTCTCTTGAGTGCAAATTCAGTCATAGCATTACCAGAAAAGTATGATGCATTATCAAACATTAAAGCAGAAGGTAAACAAAACCTGGTGATTATGAACTGATCTATGAATTCAATGATATGCTCAGCATTAGCAGTCTTTAGAGGGACTGCTTCTACCCATTTCGTAAAATAATCAGTTGCTGTAATGATGTACCTATGTTGCTTAGAAGAGTGAGGAACGATCTCACCTATTATGTCCAATCCCCATTAATCAAAAGGTTGTTCAATGTTGACTGGTTGTAAGGGTAATGATGGTTTCTTTTGTCTTCCTCCTGCAGTTTGACAAATTTGACATTTTCTTACGTAGCTATGTGAATCTTTGAATAATGTAGGCCAGTAATAGCCTGCACGAAGAATTTTATGTGCAGTAGTGTCTCCAGCATAATGTCCACCTGCTGGCCCATCGTGAAGTTTCTGCAAAACTTTTTCGGCTTCAGATTTCTCTAGACATCTAAGAAGAACAGAATCATAATTCATTCTAAAAAGAACATCATTAACAAGCTGATATTGTTTAGCTTTTAACCTTAGGGCTCTTTTCTTGGTATGATCAAGATTTGGAGGAGCATATCCATTTTTTAGATAAAAAATGATATCAGCATATAATGATTCAACATCGTTTAGGCTTACCTCATACGTTTGTATCTCTTCAGATGATTTTTCAGAAATCTGTGATGCTCCAGCTAATATTTTGCAAAAGCCTTGACCTCTTACAATATTTGCTGGTTTGATCTCAACATCATATTCTTGTAAGGAAGTAATCCAATTAGCTCTTTTCTCACCCACATCTTTTTGAACTAAAAGATTTCTTACCGCTGGAAACGGTACAATGATCTTTGTATGGGTTTTAAGTAAAAAGGGTCTGAAATACTTAATTGCTTTGAAAATAGCATAAGCTTGTTTTTATACATCTGAGTAATTCAATTCAGCTCCTTGTAAATTTGAGCTAAAGAAAGCAATTGGAGCTTCTGCCTTATCTTGATTTGCTTGAGTGAGTATCGCAGCGTAAGATTTGTCAGAGGCAAATGTATATAAAATGAAAGGATCGGAAAAATTTGGAGTTGCTAAAGATGGAGCATTAATGATTGCTTGTTTAATCAGATTGAATGCTTCATATTCGTTTTGACCCCATTTGAAATTTGAATTCTTTTTAATCATTGCTTGTAAAGGAGATACAATTCTTGAAAAATCTGGTACAAATCTCTTTACAAAATTAATCTGGCCAAGGAAAGATTGCATAGCTTTCTTGTTGTGAGGTAAGGATATTTTAGAAATCTCCTTGATTCTATCAGGATCAATATGGATTCCAGATTTTGACACTATGAATCCAAGAAGTTTTCCTTCACTTAATGCAAAAAATGATTTTTTTGGGTTAAGTGAAATTCCATATCTTTGACAGCGTTGGAAGATCTGCTTTAAATCTCTAAGATGATTGCTTTGTTTTTTGGAATATACAGTTATATCATCCAAGTAAATTACCACTGATTTATTAACTAGTCCTTTGAAAGCAATGTCCATGGCTCTCTGAAATGTGGCACCAGCATTGATCAGACCAAATGGCATCTTTTGATATGCATAAGTGCCCCATTTGGTTCTAAATGCAGTTTTCAATTGATCATCAAGATGGACTAACACTTGATTGTAGCCCGAGAAACCATCTAAGAAAGACATTAATTCTGATCCTGCAATTGCCTGTAGTATTTGCTCCATAGGAGGCAAAGGAAAATTATCTTTTTGGCAGGCTTTATTAAGATTTCGAAAGTCAATGCAAATTCTAATATCACCGTTCTTCTTTCTAACAGGAACCATATTAGAAACCCATTTAGAATGTTGAACAGGGAAAATAATTTTGGCTTTCAATAACTTATTGAGATCAGATTTGATTTGATTTTCTAGA
Organism: Pinus albicaulis; assembly: GCA_034641835.2. Lineage (NCBI taxonomy): Eukaryota > Viridiplantae > Streptophyta > Pinopsida > Pinales > Pinaceae > Pinus > Pinus albicaulis. The sequence goes on from CM076577.1 coordinate 1,105,036,578, forward strand.
TTGGGATGGATTTTTCTCAGCTTTTATTGTACAGGTTTCTCATCATTTATCATTGGGATAGTATGTTGGATGATAGAAGTGTCATAGGTTTTGAGTTCATCGTAGTTCCAAGCAAAGACACTTTTATATTGTTTCAAAAGATAAACATACGCTGATTTTTCTTCAGGAGTTAAGCCAAGGCCTAGATTGATATTCTGTGGTTTGGCATCAGTTCCTAGATTTACTAATTCATAATTCAAAGTAGAACTTTGCAATTTTGAATTGCTAGATATTTTAAATCGATCTTTCAAATCATAAAGGTCTTCTAGCTTGACTACTGACTTTGGCATAGCATTATTGGTGCTATCTTGGAGCAATTGTTTATCATGTTGGTCTTCATCGACTATCTGATTGGTGTAAGATCCTTCAGATGTGAGAAAGCTTACAATATCAGGATCATCGTTGAAAATTTTCCAATTGGTAATGTTATTAGGAATCGAAGGTCGAAATATTAATTCAATGGAAAATCGATCAGGACTAAAGTCTTCTGCAGGAATAAGCTTAGAGGCTACATTGGCTAAGAGGTATGCACTAGCATTCTGGATTCTAGGAATTCGTGAAATATTGAATGCTATAAAATGTTTAGTCAGATCTTGAACTAAAGATCGATAATGTTTTAAATGACCTGATAAACAATGTATAGTATTGCGTACCTGTTTGATTGCAATTTCTGAATCTCCGAAGACTTGTAGATATTTGATATCTAGTCCAATTGCTTTGCATAATCCTTGGACTAACGCCTCATATTCTGCAGTGTTGTTGGTGCAATCGAACTCTAATCTGCAGGTTAGCATAATTTTGTTTCCCTCTGAACTAACCAAGACACATCCTGCTCCTGCTCCTTCATTAGACTTAGAACCATCAAAAAATAATTTCCAAATTAAAGATTTATTTACAGGAGTATCTACAAAATTAATACATTTAGAACTATCTGTTTGAGAAAAAATTTCTATTTGAGATAAAACAAAATGTTCCAAATAAGGTGAAGTATGAGCATTGAAATTTCCTAAGAAAGAATCAACTGAATAATTACCAATAATATTACTGGTGTATGCAACTGGTTCATTCTCTCCTTCCAGTTCTGTCACTATGTATTTCTGATGTTTTTCTCTTTCAACCTTTATCTGATTTGGTTTGCCATTGTAAGGAACCCACATATGCGACCAATTAGTTGCAAAATATCCGTGAAGTTTTTCTGACCAATCTCTGCTAAGAATTAAGCCATAAAATTCTGGAATATCTGCAACTAAAATATCAATAACTTGACATACCTTTGGATTCGATGACAATCTTATGGTAACCTGATTTAATTCGCCAATCACTTCCACTTGTGATCGATCTAATTGGACTATGTGGACAACAGATTTTTGTGGTTGAATGTTCAACTTTGCACATATTGATTTTGGCAGAATATTAGATGAAGCTCCAGAATCCACTAAACAATTATGAAAATTTTTATTGAAAACTTCATAAGTAAGAAGAAATGGAGGAGTATGAGATCTCGACCTTCCTCCAATTAAAGCGATATTTTCAAGATCAACTTTACTAATCGAATTAGTTGGAGGTCTTCCCATCTCATTGGAAGCTTGAGAAATTACAGGATCGGGCAAAGGTTTTTCTGGTACAGCATGTAATTCTTTCAAAAGTACCTTTTGCTGGTGTTTTAACTTGCTCAATTCATAAAAAGTGATGTTAGCCCTAGTCTTCTTCATATCTTCTATGATGTTATATTCCATTTCATCCGAAACAATCAGTGTTCTTGATGGAATTGATGAATCTGTTTGAACTGGGCTAGTCTGAATTGCTTTAGATGTCGTTTTCTTGGGTGCAACTTTATCTTTAGCCAATTGGCTTACGCTCTTTGACTTAGGGGTAGGTTGAGGAGGATCAAGTTGATTTCTACTTCGAGTGCTAACCGGGGATGCTTCTTGATCTTCCTCATCTGGGAGGATGAAATCCCACATACCTTGGACTTCTACAACCTCTTCTTCATCAGTGGTCTCATCAGTAGCAGTTTCTTCCTCTTCTTCTTCTGATTCAGCATTTGTAATAGCATTTGGTGGCTTTGGATCAGTTGAAGGATTTCTTCTAAAAGGTTTGAAAGACTTTTTAGAAGATGTTTCTGCCACTTGTTTCTTGATATCAACCATTTCATTGGACATAGTTTTCAAAATTTTTTGCAATCCTTCTAAATCAAATGGATCTTTTGGTTGTTTTTTCTTGGGATCTTCCTTAAAAGTGACTTTCTTGGATTTTCGTTCCTCTATTGCATTTTTCTTTTCTAAAGCAATGATTCGTTTCTCTACTGCTATTGCTTCTTTCATATTGTCAGCTAAAGTTGTTTTATTAGCCCTATCAACAAAGATTGCTATGTTTGATGGCAAAGCAGAAATGTACCATTCACTTCACACTTCTTCGCTTGGTTTGGAAGCAGTAGGAATTTTGTTTAACAATTTGTTGAAACGAGAATTGAAATCCTTGACAAGTTCTTTTGAATCAGCTCTAAGATTAGACAAATCATTGATCAATGTTGCTGTAGACCTGTCATCACCAAATTTAGTTAAAAATTGATCTTGAAAGATATCCCAAGTAGTAATAGATCCAGATGGTAATGAGAAATACCATGATCCAGTTGCTCCTTGTAGGGTATAAGGAAAAAGTCGGACAACAACATCTTCATTAACAACTCCATTGAGATTTATGGATAACATAAAGTTGTTGATATGTTCTTCTGCTAGCGTGCCTGCTTCAGGATTAAACTTAGGCAGCCATTTTTCAGGATGGGCCGGTATTTGACTCAAGGGTGCAGGCATTAAGACTGCCCCTGGATTATTCCACGGCATTTGGGCCATCGCTGAACTACTAACAGAGGAAAGTGCAGATGATGATATTTGTGACTGTGAAGATGAAGATATTATGATTTGAGAAGGAGATGTGGAAGATTGAGTGGACTGATGGACAGTAATCTGGAGTGGAGGAGTGGGTGGTTGACTTCGCGATGAAGTGTTTGAGATGGATGATGATGATGAAAGAGTCTCACTGTCAGACCCTTTGGGTGATTTCCTAGCTCTCTTCCTTGTAGGTAGAGGTAACTTAGTTGGCTGAATGCCAAGCTTTCCACTCTGTAATCTGGTAAGAGGATGAGCAGGATTGTATTGCGAAGTCACACTGCCTTGAGATTTATCAGATTTTTGAGGTGATATTGAAAATCGTTGAAGTTTATGAATAAGAGATTCGACTTCAGGAGGTTCAATAGTAGATTCGTCTGAAAATTCAGGGTTTGTAGCAGTGTCAGGTCTTCTTTTGACTTCTAGCTCTGGATTTGAAATTTCTAAGTATGATGGAGAAGTCGGGGAAGATGGTGAGGGTAATTTACTCTCAGAATGGTATTTAGATGTCGATTCACTTGCCATTCATAGTTTTGGCCCTCCTTCTAGCGCCAAATATGTTGAAGCCCCGAAAATCGGGTCTACAACAAGAGGGATACCCACCCGGTCCGGACCTTGGTTAGCAGTTCCTTTTCCGTTTGGTGTAGTGGGTCCGACTGGGGATAATGGGACCAGTTTCCCAATATGTGTGTGTGTTTGATAATTGATATTTCTTATCTAAGATTCCTAAGTGAAAATGCTTTTAATCTATTTCTATTTATATGCAAACTGTATTCTAAGAAATATCTAACTCTAAACTAACCCGGGATGTAAATTTGTTCAGTTATGCGATCTAAAATTATTTCAGATAATAATTGATAATAAAAATCATTCAACTATCATAAGAAAAGAATTCAATAAAGATAAACTATTTCATATAAAAAATTAGATGAAACAGTTATGAAATACATATCGCATATTAAACTATTCATATATCAAGTACAAATAAATTGCTATCATAGTACAACAATGCCAAATGATAACTCAAGTATTCAAACATTAACATATAAACAACCAAAAATAAATATCACTTTTAGCACAGAAACAGAAACAGTTAAGAGATAGAAATACCATTTATAGCTGGTTCTACTCGTGAGCTAGAAGCAATAATGATTTATCTCTTCCTAATCCAATATCAATTAAGAGTACAAAAATGAAACATCAGTAACGGATATTAGACACGGATATCAATAAATCTCGATCCATTCATTTATCAAAGCCTCCTCTGAGGGTGCAGAAATGCATGTTCTGAGGATAAGTTCTTGACAAATTTCAGGACCCTTCTCTAAATGCATGAGAAGGGTTTAAATACTACTAGCTAAATCTAAAAATAGTTTATTACAAAAATTAAGGATTCGGTTTAAATGACCGTCCTTTTCCTAGGAAAAAATATAGTAAAACTAAAACTAAATCTAAAAATAAAGACTATTAACTAACTACTTATGAACTTGATCTTTAAACTTGCAGGCATCTAGCATTGTTTTGAGAAGATGTGGTTGACCGACTTCAGATTTCAACTGTCCTGAAAAGACAGAATCGGCAAGTGTAGGCGCAATCTTCTCAGCAGAATTAATGATGCAATTAAGCGCACTGTGTTGACTGTGTGGTTTCACTGCATATGACCAGTAAGAATCCCAGTTTAATCTTGTCAATCTTTGAATTGATTTTGCTTTTTCTTCCGCCTTTTGTTTCTATTCTGTTTGCAATTGATGAGCCTGTGGAAGATATCCCGGAACAGTTTATGAAATTAAATTTGCTTTATGCAAATTCTCATTTACACAATCAGTAAGACTGTTTGCTGCTGTAGCTGACTCCTCTGCTGCTTTCTCTGCCTCTCTAATTTGTGCGTCCCAGTTATTGAAAAGTATTTCTTTGTGGTTTTCATTAATAATTGGTGCACCAGCTTTTCTTCCTTCTTCTGTCTTTTGCCATATCAAATAATCAGTAACTTTTTCATTAATTAAATCATAATCATTTCGTAAATCTACGACATGATTAGTGATCTTATCACTTTCTTGACAGAAGGAGTTCCATTGCGAGATTTTCTGGCATAATACTTCTTCTTGTTGCAGTAGTTGATTGTTTAAAGAAATAGTTTCTGAAATAAACTCTGGAAGCTTAGGATCATCTTTATGTTGATCTTGGATAATCTGTATTTGTTTCTCTTTATCAACCACACTTTTTTGATATCCAATTTGCATTTCTTGAAGTTGTTGCTGTAACTTTTCAAGCTTCATCTGTGCTTCATTATTGGCCTGTGCCTGTTGCAATTGCTGTTGCAGAACCTGTATCTGTTCTTCTTTTTCATTTAATAAGAGTTGTACCTCAAATGCTTTGTGAACGCTTTGTATAGTCTTCTACTCCTTCGCGCCTGTGGTTTTACGAATTAAGTGAGAGTAATGACATGAGAAAGGTGATGAGATAGTTTTAAATGCTGAAGGCGAATGAAATATATTATTTTAATGTGAAACGACCTTTCAATCAAAACAAAATCCCATTTATCAATAATTGACAATCCATTCATTTAATCCAATCATTAAAGCGCATAACGGATATGGATTTATGGAAGGATTTTCTTTGGACAACGCACTTTTACGAATCTGCGACATTGCGATCTGCGATTTGCTGTGCAATATCGCAAAATTGTAATATCGCAGATCACAGTCATCGCAAAACACACTTATTGCATATCGCAATATTTATAAATCGCATCCTCATAATATCGCAAAATCGCAATATAGCAGAATCACAAATCGCAAATATAACATATAAAAAGTATTCGTTTAACATCTTTTCTGCGATATGCGATTTGCGACCAGTATTTTAATGTATAGGCTTTTTGGGATCGCGTTATCGCAAAGTCGCAATTTAAAAAATTCAGTTTTTCAGAAGATATCTACCATTTGCGATGGATGCGCTATTTCGCTCAAAGAAAGATTTTATTATAATCTATCATAAACTTAAGTGTTTCTTAAGGATTTTCTAAGGAATTTTCCTAAGATATGATAGAAAAAAAAGGGAAACAAGTACTAATTGATTTTTTTTATTTTTATTTTTTTAACTAAGGGTCCCCACTTATTTAGTATTATTACTAATATTAAATAAGAAGGGGGTTGTTGCTGGCCACAACACAACCTTAAACTCGGTTCTCAAGAATCAATATTAATTTCTTACTCATCTTTAAATAGTTATATCAACTCCCAGGTGTTATTCCACATCAAGGATATTATCTACCCACTCCTGCTTTTCATTTTCTTAAGAAAATGATGTGGGTTCTTGACTACTCGCTGGCTTGTGAGACTTCTTTGGCCTACCTCTGACTAATCGGGACACTACTTCCTTGGCTTCTAGTGCTTGCCTCCAACAATTTGAGAAGCACTAGGTCATGCATTTTACTAGGCTCTACTGCCACCCATATATTGATCATTAGAAGCTGATATCCCTTTATATTCAAACAACTCTACGCTAGTGGAATCAACTAACTAATCTACCAAATGAAACTCAACAAAACATCTCTATTGATCACAATTTTTTTTGTAAAGTATCAAGCAAGTTATAGGATTTTGAATCCTCACTGTAGCTAACCAAAATATATTTTTTCATTTTACTTTCCAAATTATGCATTTTCTCTTTAAAAATATGAGCATAAGTTGAACTACAAAATACTTTAAAAAGAATTACCTAAGTTTTTCATCTAGAACACACCTCCTTAGGTGTAACAACAATCCTTCTAAGGTTCAATGGGTACACAATGATCCTAGGAGCCTTTGCTAAGAAACAATACCCCACTACTTCAGCATGCATCATCTTCTCTGCAACTTCTGTGATTTATTTGTTCTCTTTCTACAACCCATTTTTATACAATGCATAAGTTGTTGCGAGTTGTTGTTGTAATGGATGAGCTTTACAATAAGTTTAAAATTATTTTAAGGTAAATTCACTTTATTATTAGTCCACAAAATCCTAATCTTCTTTTCACATTGATTCTCCGTCCTTTTTTATGTCATAATACTTACAACTTATGACCTTTTTCTCTAAATAAACCAGGATTTTCCATGTTATATCATCAGAAAGATAATGAAATAGTTGGATACTCCAATCAATTCCATTCTCACCAGTCAACCGGCCACCAACATTAATTATGTTAATTATGCCACAGGTTGGCAGATACACTACCAACTCAAATCATTATTCTGATATGAAACACTTCCATTTAATTGAAATCATTTTGCAGAGGGAATTAAAAACCCGCAAGTTCTACACATAGTTATGATTCTTCTCTGGAATTATCATTTTTGGAATTCTAGTGTTGGGTCTCATCTGCTCTTAGGGTGTTCGGTCTCTTTGGTGCGACCTCTAGGACTCTCAGTCACCACTTCTACTCTGGCTTGTTGTTTCTTATTTAAGCCACATCATGCATGGCTTAATTTTTTAGTAATCATTGGGTAATCCCTCTACTTCTCCCTCACTTTCTTTGACACCCTTCTTTAATCTCATTCTTTTTCAAAGCTTTGAGTCTATTCATTTGGACTCTCCTACGATTGGGTCCGACCACTCCTTTCACCCTGTGTATCTTGGCTCACCACTCTTCCTATGATCATGTCATCCTCGTTGTTAGCCATCGCCTTGAGAGTCTCAATCTTGTGTCTGGGTGGTCAGTCATGCCATGAAAAAGGGATAAAAGTCGTCGTGGAGCGGGTTATTATGAGACAAGGGGAGGTTCCAACCCTCGACAAAGAGCGGAATCCTCAGCCATGTAGAGGGAAGGATATGACCCTTCAAAACATAAACTCCACAAAATGTTCAAGCAGAGCTAGCAGAGGCTGAAAGGGATATAGCAAGAGAAATGTATTTCATTTCCTACACCAATATGGTTGGTAAGTTCCAAACTAGGTGCCCAACAAGGGTCACACTTGTGGCAGACATAATCAGTATTTGTACACTATGGATATCTATTGGCACATGAAATCATTACTAGGCAGAGTTCTATTGGATAGAAATGAAGCTAAGGAGGTAATCCTCCTCATTCTTGACAACTTGCAATTGTTTTTGAAGACTTTGGACTGGGATCCAAAAAGGATATAAGAACATCTTTGCCTCCCACCTGATCTGTCCTAGTAGTGGCAAAGAGCCAATTGTAGTGGATCTCTCCAACACGTCCAACAACATAACAAACTTCTGCTTATCTGTTTTTCCCAATGCTTTCTTATGGTTTTTTTTAAATGATAGCTAATAAGATATACAACAAATATCTAGAGACTAGAGAATCTTTGAAACCCTGTTTTTCCTTTGAAAGCTAAACCAAGAAAGAAAGAGAAGTTTTTTACCTTCTAAATATGTAATAAAAGAAAATAATTTGATGCATTTGTTCACTATTCAGGAAATAAGGTTCAAATTATGCAACAATATAAGAATGATGAACCTGATTATACAGAAAAGTCAACAAATGCATATAAAATTCAGAAAATATGTTGGGGTAAAAGCAACCATCAACAAATGACCAATGTCATCTATTTTCATTTTGTCTCTATTTCTGGTCTCTATGCTTGGCTTTCCTATTTCTCGGTCTTTGTTTAGCATTAAGAATCCAAAGAGTCTAGGAATGGGATTTTTTAATTATAATTGTGAGAAAAGGAATATCAGGAAACTATGTGTGTTTGGCAGTTGTGTTGATGCTTTCAAGGAGTGATTGGCTCTTTGAAGAAGGAAATATTTCAACTTACAATAACCTCACTATGGATTGCTTGTGAATTCAATGCAAGTCCTAACCGCAGGTGTAGAGGATTCGTTGAGGGGCAAAACACATATGTTGGAGGCCGCAACAAGAAGAGAGCAGATCAACGAGGATACAAGGTTGTTTCAATGTTGTTGGAGGGTGACCGAGCTCATGGTAAGAGGGTCGAGCAACTGTTATTTAAGGCTGATATCATTGGAGTTGTTTTGTGGCTAAAGGAGGGTGGGATAACCCTTGTGGTGCATGCCACAAGCTTGGAGGAGCCTACTATAGGTAGCTGCAGTCAATTAAAGGGAGGTCGAAGGGCTGGTGAAAAGCCTGAACATCCCATCATCAATACCAACGGTCATATCCCCTCATGGAAGGGCAACCGCATCTCCTTTGAGTAATTTTGGGCAGAAATTATAGGGTTATTAGGGGCTGAGTTATGTGCCCTAACCAAGCTTAGGTTGCAGTAGTGAAGCTACAGCAAAACAATCAACAGAGGTATGTGTTTTGGTGAATATTTGTATGTGTTAGATCCTAGTTTGAGGATTGGTTTTGGATTGTTTTTTGGATCTGTTGGTTTACTATCCACCCAATTGAATATCTTGTAATAGTGTTTGATTACAGTCATGGTTAAGTTCGAGAAAGTAGAGTTGTATTTTATAAACCATTGATTGTTAACCCGCCTTGGAAGCAAACGATTTCTTTGTGTTGAAATATGATAATACCCTACATGCTCCTAGCGTGGAAATCTAGAATTTGTATCGTACACTGGCCAAAGAGGAGTCTCTATGTGGGAAACAAAGTCCATGCAGAGTTTCACTATAGGGAAAGTGTAATTGGAGATTGTTGTAAGTGGAGATGAATGCATTGAGCTAAAACAAACGCGGAAGTGCTGCAAAATCTTAGTGAATTTCACATTGTTTGTGCTTTGTTTAATGCTTGTTTGGAAAGCGCTTGTAGTGAACAAGGATCCAGAATGTCTGCTATGGACAACTCTAGTAGAAACGTTGGTAAGATGCTTGATCGGTAACCCTGTCTTATAACAAAACTCGTCAAGCTTCAATTACACCAGAATTGTCAGAGATTATTATTGGTGCTACAAATTTAACATGATAAAACTTGATTGACATCAGGTGTTTCAAAGAATGTGGTTTAAATATGTTAATATGCCCGAAAAAACATTTTATTGAATCTTTTTAAATTTTTCATGGGGTGAAACTTGCATTATGGGAAAATAAATTATAATAATTATGAATGAATGACGGCTCTTTAAATCAAGAGAGTTTGGTTCATGGTGATCTCCATATAATAATATACAAAAGCTTACCAAAATATCAGTTGTCACAGTTAGCACCGGTTCTACAGGTGTGTCACTTTCTTTAACTGGTTCTGGAGGTGGAGGAGGTGGTGGTGTTGCATCATCCTGGAGTTCTGATTTTTTCTTGTACTCCAGAGATAAAACCTTTGGAGTAGACTCAGTCTTCTATTCGAGAAACAACAACATATTAATGAATATTTCTTCAAAAAGGAATAATTATTAGAAAAGTTCGCTAGAGCTTTGGAAATTACAAACAAAATGCAACTTCGATGTCTTCAATAAGCTGTATAGTCTCTTAAGGTAGATGTTCATACCGACTCCCTATGGACTGATGATGCTCTTGGGGCATCTCTAACATACTCTTCCATTGTAGAAATGAATGATGCGGGTGATTGTTCATTTAGTAATTTGATTGACAACAAACAAAGTAAGTATAACAATGCATGTATGTAATGCCCAACAACATAACGTTACACTAGAAAATGGCACTTAATATACTCAAAAAGTTCACAAATTATCTTTACCTGTTCAAGTGTATGAAATTTAAAACCACATCCAAGGTCAAGATCTTTGCAAACTTCATAAAACTCTGATAATCTTTCAGCCTACCATACAAGTTGAACAAATAATTTAAAAAGTGACACCAAATGCTACTCAGAGAAATGCTGCCAGAAAATTTGTTTCCTTAAACTAAACATTTGGAAATGAATAGGAAAGTATGTATATGCAGCACGAGAGGAAGTAAATAATGATAAAAACTTCAAACGTGTTCAGAGGGAATGCCACTAAATCATTTGTTTTTGGAAAAAAGTAATGCTGGATCACAATCATCCTTAATAAACAAAAAAAGTACAGGTATATGCACTGTTTTGACGTGGTTTAAAGCTAAAGACATCAATTACAACACTTCTAGAAAATTAGATTTCCAACTATACCTATTTATCGGCTCGCCTTATAGATATCAAGAGCCTTAATAGCATCATGGTGTTGCATTTCAAAGAACTGCAAGTAAACAGTTGCAGGCATCAGTAGCTACAGATCAAGGATCATTAAGATGCTAATTGAACATACTAAACCATAACATTCTCTACCTTGTCAAAAAGGTTGACGGTGGCATCATTAATTGCAGTATAAAGTTTAATGCTCTCCCTTGAAACCTGCAACATTGTACAAAAGACAAATAAGTATCCCCATCATAAAGTACAACAACAACTTTAGCAAGTGAAACCTCTTTCTTCATGCAAGACAACAAAGGAATTTTAACCACCAAAGAGTGAAGATTCTACAAATCGCGGAGAGTGCATAGAGTGCATACTGTATCACATGATTAGATATAGCTGCCCCTTCTGGCTGCACATAATTAAATAATTACATGATCTCACCCATACACAACATTATGTAGTGCTTCCAATCCAAAATCACACTAAAATGACATATAACTCAAAAAGTCTATAGAAAATATAATAAGTAGCCAACCTACAAAATCAGAGTTACTCTTCATTTAAAAATGGTGGCTCATAAGTAATACCTGACACCCCATTAGGCGATAAAGATATTGATGCAAAGCTGGCAATTGTTCTAGCAATTCAGGGGTGTCTAGTTCCATGGTTCTCTGCAACACAAATGTGTCTATCGATAAGGGTTTTCCACTTTCATCCATAACATGTTCAGCATAAGATTTAATATAAGAAAAGGAAATAACTACAGCCATCAAGTACCCAAAAATAAAATGCAAACAATGTATGTACCAGAGAATATAAACTAGTTGATCTAAGAAAACGATTCGCCCAGATTTACACATACAAAACAAAGGTACACTAGAATCAAAATGACTTGTCTGTGTAATACTAGTAAGAAAGCATTAATTTGAAGCCTCTGCACCATTTTTCTAAGATATTAGGAAACATTTTTAGTGCACTCCAAGCAAAATGAGAAGGAAATAGATCACTGCACTTAATAGGCAAGTTTGAACCACTAAGTCCTCTATCCACGAAAACCATATCAAACCTGTAAATTTTTCAATTATCTTCAAAATAAATGGAGCATTTTATTAGAAATAATTGTCATATTTAGAACTTAGGCGCATTAGAACTTAGACATATGATAAAGTCTCCCTAGTAAAGGAATGTAATAATGAGGAATTTAATATAGTAATTAATGTAGTGATTATTACTTGGGTATTTGGGAATTACAATGCACTCCTCTCCTACTACGTAGTGACACATTGCATCTAATGAAGGAATGAACCCACCTTTTCTCATTCAAAATGTGCATTCTTGTACACACATGTGTATGTAAAAATAAAACGGTATTGGAGACTTGTCGGGGAGAAGTAATGAAGTTGGTGAATGAGCCAAGGGAATGCTATGCCTAGTGAAGGCACTGAGGGGTAGATATAACAACTCAAATTGGACAAAAGATAATAAAGGCAAGCCATCCTGGAGTGAGTCAAAGGGACTATGTATATGTGTGCAATCAAACTGTGAGAACCGTGGGAATTCATAGCACAAGGAAAAACCCACAAAAATATTGCAGAATCTTCCTAGTCGACCTAACAATAATAATGTAAGGGCACAACAATAACAATAGTAGCCTTTTATGGGGCACAATAATAACAATAAGGGGGATACAGGGATACAACAATAACAATAAGGGGTCTACACTAACAAGAATAAGGGGCTACACTGGTAATATATGGACCTAACAAATCTGGTCAGGCTATTGTGATCTGTCAGCAATAAGAACTTCTTTCCCAATAGGTAATGGCACCACATTTTTAGAGCGTGAACTACTACTGTGAGCTGCAAATCATAAATTCAATACCTATGTTCGTGCTCCTTCAATTTGCAAGACTCGTAAGCCAGAACCTTACCTTCTTGCGTCAACACTCCCCCACACCTTCCTAGCATTCATCAATGCACACCACAAACTCCTTTTTTGGATCTGCTACTTTTAATGTTGGGGCTGAAGTCAATAACTATTTTAATCATTCAAATGCCTACTGGAAGTCTACTATCCATTTAAATAATCTTCCTTTCTTCTGCAGGGAAGTTATGGGGTGAGCGATTTTCGAGAAATATTTGATAAATCGATGATAGTAACTTGCCAACCCCATGAATGATCGCATGTCGGCTATGTTTTTCGGAACAACCCACTCCATAATTGTTTATATATTTTCCGGGTCAACAACTATTCCTTCAACAGAGATTACGTGCCCCAAATACTAAATATGATCTTTGAAGAAATCACACTTGTTGTATTTGACATACAACTGATTTTCCCTTAGAGTTTGTAAAATAACCCTGAGATGTTTCTCAAGCTCTCTCTGATTTTTAGAACAAATTAGGATATCATTGGTAATAATTAAAACGAACTTGTCTAAATAAGGCTGAAAGATGTCATGCATCAAACTCATAAAGTCGCAGGGGCATTTATCAAGCCGAACAACAATATTACAAACTCGTAGTGCCCATACCGAGTTCGAAAAGCAGTCTTACAGATGTCTTCATCTTTGATCTGGATTTGATGGTATCTTGATCTTAAGTTGATTTTGGAAAATACACTAGCTCCCCGCACTTGATCAAACAAATCTTCGATTCGTGGCAGCGAGTAATTTTTCTTGATAGTTAGTTTGTTCAGTTGCCTGTAATCGATGCATAAACGCATGGTTCCATCCTTCTTGCGTACAAACAGTACTGGAACCCCCCAAGGGGATACACTAGGATGGATATAACCCTTATCAAACAGTTATTGTAGTTTTATTTTGAGCTTAGTCAGCTCTGGTATACTCATTCGGTAAGAATTTCTTGACACAGGAGCTGCTCCAGGGATAATTTCAATAGTGAAGTAAATATCCTGTTTGGGTGGTAAACCAGGAATTAACTCTGGAAACACATCCACAAAGTCTTGAACCTTTGGTATATTCTCAAGAGTGGTTATATTATCCTTAGAATTTGTATATCCCACCTGAAAATCGTAAATTTGGCATCCTTTTTGGATGCATTTTCCCAATTGATTGGCTATAATAGGTCGCAACATAACACCCTTCTTTAAACCCTATAGTTTCTTTCTTATACCCTCTTCATCTAAAAAACTGACACTTTTCTACTTGCAGTCTACCACTGACCAATGACTTTCCAGCTAGTCCATCCCAATTAGTACATCGTAGGAGCCCAAAGGAAGTACGTTCAGGTTTACATTAATGCGTTGTCCAAACATTTCAATAGGACAATTTTCGGTCTTAACAGAGACCCGACGCTTGGCACCAGTAGCCAACTGAATTACCAGCCATGGTTTCTGAATTTAATACTCTGTAATTGACATAATTCTAAAATTTTGGGACTATCATAACTAAGGCTAGCACTAGTATCAATTAAGACAGAGATAGGCCGATTACAAAATTTTACCTTCACATTCGACCATCAAAGGCTGATAAACCGCCTGATGGTCTTCCAATGTTGTGTTAATTCGAGGAATGTTTCATGCCACCTCGCCAACGGCTGAAGCTTATTGTATATTGGCTTCCGTTTTGTTCTTGCCTTGTGTGGGCAATTTCGGTAATAGTGAGATTCACCACACCCCCAACATTGCAAAGGGGGTTTCTGTGATTAATTAGGCTCATGTTTACTGGAAGCTTCTGTGGTTTTAACTTCTGGTTTCCACCTTGGTTTTTACTATGACTTGCTCATTATTCTATTCGTGGAATTCCTATGAAAAATCCAGGGGCTTGGTTTAGAAGTTTGAAAAGCTTGAACATTCTTTGACCCCTTCTTCTGGTTCCAGGTTTTATTAACCTCCTTCTGCATGGTTTGTTGGTAACACATTCGTGCCTTTTTTATGGCTTCATCCATTGTCTTAGGGCTATCAAATCCAATCCTTTCCTTCATAAAGGTAGGTAAACTGATTAAAAATCGTTGAATATTCACTTTTTCCTCATGTAAGTAAGGTACATACCTTAACAAAGTCATGAAACTCTCTGGGTTTTTCATTGTAAAAACACTCAGTTAGGACTTGTCCTTTAAATACTTCTGGAAATCCTACCAACTTACCCTCTGGTCATCAATTTTACGCACTACCTTAGTCTCCTCCCACCACAAGGTGGCCTTTCCCCATAGCTGGTACATAGCCAACCTAGCTCTAAGATTACTATTGTAATCATACACCTGAAAGTATTTATTCATTTCTATAGCTGAGGACTCCGCTGCTTCTTTTGTCTCCCCATCGTAGATAGGTGGCTTAATTTTCCTGAACTCACCTTACAGTTTTGTCCTTTGCTTCTTTGTCATTCCTTGATCATTTACATTATCAGATTCCTCCTCACTCTCGACTCTATGCCTTTCATAGCGCTGACTCATCTGAGTATGGCTCTCTTCTTGGTCATCATTGGTTTGTTATTGATCCCTTTCGTTTTGAGTTTCATAATCTGGGTTTGGCTGATGAGCTCTATTGCTTTGTTTGTCGAAGAGACTTTTCAATATTCTCTCCTAGCCTTGAATCAACATTTCGTTATCATTCCTTGTTTGAGCCATCTCATTCTGCAACTTTCGTTCTGTCTCCAGCAGTTGTCTAGTTTGATGTTGTTGTTCTTCCAATAATATGTTTGTATGATAATGTCGGTTGGCATCCAATTGTACCCACATTTCTGGTTTATTTCCTCCATAAGAGCCTTATGGCCTTTCTGACAATCTGGATCCTCTTTGCATCTTGCTATTACTATAATCTCTCTCTCTCTCTCTCTCTGTACATCACATCATCACACTTTCAGTTACCACAAAGCCTCAGTGTTGAAAACTAGACTCTGATACCACTTGTAACATGCATAATTCTTAAACTAGATCTAAATACCATATAAAAAAATAATATTTAACTCAACACATTATGCCATGTCAGTAATCTAATGTATTCTAGAATTGCTACATACCATATGGAATTGAATTTAACGCAATACACTTATGTACCCTTGATAAATTTTGAGCATAAATGTATACATATCGAAATTCATTGCTATGATTACAAACAAAACATAACGAGATATATTGTTATGATTATTATAATATAATGAAATATATTGTCAGGTCACCTTTGGACAAGCTTGTCACGTAAAACAATGCATAAATATCACAGTGTTCATTGCACATATTATATGATACACATGTATCAAGGTATTGTTAATTGATTTCGCCTAAGGTTGGATTCCATATATATGGCAATGATAACCCATGTTATAGGGTTGATTAATTTAGTGATTATTGACTTTGAACAATGGATCAATGACCTGTGCAACCAGAACATACTTACCTTTCCTGTCACACCTTCAGCTTAGCTGCTTCCGGATAAGATCTGGCGCCTTCGTCTTCACAACTGTCGGTCCTCATAGGTGAGATGTGGATGGAGGTCATCCGTTGATCTTTGTACATTTGATCTGATGGTCGAGGTTTGGCCCACGGGGTTTAGGTTAATCACCCTTGTTCGTTCGATGACAAAGACTCATTTTCACTATGACCAGAGTTGGGCAGCTCTGCGGAGGAGGGTTCTATAGTTCCAAGCTTGGATATTGATCCTTAGCTATTTCGCCAATGCCTCCACTCCTTGTCTTAGTTCATCCGGGTGCTTTAGTGTGAACGCGACTCATTACAAAACCTCCTCCTGGAGTTTACAGGGTTTACTGAGACTCAGGGTCTTGACAGTCGCTTCCAGCATTGTGAAGACAATGACTCGAACTAGGTATGAGCTTATTATATCATAGTTAATTTACTATTCTTTTTGTATCATTCCATTGTCAACCAGATCTTATTCTTTCTTTGTTTGTTCCAAGTACCAATTTCAGGTTCAGGTTTTGAAAACTCGAAATGTTGGTTTCCTATGCCCTTTCTCAAGGTATGTACATCTATCGGCATCTGGTGATATTAGCTATTAAGGCTAAGAATAGAGTGTTCAACGTTATTTATTCAGTGCCTCTGTTGCAGGCTTGAGGACATCATTTGGTATATTTGATATCTAAGAGAATTTCCCACGCCGATGTGCTCTAAATTTGTTGCTAAGTCGTGGACTGACTGGCTTAGGGTTTTAATCTTGATGGTCGTTAGGAGTATGTTCGATTTCCTATAGTTTTTTTTGCACCGAACTGTTTTGACCTCAGCTATTAAGGGTTTTAATTTCAATTGTAATGACTTCGACGCGTCATGACTATTTGTATAAGCTCCTAAATGGAGGGAGACAGTATTGTACCTTTACCGCATCGTTTTTATGGTTAATGTATAACTTGTGATGAGGTTTACCATACTATATATTATATATTGCTCCTCTGCTTTCAGTCACAACATGGTTCTGTTGACCTCTTATTGTGAATATTACACTTGTTGTTTTTAGTAACTATTTTATAATTTACGCCAAGGGTTTTTACTTGGCCATAACATCATATTGTTGATATTATTAAACCTGCATGTTGGGGTTAATGTACTTGCTATTGTTTTCCTACAAGTTGCAAGAATTTTTTCATTGAAATGTATATTGTATCTTTGCATGTATATAATATTGAAATTTACATGTTTTCATTTTATTAATCTGTTGATGCTACAGAAGGTTACTCAGCAGAGAGACTCAGACCAACAACGGGTTCTACACCTGTAGTTGGTCTCAACTCTCGCGCCCATGGACTCCTCATGTGTTTTTCCCTTCTCGTTACTATGAGTTGGTTTTCTCATGGTTATATACTCTCTATTTAACTAAAAAGATACTAGACTCAAGTTTTAACCTTCATCGACATGATTTCGCCTCATAGGCCATACTGATAAATTTAAGAGATAAAAATTCATAATTAACATGACGTTGTTCTAACCATAGTAGTAAATAAATCCACACAATTCCTTTCTTTTCATTATTAACAATGCATACTCGTATAACATAATTATATATATATTTCTAAACATTAAATGTTAGTCTTACTTATGTGTTCTCCTAACTCGTAGTTGTATGTCATTAGTCTCAACCGTGAGAGATCTGTCCTCTTCTTCCCCCTTTGTTACGCTCGAACAATTCCTTTGTTATTTCACGCTATATATAGTTTTATATATATATATATATATATATATATATATATATATATATATATATATATATATATATATATATATATATATATATATATATATATGTATGGCCCTCGTGGACCCTGGCCTAGCCACATGTCCTGTCTGTAATTCTTTGCTATTTTCTCCACTGGCTCACAGCCAACTCGGGAGTATATCATAGACAACGTCGTGCCTGAACACGAATAGTGTTTTTCTCCTGTTCAATCTCAGACCTTTCTTTAGAACCACCAGAACCAACCCCTACCTCTCTCTGGATTTCCTATAAATCCCAGGAGTGGTGGTTGTAACTGCATAACTGTCCTTAACTGTGCAAGAACTTTGTTGGTCACCAACCAACTTCTTTTACCTTTAATTATTTAATTTTAAAAGAAATTAATCACATTAAAATCAAACATTTTCTGAATAAGATATTTACATTCTAATATTTTTTTTTTAACTCAATCATAAGTTTCGAGTTTAATTGTAGATAACAAATAAAAGTATATTTTCTGCAGTAACTTTTAGTAATTTCAAACTTGTGAGGTTTACAAGGGATCAAATTTTTTTAGATGTAAATCTCTTTTAGATCAAAAAGAGATTTGATCCCCCTCCAAGCTTAGTAGATATGTAGTTAAGAGCGATCTACACTAGTCAAATTCATTAAATTAATAAAATAAAGGGGGATTTTTTTTTCTAAGAAAAAAATCAATCCATTCACACAATAACAATATCCATAAATTTTTCCCGATCAGGGTGTGGACGACATAGGATCGAGCTTAACCATGGTGACGAGCTCAACCAAGGCAATCGCGATTATGTGGGCGGAGGACGGCTACCATGTGGTGGCAGCATGCAATTTCCGGGAGGTAATAGTGGATGGGATGTCCGACACCCACCCTCATAGATGAATAGTACATATCGGAGGCTTCAACTGGATCAGCCAACCAGGATGTCAGTCATGTTTTGGAAAAAGTGTCGTTAGTGGGGGGTTAAGGCAGGTAAGGGTGTTCACTGTTTCATTGTTTTTTGTTTTTCTTTGAATTTGTCTCTCGAAGTTGACAGTGCATGTAGAGGTTCTGGCCGGACGAGCTTCAGGGTGACGGCTCAAGTTCAACAATGGTATGTATCTCCGCTCTTTACCCTTCAGCTATGGACTCTGTTCTACACTCGTCTGCGGATTTTTGTCATGGTTTTCTTAGAGGATTTGTGGGAATGGCAGTATGGTTGTTTCTGGTATGAATTCATGCTGCAGATTCAGGAAGTTGGCTGCAACATCTATTTTCATCAACAAGATTTTGCTATGTCTTGCATTTTTATGCCTGCTAGTCTGTTTACGTCTTTGTTCCTTTCCTTTTACCCTGGTATCTATCGAATTATGGGTTTTGCTTTATCCCCTTTGGTGGGCTTGTTGCATAACAATAATGGGCTTGTTAGTCAGCGTTATGCTTTAATATGCGTGTTGGGAGTTAGAGGTATTGTTGCTTTGTGTTGGGCTTACTTTCAGCGCCTGTCGGGCACCTGCATGCAAACTATTAGGGATTGCCTTGGTTCGTTTTACCTTAATATTTCTGTAATCGAGACTCTGAATTACCCTATTGACTTTTAGGATTGTTGTACTTTGGTTTGGGTGTCGGGATTTAGAAGTAATGCTCCCTCTGTTAATTTTCTCCTTTTACAGTATCTAAACCGGGCAATTGCTTTGCACCTTGCTTTCTTTCGGAGATTGTTGGGAACCTGCATGCAAATTCTTATGGGTTGCTTTGGTTCGTTTTACCTTCATAAATTTGTAATTGGGACTTTGAATTGGCCTTTTGCCCTTCAGGATTGCTATTTTCGTTATGATTTCTGGGTCTTTGATAGGGTCTCTAGACAACGGGCTGCTCTTCAGCCTTTTCTGGACCTATTCAGATGTTGTCATGTTCGCTCTGGTTGTTTACCTCTTATCTTCTTCTCGGTGTCTCACCTGGGAGATGGAGTTGTTCTTTGTGCTCTGCCTTACATGTTCTCTAAGAAGCTGACTAGTATTGTTGTTTGGCTGGAAGTTTTAACAGATTTGTCAGGTTTCTCTAAAATGGTTAAACGAGGAAGGAAGCCTATTGGGGGAAAAGGCAAGCAGCCCTCTCCTGCAACACATCAAAAAAGAGGAAGGAAGTCGGTTCAGCAACATCTTGAGCCATTGGTTCAAACTTTTATGACAGACATCCCTAATTCAGTTCGTGCCCGTATTTACGGATGGGAAACTGAGGTTCTTGATAACATAGATTTGGAAGATGATATGGCTCTAGAGGATATGCAGACTGTTATTACAGACCCTGGGCACACTCGGGGTCGAAATTCTCTGTTTCAACAATCTGTACGAACCTATTGGTTAATTAAATGCCTGTTAGCCAAGGCTGTTATGTCTATAGCTGAATCAACCTTGGTTGATATCAATAGGAATATTCAGGAAATTAATTTACGTCAGCTGCATCAATATGCGAGGCTTGGAAGATTGGAGAAGGAAATTAAGGCAATGCAACAGGTTTCAGTTGAATTACCAGGAGCTACAGCCAAAGATCCAATGCCTGTTGAATCCGAGGAGGATTAAGACTTTATTGTTCTTATGTTACACTTTCGTTTTAAATGGCTAAACCTTTTAATCCTTTTTGTATATGATATTTTCTCTAGACTTGGATATCCAGTATCGACAGATATGGTATAGGCTGTTAAGACTTTTTATGTTTTGGCTGACTTATTTTGAACTTCGTTGGCCAAAATACCTAGTTTCCTGCAGGCAGGTTGAGGTCTAGTTTTGTATCTTTTGCCCGAATTTATTAATAGAAAATAGAAGGTACCACCTAAGCTTACAATATATATATATATATATATATATATATCCATAAATTTACTACTATGAAAGTGTGGAAGCATGTATTCTATTAGGCTTAGTCTAACTTATAAACTAAATAGCCTTTTTCACTAGAATTTACCAAAATGTGGCAATACAATTTTAAGATTTCTTGTTGTTTAAAATGCATTTTTGAATGCGTAAATGGATTTACACCCTGAAAAGCCCCAGGTCACTGAAATTATGCAAATTAAACAATTTAAACTCAAGTTTTTAAAAATCCCTATCGGATTTTAATTAAAATTAACCACAAAAATGGTCATGAAAAAGGCCATTTCCTCTATAAGTTAGAGTACACTTATTCTCTTATAATAATAATAATAATAATAATAAAGAACAAAGTGATAAAATATTTTATTACATTAATATAAATAACTCTAACCCTGACCCCTTGTGGCTTGATGAAGATAGTAACTTAGCTAATAAATTCAAGAGAAAATCTGAAGACATTATTGAGAACTTATTCGGCACCGAGCTCCTCAAACTTTGTAATTCCCAGGACCTAATTATTGGTAATGGTATTAACAAGTGGCCCCTCTCTGGTCAGATGACATGTTTCCATGCGCTGGGTAGCAGTGTCGTAGATTATGCAATTTTTGACATCCTCGTCCTCAGCCATATTACAAAATTTGAGCTTCTTAATGGATTCGAGCCTGACTCTAACCACAGACCTTTGTTTCTATCCCTCAATCTTGCTATGCATACCACCCACATGCAGGAGACCAATGAAAGAAAAAGACACATTCGCTTCGATAGAAGTAAAAACGACCTCTTCTTAAGGGATTTAGAGAGGGATTTAGGCCCCATGAATAATAATAATAACATTGATCAAATTTATTACCATTTCACTACTATCCTTTCCAACACCATTATCAAGTTTTCTAATGAGATTTCGTTTAAGCAGTCTAATAGAACTTCCAATCCATGGTATGAAAAGGATTGCAAAATTGTTAGGAAAGCGATCAGAGACGCTCCTAATGAAATCATTAAGCTGCAGAATATCAATATATACAAAAATATCATCAAGAGGAAGAAAAGATCATATATTAATAAAATACATGATTATCTTCTCCACCTTTCTAAAGCTGCGCCCAAAATTTTTTAGCGGAATGTTCTTGTCCGTAAAACCAAAGATAACCATTCTATCCCCTTAGAAAACTGGGACAACTATCTTAAGAAGTTGTATGACTCTCCGGATACTATGGGCACCACCTTAATCACTCCAATTAAGGAGGATGTATTCTGTCTTGATGACATTGAGTCTGGTATTAATAAACTTGATAATGGGAAAGCTAAAGATATTGAAGGATACCAAGCTAAGATCCTTAAAATGGGAAGATCTATCCTCATTCCTTATCTCCACAAGCTTCTCAATTTGGTTATAACGCATGTTTTCGCTTAGCTTTGGACGCAAAGCCTTATTGTACCTATATTTAAAAATGGGGACAAGAGTGTTCCATCCAACTACAGGACCATTATGGTTAGTGATATCCTGGCCAAGATTTATGGGCTCATTCGGGAGAAGAAGCTTAGCCTTTGGCTTGAAAGCCAAGGAAAAAGAGCTAAAGGACAAGCTGGTTTTAGGACATCACTCGACTATTGACCATCTGGTCATTCTTAGAATCATTGTGGAGGAATGTCGCAATAGTAAAGCTGATCTCTTATGTTGCTTAGTGGAATTTAGAAAAGATTTAAACACTGTCCCTCAAGATTAACTTTGGGAGAGACTTAAAGAGATCATGGTCCCTCCTGAGCTGAGGATTGTTGTGATCCGTCTCTACGAGACCGTTACTGCCAAGCTTAAGACCAATGAGGGGTGGTCTAAAGACATTAAATGCGATATTGGAGTTAAGCAAGGGTGTCCCCTATCCCCTACCCCTTTTGGCATATACATCGATAAGCTAGAGGAGTGTCTAGAATCTGCGAGGTGCAAGGGCACTGAGCTTGCTAGTGTTATCATTACTCTTCTCATCTATGCAAATGATATCGTTCTTCTTGCAAAAAGACATGATGCCCTTGACAAGTAGCTCCATATTCTTCATGACTACTGCTCCAGGATGGGTATGATAGTGAATACTAAAGTCATGATCATTAAATCCAAAAATATCACCCAGGGTAGTTTCGTGTATAATAACCAATTCTTAGAGCAGGTTTCTTCTTATAAGTATTTGGGCATTGACTTCCCTCATCATCTCAACTGGAATTATAGCATCGAGAAAAGGATTATTGGGGGCTGGAAATCTTATTATGAGCTTGAAAACAATTCCAAGTCGGTCGATCTTTACATTTGGCGTAAAAAGAGGTTACTCTTTGAGACCCTTGTCACCCTTGTTGTCTTATACGAACGTGAAGTTTAGGGTTGTAGTAGATCCAAAGAGTCATGGAGGAAGATTGAGATGATTCAAAAGCAATTCATAACCTACAACCTTAAGATCAAGGGAAATACTCCCTATCCTATCCTATTGATCGAATACGGTTTGTCCCCCATTGAAAGTACGACTATGTTTAGATATCTTATGTATAAGAAGAAGCTTGACAACATGGAATAAAAAAGGCTCCCTAAAATTGATTTTAATTGTAGTCAAAACCCTTACCTTCGCCTCAAGTGCGGGTGGCATAAGGATGCCCAGTCTTGGCTCAACCATTGGGGACTCAAGGAGGAGCTCAGTATGGGAAGCAAAGATAATATCAAAAATACTATTACCTCCAAGTTTAAGGACAAGCTTTGGGAGGATCAGGAACTGGAGGGTAAAATGAAGCTAAGACACTATAAGGAAGTGATCAACCCCACCCTTGATAATAAGAATTATCTCTACGTGTTGTCCAACAATAAGAAAAAAATGAACATCGCTAAGATAAGAACTAATTCCCATGAGCTTCGGAGTGAGACTGGGCGGTGGTCTATTCCCAAGACCCCTTGGAACAATATAATCTGTCAGATTTGCGATTCTAAGCAGGTGGAAGATGAAAAACACTTCCTTTTAGACTGTTCAACTCTTACTCACATTCGCTCACAATTCCCTATCATTTGCCACACTTCCAATCTTCTTGACCTATTAAGCCAACCCACCTATAGCGATCTTGGAGTACGTATTTCCCTTCTCTTTGACCATAGAAACAAGATTTTGAAGAATCAATATTAGATTCTTTCTCCTCTCCTAAAGTTCGAACGGTAACCATCATCATCATTTTATATTTTATTAAATATTAATTTATCAACTTATAAATTATTTGATAATAACTTTATATTTTTTATTCTTTCACACCCATTAAAAATAATTACAAATTTTCAAAACCTAATAAATTTATCTTTTTTAATTTATTATCATCATAACATTATTATATTAAAACTATCACAAAATTACGCTACTAAATAAGATAAATCTTATAGTCATATATATTTATCATATTAAAATTGCTTAAATATTGCATTTATAGTTGATAAATGACAATTAGATGAATCTTAATTGTGATTATGAAATCTCATTTAAAAGGAAATCAATAAAATAGAAATCTTAATTGAGTAGAGACTTTCTAGCCTAATATGGAAGAGATGTTGTAATGTTCGGTAGTGTCTTGTCTTGTTTAACATTTTGACCACTTCAAATTGCACAAATACAAAAATAAAAAATAAAATTATAATTATAATTAATAATCAGAAATCTATCTTATTATGGATCTATGAGTTATAAACCTCTACTCTAAATTAGGTTTGATCTCTCTTGGCACTTGATAAATAAAAAATTAACAATGATTTAGACCACTTTCTATAACAAATTATGAAATCTCATTTAAAAAAATAAAAACCATAATTTCTGTAACTTTTAGAAAGAAATAAAAAACATATAATTTAACTTAAAACGAGGTAAATTAACTTTTAAAATAATACTTTATTTTATCTAAAAACACAAACAACTAAAAAAAGCCCTTGAAATGACATTTTAACATCCACGAGACTAAAAATAGTCTATGGGACCATCACTTCCTTGTTTTTTGCCTTTTGCAATTCAATCATTTTCTTATTCAAATTGATGATGACCTGGCCCAACCTTCCAACATTCCCCTAACTCAAAAGACAATTCCAAGAAACCCATGTTAACATATCTCTGATGTCTTTGAAACCATCACATTCCAAAATGATTTTTTATTTATTTATTTTATTATTATTATTATAATAATTATTATTTATTTATTTTTATTTTTATTTATTTATATTTATATTTATATTATTTTTCTTTCTTCGTGAGGCCTTTTTCCACCGTCACGTTTCATACAAAAGTTGATGCAATTGTACTCTTTTTGTTGGAGATACAAGTAGGGCTTATCCACCATTTTGTTTCACACAAACACTGATGCAGTTTGTTCTTAATTGAGCAATAAGAACCTTTTTTCTCCAAGGAATGCTGACTCCAATGTACACTTTTCGTTGGAGATCACAGGTAGGGTTGAATTCCTCAATGTAGTACTTCTTTTTTCTACCCAACTCTTTTCCCCAACTCGTTTACTAAACTTTTCCATAACAAAATTCTTTAACTCCTTGCTATTTGTGGGACATGCAGTGAGGTAGATATTCCACTTTTGCATCCATGTGTAGTTTTGTTTCATCCATATTTTCTTTCTTTCACTCATACTTTCATTCAAGATAATATTAGACCGTCTACCTATTCTCATTTGCTCAATTTTTTTAAAATATCTTATGACCAACACCCTAGCAATTGGTTCAATAAAAATTGCTCGTATTTCCCTCAACATTATCTCATAAAACACCACTATTTTAATAATTCACACCAAACCCTTACTCAACATTATCTCATAAAACACCACTATTTTAATAATTCACACCAAACCCTTACTTGGTATTGGTATGACGTAGTTGAAATTTGAAATCAAGACGACCCGTCAAATATTATCCATTGTCATTTTTTTGAAAAAATTATTTACCATCGTAAATAAATTTTAACCACAATTTACCTGGTCTCCTTGTAAGGACTCGTGTCTTCCGTCCAAGACGCCTCATCTAAATATAATATGTATACATATCCCCCATATATATCCGCCATGGTGAGTAGAATTTTATTGGTTTTTCACTTGTAAGAGTTACATTTGTTCGTGAAAGACCAAGCGCTGATTGGGGGATCTTTCGGCGGACGATTCCTTGAATTCAAATTTTCCAGAGCACCTATGGATTATGGTGACTCAGATAGCAGCGGTATGTTATTACTTTTCTTCTTTTATCTGTATTTTCTATGGCTTTTAACTGAAAAAATATAACGGGCAGGACAAATCCATTTGAAAATTGCACGAACAGTCACTCGTTTGTTTCTCCTTGTTGCCATTGAGGCCTGTATTATGTTTTCGTGCCTCGGCTCCTTTGGGGATCAATCCTGTGACCAAGAGGAGAACCAACTAGTGCTGAGACTCTTAGGAAACCTAGATTATATGATAAGAATGCGAAAGGGACTGTCATATAAGCGGGCATAAATTATTAAAGGAGATCCAAGGTTCCATTCTCAGATCGTCTTGTATCTGTTGTAGGCGTGTATACTATTGTACATTTGCTAGAGCAATATAGGCACCTGGGAAATTTGCTAAAACTTTCATTCTCTTTCTTTCATTTATTTATTATTTATTTTTTGAAAATTTGCTTCTAAGAAACATAAACATGCCTCTACCCAGAGTGCTACACTGCAGCATACACAGTCTTTTCGGTTCATATGTCGGGCATTAAAGGTATTCTGCCCAAATCGCCCAGGACTCGTATTTGGCCTCATCCTTTCTGTAATGCTGCATTCAGGTGGGGCAGATCACAATGAGAATTGAACCCTTGTGGTCACAATGAGAATGGAAACCTTGCGAGTGGCTTAATACTCCCTGGACTTGACAGCAAACCAAGTATCCATTGGCACACGTACAAGATTTTATTGTGTAGACCAGCTAGGCATATTTGAATGGGGCTAGAATGGAATGTTCAAATATTACGGCGTTCTTTTCTATAATAGTATTTTGGTGGGGATAGCAGGTCAATGTTTTGTTTTCTTCTTTTCCAGTGAGTTGATTTTCATCTCTATCTTTATTTCTTGTTTTTTTGTTGGCTCAGCTCCCATGGGCTTGAACCCTGAATCTCATGGTTTACATGATACTTCACATCAAGGGATTGCCAATTGAGCCCACCCTGTAGGCATCTTTATCTGTGTTTTCATTGTGTAAGCTGTTGTCTTTTTGGTGGGGATTGCAGGTCTATGTTATGTTTATTTTTTCGGTGGGTTGATTTTCATCTCCGTATTTTCATTGTGTAGTTTGTTATGATTTTTGAGTGATCACCCTTTATTTTAACCAGGCTGGGGGATGGTAAATGGCCTTTTCTCAATATGGGTTATACCCTCTATTCAGGTGCTATAACCAAGGGATTTCTATTCTGTCTTTCACCTAGGACTTGCACGAAGTCTTGTTTGTTGAGATATGCTTCATCTGTGGGCCATCAAAGTCGCTGAGACTTGAAAGACTAAGACCTTTCCTTTCGTGGTAAATTGCTGCTATTTACACGGGAAAGACCTTGCTGGTTGGGTTAGACTTTAGAAGTAACCTTGCCTTCTGACTTGCCACCATTGTTACCCGTCTGGATGGGATAGCTATCTCTGTTGGCCACATGAATGCTGCAACATGTTTTAGGAGGTTTGGTCTGGATGGGATAGCTAACTCTGTTTGCTACATGAACACTGCAAGTTTGCAACATCTTTTTAGGTGGTTTCATATTGATAAAGTGACTGCAATTTATTACTTTTAAATCAGTGTAGATTTAAGTTAACCCTGGATCTATCAAGTTTTGAAAGGGATCAAATTTTTTGACCTATAATTTTTTTCGTCAAAACGTGTCTGTCCTCAGATAGACTCCATTGAAACGTTTGTGATTTGGAACCATGTCAGTTGCCAATGAAAAATTGAGAACACACCAAGTTTCTTACGTTTCCATCCAAGAAGATCAGGATGACATCCACAAAGAGATGTGTGAAGAAGCAATTTTGACTTATAGATATCTCTAATATTATTCTTGGATTTTGCATCCTTTATCGGTCTACTAAGCACTTCCGTTACCAGTAAAATAGCAGGGCAGAAAGGGGACACCCATGATGAAGACCCCTTTTTGCATTGAAGAAGGGCGTGGCTGCTCCATTGATAAGAAGGGCAAAAGAAGAACTAATGCACTTCATAACCTGGGAAACAAAGGAATGACAGAAACCTAAATGGATAAGCAGATGTTTGAGATATAACCAGCTTACTTTGTCAAAAGCCTTAGAGAGGTCTACCTTGTATACCACAGCTTTTGGATGGCCCAGCTGAATAGAATGAAGTCCTCTGGGCCAAACCAATGGCCTCATGGATTTAGTGCCCTTTGAAGAACCCAAACTGTTCAGAGGATATATTTTCAGAGAAAGCCTCCTTGATGCAAACAGCAATAAGTTTAGAAATAATTTTGTAAATGGGGTTGCAAAGGGAAATTGTAAATTTCTGAAGATGTTCTATGTTAGATGCAAATTTACTTTAACTTCTAGGGCTCAATCACATGAAAGTAAGATGCAGATAGAACATACCAATAGATCGATGGAAGACAAACCAAAACAGAGATAAAGAATGGTGGCGTTACGGCGATCAGCAGGATGCTTCAACCAGCAAAGTCTCCATAAGGTCAGCCAACCCAACGTGTCACACAACCCCAAGACTGCTCATCAAAAACGCTCCATCAAGACGCCGCACTAGGAAGCCCTAACCGCATCACCATGAGAAGCCCTAATCGCAGCACCATCTGCGAGAGAAGAGAATGCCTCCAAAAATGTGTGTCTAAAATGAACTCCAAGTCTCTCCAATATATAGTCATTTGTGGGGGTGTGAGACACATCTCTTATGCATGTGGGATAAAACTGACCGACCTTGCACATGTGGAATAAATTCAAAATACATGTTCTGCTCATCCGATCAAGATGATCTTTAGATCGATCTTGCACTTCTCCGAAAGAGGAATCCAATAAAAATATTGTCATCGTCATCTAAGCATCACAACATGGAGTTTGGACCTAGTTGCCCAAAATTAACAGAAATCAACCTGAAATGTTCTTGTGATGAAGGGGAGTGATTTTTTGGGTTGATGGCTATGAAGGTTGAGTTGAACGGAGCAACAATCTGACCCGAAGTCCTGGAGAATTTGACAACCTTTAGAAAATCTTGACCAAGATAAATTAAAACATTCCTTATCAAATTCAATCATAAGTCCATCTTGACCAGGACTTTTCCCTCTTTGGAAGCTGTGTAGGATTCTTTCCAATTCTTATTTTTTGACCTCTGCCATAAGCCGATCATTTCCTTCCTGATCAATGAATCTGGCAACAGTACTTGCTACATTGAGGATATGATCTATATTGGCCCTTCTATTTTCCTTAAAATTGGATTCGAAGTGATTTGAGCCTTCCTCTCCTAAGTCTCAAAAGGAAGTGGCAGGTGAGCCATCCTAGCGATATCCCAGATGGTATTTACAGGCTTCCTATGATTTGCAAAGTGACGAAATAATTTGGAATTGTTGTCTCTAGCCTGTAACCAAATAGTTTGGCTTTTCATCCTACATTCTTTCTCCTATTCAAGAAGGTTCTTCCTTTCGTTGCCTTCCAGAGACTTAAGCTGATCTCTAATCAAGTTGGACATGGGACGTCCCATATCCTTATCCAAAATTTCCTTGATTTTAGACTTTACTTCTGCAAGTAACTGTGTCCTATCTTTTTTCCCTTGCCCAAGAGATAATGGCTGTTTTAGAATGTTTTAAATTTTCCTCATTGTAAGGCAGGGGAGGCTCTCTCATTCAGATTGATTGGCCTCCAGCCCTTCTTTATCTCTTTCATTCAGATAATTTGCTAATTTTTTTTCCTTGAAACTGAATACGATAAGATAATCTTTACCCACTTACTCGATAATATCTCTATAATACTGGGCCGTAGATCTAGCTCGTTTCAGCACAATGATGACATTATGTATTTCTTAGAAGAAAAAAACTTATCTTCTGGTCGTGTAAAGTTTTAGACTTAACTGCCTATTTGATTATGCTGTGTCGAGTACTTGTAGGGCACTTCTTTCTTATAGCTTTTGATTGTGCGGTAGATACTTTAAAAAGTCCAAATTATGGTTGTTGTAAATGATCATGCAAGTCTCATTGAAAACTTAGCAACCACATCAAAGGTTGAAAGTTACTGAATGGCATTTGAAATTGAAGCAGGAACAGCTGATGATCTTCCTCCTTCTCATTCAAGTCGAATGCAAAGAGGACGAGTTTCTGGAAATGGCAAGTCTGTGGTACAGGAAATTCAGTTTGGAAGACCACACAATGATATGGAATCTCGGATTCATTTTCTTGAGAGGGAGGCCTACAGTGCTGTTTTGCGGGCTTTTAACTCACAGTCTGATGTAATTACCTGGGTATTCATCTATACTCATTCTTGTTCATCAGTTATGCTGAATGGCATTCAAGAGATGTGACCTTAGGTTTACAATGTTTGCAAATAAGCTTAGTCAATTTCATGGTTGTGAACTTTTGCTTGTTTGGTTAGAGAAATTATTTTTAGTGGCTGTGAAAATGTCACTTAGTACTTTATTCACGGTATTCATTTGGGAGTATGGATGGTATATTTTGTATCCATCAAGTATTTCAGTTCAGGGTATTTCTTCGAGATGTGGATTATGTGGCTTTGTAGATAAATATTATTAACTTTGCAACCACTATTGGATCTGTTTTAAATATGTCATGATTCTGTCAAATTGTCTTATCAGGGTAAAGAGTCACTAATGACTGAATTAAGGAAAGAACTAAGGGTTTCTGACGCGGAGCACAGGGAACTTCTAGGGAAAGTTAATGCAGACAGTGTACTGAGACAAATAAGGTCTGAGATTTGGTCATTATTTGCTGTTATCTCATCAAGATCTTGACAACATTATTTTCCATTTCTTTGACGATTTTTAATGCATTCCTTTGAAGTGTCAACAGAGAACGGAGACAGTCAGGCTGTCACCAACCAGGATTTACATCCAATGCTGTACCTCCTTCCGGTCCTACACACAGTCCCACTGTTTCAGTATCGCAAAAGAAGCAAAAGACTACACATGTAATGTCAAGTATGCATTTACAGCCTCCACCAAATCGCCACCAGTCACCAGCTCCGTCATCATCAGTACCATTTGCAGCAACATCGAAACAGGGAGATCCTCTGGGAGTTCGAGGCAGGAAATCCAAAGTAGTGAGAAAATTGTGTTTTCCACTTTTAAATATTTTTTGATCTCTCTAAGCTATATTTGCGGGATCATTTCTGAATATTTCTACTTCAGAATGACTTATGCTAACAAGGAAGATAAATTTTTTGTTTTTAAATTTGCAGCAGAATACTCCTAATATGGATTGAATTTCTTGTCAGGATCACTTGCAGCTGGTTGTGCCTACTGTAGTGAAACGTCGACCTGCTCCACCATCAGTTCCAGCATCTGGGATGGAACAAAATGTACATAAAAGACCACATGGGAGGCCACCTGGAAAAAGTCATTCTGCGGTAGTAGCCAATGTTGATTCTTTGATAGGTCGAAAAGTGATGACAAGGTGGCCCCAGGACAATAATTTCTATGAGGCTATTATCACGGATTATAATCATGAAATGGTACTATCCCTATGCTCACCTGTGTGCAAACTACTTTTGACAGCTCCCATATTTTTCAAAAATACAAATTGTGTTCTGTTTTGTTCTTTGTTTCATGAACTTGAATTGTGTTCTGTTTATTCTTTGTAGCTGATTTGTTTCTTCTTTTTCACAGAGCAATATCGTGTTCTTTATCTATAAGACGAGAGACCTATTCTTTTCTTAAATCATGACTAAAAAGCATACACATTAATGTCAGCAAGTTCTTGGAAAACAATAAATTTATAGTATTTTCCTATTTTTTCCAGATAAATATAAATTTATAGTCTCAGAATTATTGCAGTTAAGCTTTTGAAAGTATGTGGGAGTGATGATGATAGGGCTTCTGTCAAAATGGGAGAGCATCATAGCTAAAACTCCTATCAAACTACCTTTCTTGCTTAACCCCGCACGTTCACTGTAATTACAATCTGATTATGGCAACGTAATATGTGCTGTGACATGATGAGTCCTCCTGACTTTGGCAGCCTTGTACGTGCTATGAAATAATCAAAAGGCATGCAAACCATGACCCAAGCATATAAACAAACATATATATACAATCTTTGATTGTCTCTTGCTGCAATAATGCTACCCACCTGCCTCTTCACCTGTCAGGTGTGGGATCTGGTCGATCTGGTCCACAAGGAGGATGAACTTCTCTTGGAGCACTCTCTATTCTTCCAAAGCAACTTTAATCGTTTTCATAATGTATTATCTTGACATATTCATGTCCGCTTCCTTTTCATAACCTCAGTCGTTGCTTTTTTATGTTCATCTTTCTAATCAATGTAATATTCCTAAATTTTTAAGGTTACTTTAAAGAGACGGGGTTGTATAATTTAGCTTCCTTCAGTCAATTTGATCTTTTTTTTGAGGTTAGTATGACTTCTACTCGTTAAAAACTTTTTGATGATATAAATTTCTTTCCAATCTGAGTCTAGGACACCAAGTTAAGCTCCCTTGAAGATTTAGTAATTGGTGATCAAAGTTAATCTCCCTTGAAGATTTAGTAATTGGTGCCATGTCAGCATGATTGTATTGCTGACATGTGATAGATGATGTGACAACCCAAGTCACTGTGAGGCAGGTGAGTAGGGGCCGCAAAAATTTCAGAGATCACATTTTTGCTTGCTGACACCAAGCTACTAAACCCTGCCATAACATCAGCTATCTCTAATTCAAGTGCTTTTATAAATATTTAATTAAGATTATGAATAATTAACTATTGAAATTTATTTATTTATATATCACATACTATAAATATGTATATTATTAAATTTCATGTATGATATATAGTTTTAATATTCATTCATACTATAAATATGTATATTATTAAGATTTCATGTATTATATGTAGTTTTTATATTAGGCAGGAGCACACACAGTAGACGTGACAGTGGCAGGAGCACGCACAGATTCAAGGGTTTATCATTTGGAGCTTTGAGATATCTGGAACAGATTACATTTGGACCTCTATTTTACCCCCTGCGTATATTTTGCACCGGTGAATATTCAGTTTTTTCAGCTCAATTCAGGTAATTGTGAACAGTTTATTTTTAATGATCCATCAGCAGCAGAATCGTGGTAGTGGTCGACGGGATTGGAGTTTTGGTGGCCACCGTTGTTTTTTGGGGGAATTGAATGTGGATTGAAATTGTGTTAAATTGGGCTGATTTTGACTCACGGGTTCAAATTTTCAAGGGCAGCAGTCTCGTGGTTTTTTAGATTCGTCTGTTAAAGAGTCCTCGCGGTTTGTTTTCAGACAAGTCTCAGCTTTTTGTTACACATCTCTGGTAAGAAACCAGTAAAGTGAAAAAAAGGCTTTTCTTCAGCTTAAGGATATTTAACATAGTAACATAGGTACTGCTCCCAGCCATTGGAGAGAACGTACCCTGCGCTCCTGGGAGCTTGGGAGCTTGTAGGAAACTTTCCAAAATCGCCGGGAGCTTCAAAGGGTACTTTGGAGCTTTTCGAGAGCTTCACTGCAACAAATTTGGTTCAAGTCAAAATTGCTTCAACAGACAAAACAGGAAAATGGATTTGGGTAAATGCAAAGCAATATCAGGGAATTTTAAGGCGTAGGCTTGCTCGCCTTAAATGGGAACAAAGAAGAAGAAAACAATCCCAGAGAAAGAAAATAAATAAGAGCAGCAAAAATAAAGAAGAGTCAACCATGTACAGTCCCACATCTACACCTCTTACTTGGTCATCGAATCTCTATGTCCAGGAACTGATGAAGGTCAGGACAAGTCTGAAGATTTTGGAACCCAACGAACAGGAAAGGGACCACAATTTCAGAGATCACATTTGCAAATCAATGTTTAATGGAAGGTAATAGAATTTTAAAAGAATAGGTAACAATGTTACAAGAGGCTCTAGAGACAAGAAAACAAGAATGGCAAAGCATGAAGACAATGTGGCAAAACATGAAAGAATCCTTTGCAGCAAACAAGGATGTGATAATTTCTAAAGCAACTCAGGTAGATACACAAGTATCTTAGCAAACAGACCTTTCGAAAGAGAAGACAAAAAATAACAATAGGAAAGACGGTCCAAAAGAAATCAAAGTTAGAGTTGAAGACACTAATGGTTACATAAGGACAGAGGAAGAAGAAGATGCAAGTGCTTGTAGAACACAGGAAAGCGAACACAAAGAAAGAAAGGATAGGGAAACAAACTTTATTATCAGGGGAATAAGAGATTATGGGAAGAATGAAAGTACTTTCAATTTGACAAGGGACTTTCTGAAAGAGAAATTGCACTGGAAAGGGAAAATTTTCGAAGCAAGGAGGGTGGGGAAGATATATGAAGAGAGGCCATGACCCATAAAAGTCACCATGGCAAGCGTGTAAGACAAATACCATCTCTTGAGCAAAAATAAACTCTTGAAAGGTTCATACTTCTTCCTAAATGAAGATTTAACCAACAAACAACTAGAGGAGAGAAGGGAAGAAGTGGAGAAAATTCGAGCAACAAGAAATGAAGGGAAAAGGGCATGGTTGTACAATGGTAAAGCAATTATTGTAGTGTTTGGGCCTCAAGGAAAAACACGACAACAAGTTGACAGTAAAGAAAAAACAGAGAATTTGCTAATAGGGAGGAAAACAACAAGATCAACATGGATGAAAAGGGGTGAAGACTCAAATTTGAGTTTATGTGCCAAACTGCGTAGCATTCAAATCCTACCCAGGTCTACCTAAGTTTAGTTTGTTGGAATTATAGAGGTTACCCTTGGAGGAGGGGACCTGTGTTAGGGCCTATTGCGGAAGGTAGAGGCATAATTTGTCTCACGAAAACTCATGAACATGATGGTTACAAAACTCCTTAGCCGCGTACTCTCAATAGGGAGAAGTTCTTTTAGTGGGAGATTTCAATGCTAGAACAACAAACCAACAAGCTAGTATTCTTTGTTGCAAAGAGGATCACAATCCTATATGGCTCACTGGGGAGGAGAATCCCCAATGGGTTAGATGTTCAGAATATGACAAAGTTAGCAATCATTTTGGACAGGATTTGCTTACACTGTGTGGTGCTTTCAACTTAATTATTTGCAATGGTCTAGATAGATAGAAAAGGTTTGGGAACCTCACTTGCAACACTTACAATTGGTAAGTGTTGTTGACTATGTGATTTGTTCACAAAGCTTGATAGAAAACATATATGAATTTATGATTGGAGAGCATATTTGGGACTTAAAATTAGACTGTAACCCAATTTATATAAAGCTATCATGGTTAGAAGAAAGACAACATAAGAGGAAAAACCAATGGTCTCGATAGTCACTATCAAGGGACAAAATTCTTCTAACACAATAAAATTGTATTATCTTCAAGACAATGCTAGAGAGATTAATTAAGAAGGAGAAAACCGGTTTCCAAAGCTTCAACAGTCATGAAGTAACAAACATAATTCAAAGTGCACTTGAGAAGTGCAAAAGAGCAAAAAATAGGAAATCAGAATCAAATTGGTTTCCTGTAAATGCTTGGTTTGATGAAGAATGCAAAATGGTAGGCAAGGAGAAGATGAATGGAAAGGTGTATAAGTATATACTAAAAAGGAAAAAAATAAGTTCATGCAAACAAGGCGAGAAGAGTTAATATATCTAGGCAAGAATAACCCAAAGATTTCTTGGTAGGAACTTCAACCAAGGAAGAAGCAAATCGAAAATAATATTACAACCAATCAATGGTTTGAATATGCAAGACAACTCTATGAGCCTCCCCCAGGATCAACACAACTACAGAGCTCTTCATGTTACAGGAGGTGGAGATTGGAATTAAGAAGTTGAAAACAGGAAAGGCAAAGGACTTGGTTGCACTTCAAGCAGAGTATCTAAAATGGGGAATGAACACTCTTGCACCGCACATCATGGAAATATTCAACAACATCATTCAACAAGGATTCCCAAGAGATTGGACAACTAGCCCAACAATACCCCTTTTTAAAAGTGGAGACATTAATAATCCTTCCAATTTTAGAACCATTATGATCAATCCTTTGTTTGAAATTTTTTTTGGCAGCATGGTAGAAAATAGAATCAGTAAGTGAGCAGACGTAAGAGAAAAGAGAGCAAAAGGACAAATGGGTTTTAGGCCAAAGCATTCTACAGTGGATCATGGTATCACGTTGAGACACATTATTGAAAAAGCTTGAGGGGACAAGGAAGAAGTATTTTGCTTCTTTTTTGACTTCAAAAAGGAATTTGACACAATCCCCAGAGATAAGTTGTGCTGTAGAATGGAGGAACTTGAAATTCCTTTGCATTATAGAGCTGCTGTCCATAGACTTTATGAAGAGGTGAAAGTCAAAATTAGAACCTCAGCGGGTATTTTAGAAAGCTTTAGAAGTGATATTGGAGTCAAGCAAGGTTTTCCTCTATCCCCTACTCTTTTTGGTTTGTATATTGATAAACTGGAAGAGTGTCTAAATCTGCAAGGTGGAGATGGTGATCTTATATTGATTTCTAAATCTGCCCATGGATTGCAGATGTACCTATATGCCCTTGAGCATTTTTGTAGAGAAGTGGGGATGCAAGTCAATTCTAGCAAGACCAAAATATGATTTTCTCTAATAAAAGGAAGCAAAGCCAGCATACGTTCTTCTTTGAAGGCAACATTCTTGAAGAAGTAAATACAAGTATCTTGGGATTGATTTTAACAACAAACTCAATTGGGAGGATTGCAGAAAGAAGAGAATTTTAGAGGGTGGAAAGCATTATATGCTCTTCAAAATAGATGTAGAGAGGTTGAGTTATGGGATTGGAAAACGATTAAAATGCTTTTTGGACTCCTAGTTTGTTCAGTGATGATATATGGATGTGAATTTGTGGGCTAGCAGCACCCTTGTCTCAAAATGGAAACAAATTGAGAAAATCCAAAAACGCTTGATCATGAGCAAGTTCAAAATAAAAAGCTCGGTACCTTATGAGATAATGTTGAGTGAAACAGGAGCAACTCCCATCGAAGCAATAGCTATGGTGCGGCTCATAAGATATCTAAAAAGAATTGAACAAATGGGAGTAGGTAGATGGCCTAATGTTATCTTCAATGAAGGCATGAGTGAAAGAAAGAAAACATGAATGAAACAAAAATACACATGGATGCAAAAATGGAATATCTACCTCAATGCCTGTCCCACAAATAACAAGGAGCTAAAGGATTTTGTTATGGAGAAATTTCGTAAATAGGTTTGGGGAAAAGAGTTGGGTGGAAAGAAGTACTACATTGATGAATTCAACCGTATGTATGATCTCAAACAAAAAGAGTACATTGGAGCTAGCATTCCATGGATGGCAAAGGTTCTTATTGCTCAATTAAGAACCAACTTGTATCAACTTCAGTGTGAAACTGGAAGGTGGAAAAGGCCTAAAGAAGCTTGGGAAGAACGAGTGTGTACATTTTGCACGTTTGGGGCAGTGGAATCGGAAAAACATTTCATTTTGGAATGTGATGCGTTCAAAGACATTAGAGAAAGTTATGGGAATATGTTAGCATTAGTTTCTTGGCACTGTCTTTTCAACGAGGGGATTGTTGGAAGGTTGGGCCAACTCGTCATCAATTTGAATAAGAAAATGATTGAATTGCAAAAGGCGAAAAGCAGGGAACTTGGTCCCATAGACTATTTTTAGTCTCTTGGAAAAATATCATTTCGTTTATTTCATATTTCATATATGTAAACCCATGTTTTAAATCCTCTAATCATTAAATGGGTTGCATGCCTCGACATCATACCAATTTAACTCGTCATGTAGCATGCTTTGGTACATCCAATTGAAATCAACAACAGAGAAGGCATATCGTGACTTTTATTTGGAGATGGGATATTTTCCGCAAAGTTCTGAAACAGGGGATTGACCCCAAACCGCTCAAAAGGTATGTGGTGCTCCACCTTTGGTGTCAGGATTTTTATGGGCTGACCAAAATTGCTTGGCCAAAGTCTTGATACCACTCTCGGTGCCTAGATGGCTTTCCCCTTCTTTCCACGTCATTCCGTCTTTAATCTTGCTCGACATCTCATTGGCGTGCATAAGGGTTGGCATGCTCCAACTTGAGTTGTCATAGAAATTCCAAGCAAACGAAGGTTTTACTTCTTGTTTCTTGTTGGTGTGTTACTTATGGCTGTGAATTTGGCACACCTTTGGGCATTCTTGACTCTCTTACACTCTACGTATTAGGGAGAACTCATTGTTAGACTGTGGGGCTCTCCCTCGTTAGAACGAGGGTCCCCGATCGATTGAATCATGGATCTGGTTTTGGGAGCTTGTGCACCTATACAAATGCATGGACAGATTTTGGAGGTTGTTGGCATATAATAGATGGGTATAAATTCGTAATAGTGGATTTCTTGTAAGCCACTCATCGTGGCATAGCCCATAGCTCATTCAATGTCATCTCGCCTTGCACTGTCGCCATACCATTCGGCCTTGACATCTTATGGTAACCATATACACATCCTAACGTGGCCTTAAACCCCCATTCTGCCATGCAGTCGTAACCATGCTCTTGTTAGGATTTCCATATATATATATATATATATATATATATATATATATATATATATATATATATATATATATATAACTAATATTTACAAATACGTGTACCAACCATTATGCAGTTTGAGAACAAAGTTCTAACTTTTCAGGCCTGGATCTCATTATGATGTCGATAACTTGTTACCTTATTCAATGGCTTCCTGTGACCCTGAACAAATTCCTATTGCTCATGAAGGTACTTCTTGGGGAATCAAAGTTCC
Organism: Pinus albicaulis; assembly: GCA_034641835.2. Lineage (NCBI taxonomy): Eukaryota > Viridiplantae > Streptophyta > Pinopsida > Pinales > Pinaceae > Pinus > Pinus albicaulis. The sequence goes on from CM076577.1 coordinate 1,105,075,497, forward strand.
TTTTCCTTTATTATAACCAATTACGTTTTGAAGGACTTAGTCCCACGGGTTTCTTTTTAAATAAAATCCTCTTATGTATGCATATCATGTCAGAAAGTGATTAATTTGGCATCCCTAGGGAGGAACTCTTGTGGCCAATCCACAACTTCCCCAACTAGGGTGCTATTAGTTGATCTTATTAGTTACAAATACGTGTACCAACCATTATGCAGTTTGAGAATAAAGTTCTAACTTTTCAGGCCTGGATCTCATTATGATGTCGATAACTTGTTACCTTATTCAATGGCTTCCTGTGATCCTGAACAAATTCCTATTGCTCATGACGGTACTTCTCGTGGAATCAAAGTTCCATTTCCTTTATTATAACCAATTACGTTTTGAAGGACTTAGTCCCACAGGTTTCTTTTTAAATAAAATCCTCTTATGTATGCATATCATGTCAGAAAGTGATTAATTTGGCATCCCTAGGGAGGAACTCTTGTGGCCAATCCACAACTTCCCCAACTAGGGTGCTATTAGTTGATCTTATTTGAGAAGGCTATGAGAATTTCCACTCAATAAGTGGATTTCACAAGTTCATGAGTGATTTAATATATTAAATTATCATAAAACAATGGTTTTACTCCTGTAATTAAGTTCACAATTTTAATTGGACAACCCGCCGTTGAGCAGCATGTCCAGAAGTTCTTTTGCATGGCTGGTGCAAGCCTAGTCCTCATGATTGAGATCCACTGGGAGTCTTCCACTACAAGCCAGCCATCAAGACTGGTCAAGAAGTTGAGTGGCAGAACTCTTCTGCCCTTCCAGCAATGGATTCTCGTGCAAAAAACCTATAACAGCTATATCCTCAGAGGTATCAATTGATTAATATTTTTCTTTCGTGTATTATACTCATATTTCCATTAAAATTCAGACTACCAATCCATGTACATGAAAATCCTACTTTCAAATCATCTGGCAATAAATGGGTTACTTATCCATGAGCACCACTCCAGGACATTTTACAATTATTACATCGCAAATTTAAACACAACGCTTATTTGTAGAATTTAAAAGATTCTTGCAGCTAATGAAGGGTGTGCCATTTTACACCCAACCATAGGCTCAATTGTGTGATGACTGCTTTTGCAGCTGGCCACCCCCCTTGCCATAGCATGATGCCATCAGGGGAGCCTACACAAAGTCAGCAGAAGGTGGAAGAATGAAGGCTACTGCTCTTCACAATTAGAAATCAATAAATTTTCCTTCAACCATTGATGTGCATCCCACACTCTGCACAGGAATCCCTTTGTTCTCTGTCTCCTAGCATGAGATATCATGGGTCAAATCAACAAATTCGTGGGTCTGCTCAATTTTTTCGAGGTAGGTACTTTTGCCCATACCTTTGAAATTGGGAAAAATTGGGTATTTAATTTTGGGCAGGGGTTATTTCAGCAGGCAATGATTGCCCTCCCTTCCCCTCACTGGTTCCTTCTCATAGCGTCATTGTTAGTGTAGGTGCTACCCCCATTCAATTCGTTGTTTGGCAAACTTCTATTAACAATAACAACCTAATTACATCATTAATCATTGTTAGTGTAGGTGCGACACCCATTCAATTCTTTGTTTGGCAAATTTTTATTAAGAATAAGAACAATTACATCACTAAAATTCTTAACATAATATCCATGCTAAAATCTTTCAACCATATATGTCATAAGTATATTTACACATATTGGAGTAATTACCTTTTTTTTTCAGAGAGGAAAAAACACCATGTATTATATTGGTAAACGCAGGTACATAAAACTGAATAGCATATATGAGAATAGTGCTTATAGCTGCAATATTCCGGCCTCAGCCAATAAAAATGGACACAGTAACTGTAATGTAAAACATAAACATGCAAATCCAGACCACTGCATATTACATATCCTCATGAAAATATTGGGAAGAAATCCTGACTGCTATGCCCATCCATGTAAGGACCATCTGTTCAAAACTGACACCATTAAAGAGCAAGAGAAACAAATACTTGTTGGCCCTATGCCTATCCAAAACAAAAATAAACACAGAAAAGGACCCAAAACCATAGTGTCGGGAGTCAACCACAGAAATGCTGACAGTGCCGGACACATTCAAGGAGTCGGGACAGAGCGTTCATTGATCAGCTGTAAACCTTTATAGTGTTGTATCACTATGATGCCAAATGAAGCCTCCAACCCGCGCTTTGAGAGGAGATCCACTCTTGTATTGCTCTCTCTATATATATGCATCAGTGGTGGCTCCTTGAGCTTAACCATTAGGAGTTTTATACGCTGAATCCACCCCTGTAGACCATTAGGCTGAAAGCAAGACTTCCCAGTGATGCCATCTATAACCGATTTTGCATCCCCATATATGTGAACTGATGACAGCTGAAGATTGTAAGCCATCGAAAGAGCACTCCATAAAGCCAATACCTCTGCCTTCGTGTTAGAGCCTTTTCCCCCTCTCCAAAAGAGCTGAAAACTCTTCTGGTTGTCGATCTTAATCCAGGCTTCGCACCCACAGACCCCCCCTGTTGAGCTCCATTGAAATAGGCAGCCGGAAGAGAAATGGGAAAAGGCCTATGTCGACAGGAAAGGTCCTTAATAGCAGGAGGAGGGGAGGAAACACCACATATCCAGGATAAAATTGCCCCATGAATGTGAGACAGGTTCACAGGGCAATTCTCAAATAGGAAGCGGTTACGGGCCTTCCATACTTCCCAGAAAAGAAAGAAAGGCAGAGCTTTGTAACTAGATAGCACCGACCCCCAATCATTCAAAGCACAAATAATACTCTAAGGCTGCCAACCCTGACTGAGAAGAAAGCCTGAGAAAAGTAGTGTTACACGGGGACTCGCCCCCCCACCTATGGGTCTAGAATCCTCGCCCCCTCGCGCTCCGGGGTCTTGGGGACTTCTAGGGGACGTTTGCCGACGCCTCCAAAACTCAGAAAATTAAGGGGGACGTCAAAGGGGACGTTTCCTCAGATTGAGGGGTCGAGGGTGCTTTAGGGAGCGTGAGGGAGCGTGAGGGGATGGGAGGGAGCGTGAGGGGACGGGAGGGGGCGTGTGGGGCCCACAATTTAAAAAAAAAAATTAAATGAAAAGCATAAAAAATATATTTTAATAATCGATTGTTTAATTAAATTAATTTTTAGGTTTCATTTGTTTTCATTGTATCATCCGCACTTAGCACTTGCCGCAGCCGTCGGAAGAAGTCTGCAGCTTGCTGCTCGCAGTCGGAAGAAGTTATGTTTTATGTTTTATGTTTCACTGTTGCAAACATAACTTTAAACTTATTTGCTTTTAAGTTTTAATATTTATGTTTCAGACTTGAGTTGTAAACTTCAGTTTAAAGTTTATTTTGAATCTTGATATAATATCATATATGTCATGACTCATATGATATCTTAAACTTTATTTTCATTGTACATTGTTAGTAGTTACATTAATGATTATACAGTTACAAAGTACATATGAATCTATGATGTATGTTTTAACTTTTAACTTTTAAATTTGTTTCAGTTAGATGATTCATCATTCATCGATTTATAATTTTTAAATTTTATCATTTATGATTTATCTTTCATGATGTAAGTGTATGATGACTGTATATACATTCCTTGCAAAAATGAAAAATACAGTTGCATTATAAATATTTATTATTAAATTTTCAATGATATATCATATATAATATTATAATATTATATATATTTTTATATTTTATAATTTTTATGACCCCGACGTCCCCCCACGTTTCCTGAAAATTGGTAGGGAGCTTTTGCATAGGCCGCTCCCGCGCTCCCTCGCCCCCTCGCTCCCACCTCCAGGGGACTTGCTGGAACATTGGAGAAAAGGGACCATAGATTGAGGATGACAGGGCAAGAGAGGAAAAGATGGAAAACATATTCAGATTGATCCAGACAAAAAACACATCTACTAGGTCCATAAAGCCCCCTTTTAATGAGGTTGTCACCAAGTCAGTATACGATTTTTCCATACAAGCCATCGAAATAGCAGAATTTTGGAAGGAATGTGTCAAGACCAAAAGGGTAGAAAGGGGGAAGGATTCTTGTCCTCCATCTGATTATACATAATGTGCTGATAAGTCTCAACAACTATAATGGCATTACCCCTCAATGCACCCTCCCATATGATGCGATCTCCACCCTGAAGGAGACATAGGCCCCCAGCTCGAAGAGACTCCACGAATCCCTGCCAATGACTAGCATCATCATCTCTCAACTCGAAAGAAGACGTCGATTTCCAGATCAGGCACCCATGCTGCCAGTGGGAGATCACTTGAGAGAGAAAAAAGATGCCTCGCTATGATAACCTGTGAAGGAGGTGTTCAACTAGTTTCAACGAGTCCGAGCAGATCCCCGAATTGCCAAGTCAGGTGCTAAGCAAAAAAACACATCACCTTCTGAAACCCTTGCCATATGAAAGTGCCGCGCTTCTGATGGACATATGACTTATTGTAAAGTTGCAGTAGAGGAGGCCCATCCAGATATTTGAGCTTTATAATGGCCAGCCAAAATCTCGAGCCTGTGAGTGCCCTCCAGAGAGACTTCATCAGAAGGGCATGAGAGAAAAAACGCACATTCAACAACCCCCATCCACCATACTGCTTGGGTGTCAGTATAGAATCCAGTTTACACAATTGAATCTTCTTTAAGCCCTTTGCACTAGACCATATAAAACGCGATATGATTGATTAAATGAGAGAGATGATCCGAATAGGGAGATAAAATAGATGGGCCCAATATACTGCTCACTGTTGTAGCACAGCTTGGACCATTATATACCTACCACTCAGTGACAACAAACGATGAGCCCACTTTTTGATTCTGTAATTAAACTTGTCCACAAGCCATGTCCAGTCACCAGATTTATAACCACATGCTTTCAGCCTGAAACCAAGATATAGCAAACCTTTTGAGATGTGGACAGTTTGTACCCCAAATAAACCAACAATTGATTCAATCTCATTACTGTCCCCATTTGCAAAAACCATGATAGATTTTCCTTCATTAATACGTAGGCCAGATGCCGCCCCAAATTGCTGTAAAATAAAATGAAAGTATGCCCATTGTTCTCTAATAAGCCTGCCAAAAACGAAGAGATCATCAACGAATAAAGAGTGATTTATAGAGACAGAGGGAGAGAATACGATGCCTTCAAAGCTGCCGTTTTGTTTTGCCTTCATTAGAATTTTGCTGAAGCCATCCATTATAAGGATAAAGATCAAAGGCGATAGGGCACATCCTTTACGCAGGCCGCGATCAGCCTTAAAGAATTTCAAAGGCATTCCATTGATGATGATCGAATATCTAACGGAAGAGATGTAAGCCATGATCCACCTTATGTTGTGCAGAGACATGCTGATCTTGAGCAGAGCAATCCTGATGAAAGACCAATCTTCACTATCATATGCTTTTTATAAGTCCACCTTCATAATCAGAGTTTCCATTTTCCTAGTGTGAATTGAATGAAGGATTTCTTGAGTCGATGCAATTGCATCATGAATGGACCGACCCAGAAGGAAACCATATTTTTCTGCTGATATATACTTGGATAAAACACCTTTAATACGAACAACAATGATTTTTGAGGAAATTTTATAAATGGTATTGCACAGTGCAATGGGCCTGAAGTCTTTGAAAGTCTGCGGGCTGGAGGATTTAGGGATCAACACTATGAACGTTGAGTTGATGTCGCCCTGAATGAATCCCATGAGCCTGGATCTCTCCACCACAAACCGGATTCCGTCACACATCAGATCAAAGAAGTGTATGAAAAACTCTGCTGGGCACCCATCTAGCATGAGGCTCTTGTCATGAGCAAAAGATTTAAGCACCCCATAAATTTCTTCTTTGGTTATACTGCGTGCCAGCTCCTCGTTTGCGTGAGAGTCAAACATTCGAGGATAGTGTTCCAAAACCCACTTTTGACTGTTGTGATCTATCCCAGCCGCCTCCTTATAGAAACCTGAAAAATATGACAAAGTCTCTTGTTGAATCTCATTTGTTGAGTATGCAAAATTGCCTCCAGAAGTTTCTATGTGCCATATAGCATTTCTGTTTTTCCGTCCATTTGCACAGTGATGAAAATATTTTGTGTTGAGATCCCCTTCCTTCAACCATTGTGCACGACTTTTAAGCTTCCATGTGACCTCTTGTATCTTCAGGATTTCATTTTTCCTCTTTTCTAGTTGTTCCAGCGTATGGTAAGTCTGGGCATCTGGAGGCACCACCTTCATATTCTCATATATCTCTGTCACTCTTCTGGAAATAATATTTATTTCATCTTTCAGACTTTCCTTTTTCCTACGCTCCTAGAACTTCACTTTGCGCTTCAGCAAGCAAAGCTTGTAAGACAAAGCCTTCCATATATTGCCATCGTGTTTGATTCCTTCTTTCCAAAAATTTTCCACTAGCTCCTAGAATTCAGGGTCCTTCATCCATATTCTGTTAAACTTTAAAGGGAGTCTTTTCCTGTCCAATTCCATGCGCCATGATAGGCTAATGGCGAAGTGATCAGACAAAGAAGCCAATACAACTCGTGAGCTCAGATTCCCAAGCTGATCACAGAAATATTCATGTGCCAGGAACCTATCTAGCCATTTTCCAATGAAGTCATCTCTAGAACGCCTATTAGTCCAAGTCGGGGCCAGAGGAAACGGACATATGTCAACCAGATGGTGGTCATCCAATATCTGTGAAATGTGATCAGCCAAAGGATCTTGTCAAGCTTTCTTCCCCATATCACTCCGACCGACAGAGTGGAGTTAAAATCCCCTATGATAATGAGATTAATAATGCTGAGAATGGTCGAAGAGTTCAGGCGATCCCAAAATGTGGCTCGATGGTGACTCAGAGCATATAGATTGATAAGATGAAACACCTTAGGGTAACCCCGAATTGACCCTGATAAGATGATGCCCCCCCAAAAAGCTAAATGCTCTAAATTTAGCCATATCTGGGCTCCACATTGTGAACATACCGCCTGCATTTCCATTCGAGCTAATACCAGTAGCATGCCAGCCAGGCCTAATTGTAAGGAATAGTTTAATAGCTTTAGACAAGGTACACATGGTTTCTTGGAAAACAGCAACAACAAGTAAGGTCTCGTCAAAAATTTCCTTAAGGCGAAGGTGCTCGGAGGGTTCGCCCATCCCTCTAATATTAAGTGAGAGGATGGAGGTCATTTGGAACCCTGTTCGGGCTGGCATGCTCTAAGTGCCCGGATGTTCGACGATGATGTAACAGGGATTTCCCTAAACCCATCCAACTCTTCCAGAAATAGTGACTTGGACTTAACTCTGCCCCTAAAATGTCTGCTACCATTTTTACCTTTTTTACGGACAGTCACATTGATAGCAGATGCAGGAGAAATAGTTGGAGAGGGTTCAGGAGGAGGCCGATCATATACACTAAGAGCAAAGATATCAAGGTCTGGCTTACAAAGAAGAAAATCAATGTCAGTGCCTATCGAATTCGTAGGTGACTCCAGTGGGGGATCGTTCGGGGGGCTTGATTGCGGTGAAGGGGAAGCTCACTCATGCAGCGACATTGAAGAGGAAATCCGCAGGTGCTCCTTATGAGATGGCTATGGACTAGGGGACGACCTAGATGGTGAAGGCAAATCAGAGGAAGGGTCAGTCGATATGCAATGATCTATATCAATATTTTTGCCTGCACTCATAGGGGAAATGGAGTTACTAGAAATATGGACATGCACCTGATGAGGACTAGAGTGCCTAACCGAAATATGAGCAGGAGATGAGAGATAAAAAGGCTTGGGAGGAAGGAGAAGATGACTTACCCGAGCAAGGATGATCAGGGGATGCACCATACCCAGTCACTCGCTTATGCTGAAGATGGTCATTGGCCATAGGAACCCACGACTTACGACCCTGAGGGCATCTGCGCATGAGATGGCTAGTGTGGTGACATAGCATACAACAGAACGGTATGAACCAATAATCAACCCTCTGCTGATGTCTTCGCTGTTGCCATTGCAGGTTGATGTTTCCCGGCAAGTACTTTGCAAAATTGAGGTCCACCAAAAGCCATGCAATCCTTTTATGCTTTGCTCCAAGGATCCTAGGGTCAATGTGCTTGAGATAACCGATAGTGTTGCTGATAGCCAAAAGCGCCTTCATAGTCCAAAACTCAAGAGGCAACTTGGGTAATTTGACCCAGATGACATAATTCTTGGGAGTTTCCATAATCGGGTTAAAACCCAAATACCACGAGATAAGCTGCATGAAACTCTAGTTGCGAACCCAAGTGCGCTTTGTTATCTTCTCACAATCATCCTCGTGCAGAAAATGGAAGCTAAACCGTGAGTTCAACATCTGACTGACTTTTGGAGAGTACCCCAGGAGAGGTGCCCATGTGTTTTTCACCCAGGTTTCCATGTCCTTTTCGAGATTGTCCGAGAAATGCCAGCTTCGAACTAGTGCCCTCTTTTGGAGGCTCGTGACCCTGCCCCATAGGTCATCGTACTCAAAATTTACCATTTTTACATCCACTGCTGGTTTGAATACACAATTGCTAGGAGCTTCGCGTTTGTGGTTTGAGGAAGGAGCCTCCAGATGATAGCACTTCTGACCGTTCAGATGATTATTGCGACGTGGACCCTTTCGAGCATTTACTTGTCCATGTGGCGCCTTCAATGATAGTGACCTTGACCCCAAGCCAACTGCATGTGCTCGCTCCGCAGCTAATGTGGCCGCAATAAGGGCCTCATGTGCTCGACGTGTCTGATGCAAGAATATCCACCACGTCAACCATCATTGTTGCCAACTGTATCCTGACTGAGTTCAAGAGGGAGATAAATGATGCACCTACCCCACTGTGTACAACGTACCAAATCGGATGGCTAAATCTGGCTAAACACATAAACCAACACTAGAGAATAAAGCGCCATAAATGGGAGCCGCCATCCTGCAGCTATGTCAGACCTGCCAGGTATGAACCCCGATCAAATAAGCCTTGAGAATGTTCCATTCGATCCTCCGATCGCTTTGAAAAGACCCAAAGCTGGATCCTGATGGCCACGGAATGTCAAAATATGGGTATGATGTCAGATGACCGCTAAGGGAGTGATGAGCTCGACAGAGAATGTTTTAATTTCGACAAGACCTATCCCGGAAAAAACTTTGGGGAATTAGAAAACAGGGTGACGACCGGAAAGCTAACAGAAAGTGCAGAGGGTGGGCATGGGCAAGAACAAAGGTTCTTAGATGGCAACAACAACAACATCCACTACAGTGCCACCATCTAAAACAAAACTGAAACCCAAACTCTTTACAAGGACGAGAAATAATGAAAGAGTTGACCTGCTTATGCCATAAGGATTTCAACCTAGACTGGTTCAGAGAATGAGATGAATCCGAATCCTTTGCAGAGTCGTGGGAGGATAGCCTAACCCCTCTGTTTTGCATTTGCTTGAGGACTATGAGCTACGAAATGGGTGTTAACTATCGCACCTAATATGACAATGGTAGACACTATCAAGACTCTTATTTGAATAAACACACTGAGTTGTTCCGGGAGCATTATACAAACTCACCCTGATACTTCAGTCTCTTGTGTGATACAGCTGGATATGAACTTGTGAACTTACAACTCGATCATCCACTGAGGATTATAGAATGGCATAGCCGAGACAAAAACCAAAACTGATGCCCTAGTCTTTAAGCTTTCTATCATTCTAATAACATTTTATAACTGTAAAACAGTGAGCTATCAAGAGAGCATTACTCTTCAAATGACTATATCTATTCAAACTTATTACTCCTTCTACTGCAGATATGAAAACCTGTATGGTCTGTCAGAGTCTACATGTTTAACCTTTTACCTGTATGGTCTTCCTTTATGCTACTGTTGGCGAAGGTAGTTGTTGCAGAAACCCTCCATGAGCATTCCCTTGTTGCAGAAACCCCCCCAACTCGATCTAGTTTGGAGAAGCAGGAGTCAAGAATACAGGTTCAACTTGGTGATGATGCCAAGTCCTCAGCAACACGAGTTTGTACTATTCCCTTCCAGCTCATGTTAGGTAATTCTTTAGATTACGACTTGATAGATTTTGGGCATGCGACTCAGCACACAGACACATGCACCAAATTTGCTAAATTTCTCGAATTAACTAATTAACTGAAACATGTTGATGTGCCTAACCAGAAACTAATATAACACGAAAACAAAAAACAAAAATTAACATGCATGAAATGAAAATTAGAAAATGGATCAATCCACCCAAGAAACTCCTTTCTCTTCAACCAAGGAAGGGGGATACCATGGGAAAAATATCCCAAGCTCCCTCAAGCAACAAAAGTTATTTTATTGTTGATTACGAGTGAGGAAAACAACTTTTAAGAAGGCTGCCCAAAAGGAGGTTCTCCTACGAATAAAGAGTTTGAAAAAAGGCTTAATCCCCTCCTCAAAAATTGACAACACAACTTATGGAGAAAACCTTCAAAATATGAATTTTTCAAGGCTCCAAGACCCATGGCAAAGATCAAATTTGCTGCTGTCCCAAAGGTGCTTACGACCTCATAAAACTCAATTTTTTTGAAGTAATGGAAGCCTTTGCATGCAAGGAGGATCAATTGCCTTTTGCCATCTTTTCCTTAAGCTCCTCGCTTTTCATGCTCAAGCTTGCCGGCTGCGAAAGAAAATCAAACGTTAGGCTGAAATAAAAAGGATCTAAAATACAACTTAATATACAAAGGCACTAGCGCAAGGAATGGGAGCGAACCCCCATTCTTGCCTAGTCTAAAAAAACGCTTTTGAAGTAGAAAATATGACTTTAAGATGCTCTACAAATGGAAATTTTATAGATTTTAAAAGTGGAAATAGGTGATCAAGTAGCTAGAGAACGAGAAACTCCCTCTTTGTCTTCCTTTGATGCAAAACTTGGGGTTGAAAGTAGTTGAGTTTTGGATCGCTTTGAATCTAGGCGTGAGTTGATCTATTTGAGACTTCTCCTACGCCCGGATGGATTTCCTCCACACAATACAAATAGATCTTCCCTACACACTTAAACAAATATCAGTCTACAAAAGGATTAGAGCATCATAATGAAATAGATAAACCAAACATTCCTCCGAAAATGACTTGCAAGCTAATTCCTAGAATAATACTCTAAATCAATGATGCATGCAAGATAGCTTGCACGCATCAATCCAAGCAAGATGGAAAATATAAACTAATATTGATCAAGGACATAAACGAATTCAAATATAATAGCAATAGTATGGAAATAAATCACCTCATAACACCAAGAGAACATCTGCTAAATAGCCCCAAAGTCTTGATTTTATTGATATACAAAAATGACAGAGTTTCTTCAAGCCCAATAGCTCATAACATGATACAATATGAGAGCCCATGACTCCATTATATAGAAAGTTGAGAGCAAATTCCAATGAAGAACCATACGCCAAGTGGCGAGAGGGAGGAGATTAGAAGGCAAATTCGAATTTGATATGTGGAGCACCATTGCCAAGTGTAAAAATCGGATTCTGGCAAGTGGACATCATTTTCTTCTTCCCTTATGTGCCAAATTCGAATTTTATGATGGAACGACAAGTGTATATGGGTGGTAACCCATGTGGGGACAATTTTCCACAAAAATCTCCACCAAATATTCTCCCAAATCCTCCTAAATATGCACTAATTTCACAAATTCGAATTTCCAAGTAAGCAACTTGTCTTTTCCTTGAATCTGCATCCACCAACCAAAGATATATATTAGCAGTAAGTAAGCCGGGAATTCAATTTTATTTGAACACTTGTCTTTTCCTTGATTTTAGGAGTCCACATCACTTTGGGTCTTCATTTTAACTCCTCCATAATTTTCCACATCATTTCCACCTCATTTAGCATGTGTGGATATTTATTTTTCTCCATTTATTTAATTTCTGGCTTAATTAATTGCGAGATTTCCCACTAAACTTAGGAAAAGTGGGGTTTGAGGGTTGAAAACACATTTTTAACCACTTAAAGTGTGTCATAGTAGAAATTTGAGGGTGAGAGGTGTAATTTTGATTACTCATACCCCATACAACTTCTCTAGGCAAAACTTATTACAATTCAATTACAATTTTTATTGCAATTTTCGACTTGCGGGAAATCTAAAAAATTAAAAAGTCACTACCTAGACCTAACCAAATTCCACGAATTTTTTTGTGTGATCTAGTATGGTAATATTCATTGACTTTAGACACTAGGATTCACCCAAGGCCTCACCATCAAGTCGTACTCCGGCTTTGGGGTAAAATTGGAGGAAAAAACTTAATTAATTATTAACTTCGGATAGGGAACTGATAATTAACCAAGTAAAAAAAACCTCCCAGAGTAATACTCACTTGTTGGCAAGGTCCCAGGCTACCTAGGCCTGTTACAGACTCAATACTGACTCAAATTCATTATTACTAGCATCACTTATTACAATTCCCCGTAGGGCGTGGAATCTGTGCATCAGAGAAAGATGTTGAGAAATAGAAGTAGAGTTCAAAAACTCTGTTGAATTGATGATATTTGATGATATCTAATGGTACAAATGTCCTCTGGTTCATCCTTGGGCATGGAGTCTTCACATAATCATCAGTTGCCACTCAAGTGGTCAACATTTGGCTCCATATGGGGATGCATGCTAGATATGAAGTGATAGTGTGCAAAAACCTGGAATCTGCATCCACCAAACAAAGATATATATTAGCTGTATCCATTCAAAATATCATCAAATAAAATCAAGTACATAAATGGAAAATTTATTCTAAGAGCATAATTTATTCATGAAATAAAATCTACTTAATCAAAATTGACAAGGGAAGGGATAAGGTTAGAAATATGATACAAAAAGATGCCCCATGGCATCAGATGTCCTCACTGAAGTTCATGTTGAGAACCTGCCTACTTTTCGACAGATCCATGGGCTGCTTTTCTGATGTGCCTTTTCCAATTCTAAATATCCTAGGACTTTGATATGTCCCAACAGTGTGTTGTACTTGGTCATCAGATTTACCAAATCCTTTCCGCTTTTTTCTTTTCTTCTTAATAGATTGTGATGTTGATGTTGATGCGATCAAAGTAGACATGTTTGCCCGATCTCGAACATGCTCAGATGGAAAATTTGAAGTATCCAAGACTTCTATGACTTGCCTTTCTCCATTCTGCATCTGCTCTGACATGGGTGATGGATCGATCTCAGAAGTATAAACTTGATTCCCCTCAGTTTCCTCTCTATCCACGTCACCTTCAATTAACCATTTTTAAATGGAATAAATGACCTCCTCATAATAAGATGAAGCTCTGTTCAATAGATTGGGAGGCTTGTGAACCGTTTCTTTGTTCTTTTCCCATTCATGATCTGATATAAGCTGAAATTTGTGTACCTGTAATATTTCCATTTCCTCCAGCCTATTTTGAAAAGTGATATGATTAGCATTCATATCAAGTATTTCCTTGGCATGATTTGTTTCGATGGTGTTGATTAATTGTACTTGTTTTTCTTCCATGGCGAGCAACCTGTTTTGAATAGAGATCATCTGATTAGAATGATTGACCTCCATAGATTTTATTGCGTGTGCATGATTTACTATTAATCTTGTTTGATTGAGTTCCATGTTCTTAATGAGTTGAGCTTGGTTGAGTTGCATATACTTAATCGTTTAAGTCAACTCTCTGATGAGATCACTATCATTCTCATTTGCTTGAGTTTTCGCTTTGATCTTTTTTTCATCTCCATATTTTTCTTCAAAGGCATCAATGATCGATTCTAGAGAATCAAAACTCTTAGCAGGTAAGTCTATGAACCAATCCATAGCATCGCCATCTAATGAAAAGATGAAAAGTTTCATTTTAACATCCTCATGGTTAATATCATGGCACCATTTGCTCACACAAAGGTGGAAATTCCTAAGGTGAGTTTTGGCGGTAATGGTATTGTTACCTAGAAAACTAGGCAACTCATCAATAGCCTCAATGGCTTCATCTGCAATAAAATTCGGATACCCTGGAATGTTAGTAAAATCACAAGGGGCAAATAGATCATTCATGATATCATGCTCGCTTGACCTTGAAAGAGGAAATGGATATCAGAGAGAGGCTCCTGTCCAAGATTAGCAAGAAGTCTACAAGAAGAAGGCTTCAAGTAGAAATCCTTGCAAAAAATGAAATAAGTGAATTCGCCACTTGAACAGGAACCTAACTCTAAAATCCAACGTGCAAAATTCAAAAGTTAGTTGATTTCCCAGGTACAAGAAGACTTGTCCCCGACAACGGCGCCAAAAATGTTATCGCTCCTTGCCGCCTGCACCTACCTACAAGTTAGTGGAAAAAGCCCTCAACCCCACAAGGTGTGGTTGGTGGCAAGGAATTTAGAGAAGGGGCTGTCACACTGGTCCCGACTCTCTCCGTTTTAGCTCTCTCCTAGGTCAACTAAGGGGGGTGGTTCCTAATGGAAAACCAAGTTAAAGATTTGAGTTTCTAGGAGAATATTAGAGTGAAAATAGATTACTTTTAAAGATTTGTGAGCATTTTATGAACAACTTTGAAATAATAATATCAAACCATTCAACCAATGCCTTAAATAACGTGCTCAAGAATAATGCTCAAAGAGATGAGAACACAATAATCTTGAAACGGAAACAAAAGATGTCGGCACAAGATATTTGCAGGATAAAAATGATTATAGGATAACCAAATCACAACATTTAAACATATCTTGTCATAGTTAGAAACAACAAAAAATTTAGATGTTGAAGATGAAATTAAACTTTGCAAATGTAGAACGTAAGCATCACATTACTTGCATGAGATCAACAACCATAAAAAGGGAAATGTGACGAAGAGTGCTCTTGGTTCATTTTAGTTAAACTTACTCTATAAGAAATATTTCAATTCAACTCTTCAATCCCCAGACCTCACCCTCGCCCGAATTATGTGGATCTCACAGTGAGGAGTCAACGGGGGAGTAGAGGGTCCCTAGAAGTCTATACAACCAACTTATGTTGGAGGTAAGTTTTAATGAGTTGTTTGTGTGAAATGAATGTTGATAAATCTCATTTAAATGATACATGCAAATTTTCCACAAAAGATGAGATGGTGCTTACTTGCAATAATAAAACAAACTTTGAGAGAAACAAATAAACTTATATGTGTTGTAACATTTTAATGGCAAGTGGCATGAAATTTCTATTTAAAGGGGTGTTTCAATGGTTCCTCAACATGCATGAAGCATAATTATTAAATCAAATGGAATTTTACCAAACATGCGAATTGCTTACACATAAAGGAAAAGAGATTTTTCTCAAGTTTGTAGCATTGAGCCTCATGCATGTAAGTTTAATTTAATTGAAATTTAGTTGGACGGATTTAGAGTGCATTAATTGTTAGTTCATTAGCATGCATAAAACGAAAATTAGAAAATGGATCAATCCACCCAAGAAATTCCTTTCTCTTCAACCAAGGAAGAGGGATACCATGGGAAAAATATCCCAAGCTCCCTCAAGCAACAAAATTTATTTTATTATTGATTACAAGTGAGGAAAACAACCTTTAATAAGGCTGCCCAAAGGGAGGTCCTTCTACGAATAAAGAGCTTGGAAAAAGGCTTAATTCCCTCTTCAAAAATTGACAACACAACTTATTGAGAAAACCTTCAAAATATGAATTTTTCAAGGCTCCAAGGCCCATGGCAAAGATCAAGTTTGTTGCTGTCCCAAAGGTGCTTACGGCTTACTTACACAAATATCATCTTTAAGCGTCTTCCTAGCTTTGGGTTTGTAAACAAGTTACCATGCTTAGGTATGGGAGGGTTATCAAAATGCCCTATTCCTAGGTTGACACATCAATACACAGGGGCAAGTGAAGAATGGCATGGTGGGAGTTTACTTCATGGAAGATGCCATAGTCTTTGAACTGGTGATGGAATTCCTTCATTCTTGAGCGTTGTGATGTGAAGAGGGAGTAATTGTGTTACCTAAACCTATTGTTACCACCCCTCTTATTTGCCTTTTTTTTCATAGATTTTCTTTTTCTTGCATAAGTTGGCTTACAATCTTTCATTTATGCACCATTCACCCCAATGAAGTGGTTTACTGTTCATCGAGGTTGGGATATTGAAAGTTCCTTTCTTTTTGAGTGCTCATGCATTAGCTAGGAAATGAGTGAGGGCTAATGAGGGGGTAAAGCCATGGTCATACAACATCAATCAATGCCTCCTATTTGTGCCCCTCACCAATAGTGGAAAGAAAGACCTCAAGGAAGGTCACACTGGATTTGGGGTAGAGGATAACCACAAAGGTCTATGATCAAATTCAATCTGTGATCCATATTAGAATGCCCTTAAACATTAAATGAAAGCACTTGATTACAAAAATGGTTAATGTACTTGACAATCGATGACTCACCTTTATCAAATGAGTAGGTTAAATGTCATAAAGCATTGACCAGAGCATGGATGGAGAGCCTTTGAGGCTAGCTATTTCTAGATCATCATAGGGTTTCTGGTTAGCAAGTTGATCATAATGGGAGAAAAAAATTCTCTTAGGGGTAACCCACTTGGGTGGGCAACAGAGACAAAGTACCAAGATCAGACATGTAGTAGATGATAGCATTGAGAAGTTCAAAGAGATTTTTTGGTGAGAGGGTTCTTTTTGAGAGAGAGAGTTGACTATGAGGAGACTTTTGCTCCAATTGCCAGGGGCACTTCCATTAGAGTTGTTATGAGCTTGGATTCTTTATGGGATGGAGGATATATCAGATGGATGTGAAGTCAGATTTCCTTAACGGGACTGTTGAGTAAGACTTAACTTTCCTTAATGGGTTTGGTGAGGAAAAAGTGTACATAGAGCAATGTTCAGGCTTTGAGGAGAGTGGGAAGGAGTCTCATGTTCATTTTGCGTGAACACCTTGAATAAGTTCACGGTGGAGCCTGTTGTCGCTCAGATTGTACAGACATGGTGGGACAACAGCTCAGGTTGGGGGCAGTCACTCTGATCCCTGACCTGAGCCTTTGTCGCACTGTGCCTGTACGATCTGAGCGACAACAGAGCTAAGGCAGTCGCATTGAGTAGTAGCGATACTTGCGGACACATATTTGAGTGGCATACTGGAGTATGTTCTGAGATATGTTGGAGATGGTGAAGTGAAGTTGCAAAGGTTATTCTAACTTAGATTGGGAAAGTAGTGCAATAAATAGGAAGAGCACACAGTGTGTGGCTTTAGCTTGGGATCGACAATGGAATCTTGGTTCAGCAAGAAGTAGACTTCCCCGGTGCTTACTTTAGTAGAGAGCAGAGATCACTTGATATGAGACATCATACAAATGGGAGAGGTGAAGCTATAGTAAAAAAGTGAAAGTCTTATATTTAGCTGTTAATTGTAAAAAAAGGTGTATATCATGCATGCATGACTTAGATTGGGAGTAAACTCAATAGATTGGGGTTTTGGTCTCAGCTAAAATTATGAAGACAAGTTGCAATAGAGGTTTTCACATATACACAAACAGTTGAGCAGGTTGAGCAACTAACAGAGAGAGAGAGAGAGAGAGTAGGGATCTAGGCAGAGGTGATTCTGTGCAACTGATAAATGTCTCTATAGTCGTACACAAAGGCCATGCAGGCTGCCCAGCAGATCATATAGCAGTTTTCTAGTAGTCTGTACCTCTCAAGCAGGCCGTACATTCCAGCCATTATTTTACTTCAAATTCATTCCACTTCCTCTCATATTCTCAGCAACTCCACAAATGAACACATTGATTAAATATGAAAATAAAAGCTGATATATAAGATGTTAAGAGGTACATCACACATGGATACTAAAATATGATATCTGTCCTGGGTCACAAGTCTTGACAGGATATACGAAATCTCATCAAAACAAAAAATAAATATATCTCATGAGATGAATCATGTCAATGAAAACAATGGATTTGCCCCTGTTTTCTTGATGGAAAAGTTAAAACAGTCACAATATCCTCAGGGCTCAATTCCCTAACTCACTTTCGTACAATGAGGGGCTAAAAGACTGAGAATCTGGTTATAAGGCAAGATTGACGCAGATGGGGTGATAATTTCCATTGATTCATGACAATTACTGAAATTATTATGATAATTTTAAAAATGAAATTACCTTGATAATTATCGCCAATATTTTTGAACTGGGGGGTGACTTGCAATAATTATTGCTGATATTTTTTTGGCTTGGTGAGTGACTCACAATATATCACTGATAAAAGCCCTATTTATCCATCTATTACATATTTTACAAAAAATATCTTCAAAACTGGAAAAACCAGTGAGTTATAAGAAGTCTTCAGTATCTCCATCATATGTAAGAACAAGATGTTGGATTCTTTCATCAAATAAATGTAATCGTTTTTAAAACTGCAGCAAAACAGTGGTTCCAAGTTGCATTTGCAGTCCATCCTTTCACTGTTTATCTGTCACCATGTTATGTCCACAATAAGCATTTTTATGAGAGACAAATTGTTAGAATTCTGGTCTGGTATATATTTTGGCAGTTTCACAAGACTGAAAACATAAACACAGTGAAGTGCCTAACCTTAAAAGCAACTTTTGCACAGCTGAAAATATACCAGCAATTAGATCATGCACAGTACATAGAATTTAATTGCCAAAATGAATTTATTGTAAGTACATAGAAATTCAAGGGCTCCCATACCAGGGATAATGGTCTTTTACAATCCCTGGACAATGCCCAATTGCAGGCAAACGCTTTGTCAAGTTTCCTACGGCAGAGGCCAATTCCCTTGAGTCCTCTTCTGCCCAACTACACTGTCCAGTGGCTGTCCTTTTCCACCAAGACTTACAGCCACCAATTTGCCCAGCCAGCTCCTTTAGGCACAGGCATCCATGAGGGCACACATTGCCCTTCTGCCATGTCAATTTGGCACTGTTCCTAGGCTTAATGGCCCTCCTTCCTCAGCTGCCTAGCTCCTTTTAGGCTGCTGATTACTCCTGCACTGGCTGGTGCTCCTTTAGCAGCCTTCAATCAACCTTAAACAGTCTGGTTATTTGTTAAACCGGCTTGTCCAGCTTTCCAAGGCCAGTAACAACCTGCGGCTGTCCTCAAACTAGATGTAGTAGCCCTCTGTTCACTTCTAGACAGACCGGCGATCCTTTATCTGCTGTGGTCTGTCCTTATCCTGTGCCACAGCCCTTCCTCAAGCTGCAGCTAGCCTTCAAATCATGCCCGGCAGTCCTTAGACCTTGTGGCCAGGCTCCAAACCACCTCAGCCTGCACCCTTTATCAGATTTAACACAGGTTCCTAGGGCTGTGGCCTAGTCTCTTAAGGCACAGGCCTCAGCTCGGCCCTCCTAAAACAGCCCCATGGTTCCACAAAGAATACCCTGCTTCCCTAAACGCAGTTCTGCAATAACGTCAGAAAATCAGAACCCAAAAATCTCTGAAATCTGTCCTAAATCCATCCAAATGATGGCCTATTTATAGTGTTTTGCAAGTCAAAATGAAGTGACGCGACCCTTCACAGTGTCACACCTCTTCAGTTCCCAGCCAACCTTCTGAAGCTGATTCATCAAAGATTGGAAGCTCATGTTATGAAATGGCACAGAACCATTAATCAATTCAGCCCAATATACATGATACTTTTTATAATCCTAAATTATATGTTTATATCATTTAAGGGCATGCTGCAACAAGCTAACACATTCCTGACAAACAAATGCATTCCATTGATCCATAAATGTAAGATGGATCTAGGCTGGTAAGATAGCATCAGGTACAATAATCGACTAATCATACTGAGAGAAGCGAGGTGTATTCTGCAGGCCAGTATGAGAGAGGTGTGTAATGTCCATGCTTATGTTGAGGTGACATGTGGCATAAGTTGGTCCAGTGTAATTTTTAAAAGATAAAAAATTAACAGCCCAATATGGATTTTCATTTGTATTTCTAAAGGTTCTTTAGTTGCACTTGGAGATGCATTAGGCAGTCCCCTGGGAAGATTTCATATATGGCCAGTTTGAACTTTGGTAAGGTGTCTTGTGGGTTTTTTGAATAGCAAGGATAAAGCCTATGGTTACCAACAAAAATCAGTGCTACTTGGCTTAACTTTATATGTGGTTTCTCTTAGCTTTAAATTTCAATGGATATTTTATTCATTACGTGTGGGGAGGCTTAAATTAAATATTTTACTAAGAATAGTGACGCTGCTGACACTTTGCCTCAATGCATTATTATTATGTAATTTCTACCCCATTGATTGCTTTTGGTCATATTTGAGTGTGGATAAAATCCCCCTTTTCAATCAGTCAATTGATAACCTAACAATCTTCATTTAAAATATTCTGATGACTGTGATATGATTTTCTCAGGGAACACACGCACTGGTTTACGACTTTGACACTCCAAAGGAGACATGGGAATGGGTTAATTTGAAAGAGGTATACTCCTGAACAATTTTCTTGAATCTTTCCCACATGAATCCAGTAGTTTTTCTATTGTTCATCAATCTATGTTTCCAGATATCACCTGCAGATATTCGATGGGATGGTGCTCCTCCTGAAGGATTTGGTCAAGGATTTGGAAATGGCAATAAAAGCTCAGTTGGTTATGGAGGTATATCACATTCTAATAAGGGAAGAGGTGCTCTCAAGGGCCAGTCTATAATAGACTCTACACCTTCACAAAATGACACAGGTAGAAGAGACCCAGGAGATATTGAGTTACGACAAACAGATAAACTTATAAAGGAGGTAAATGCAAATCTCTTCACAAGGGAATTCGACATGGTAGTTCTATTTTTGGATGTTTCTTTTATCTTAATTGTTTATTTATGTATATCATCAGTTGACCAGATTTTGTGTAATCATACTCTTGGTTGAGATGTAATTTCTATTCAAGATTTGACATGTCATGTCATGCAAATATTGTTTGATTATAATTGTGTTTTTTCTAACCATCATATGTAATTGGTGTATGTTTATTGTTGCCAACAAAAATGCTATGTCCACTTGTCATCCCCTTCTTTATTTCATTCTGGATTTGTCTGATGCAAGTATCATCAATGTGTTGGACAACACCCAATATACTGGCTTGTAAGAGTATCGAGGACAGACATCTAGTTATCTTTAAGCTCAACGGGAATCTCACCACAGTGAATCACCAACCGACCAAGCGCATTATCCATCAATATTCTGTGGGACATGGCTAGGACAATACAGCAAATGCCTTTTAACAATAGATTCCTCACAACTTAGTAGCACTTCAGGAAAAAAGGTTTCCATTTCATGTATCAACCTTGAAGATACAAAAGGAATGCTGACATGATATTCTGGCCTAGTATTGCGCAAATAATCTGACAGAAAGCAACTTTATTTGCAACAATAAATTAATTCTGGTGCTATTGCCTTCATATTATCTCTGAGTCGATATATTATTTAAAAATCCAGGGCTTTCTTTAAGGGTTCATGATTTCAGAACTCATATATACAAGGAAGAGTTATTTACACTTGACATATAGATTCAATGTATAGAACATTCACATTTACACATGCTACTAGCTATACATATAGTGATGTGTACATAAGATAAGCCTAGGAGTCAACACATGGTGTAAATCCTAGTTATAAAACTTGAAAACTAGATTGCAATTCTAACATTGTATTTGGTGGATGCAGTCTTCTACTTTTCTTTTACTATTGCTATTTTATATTTTATTTCCTTATTACTTTAGCTTTTACCTTCCAGCTTTTAGGAGTCGCTTTTGCAATGCCATTGCTTATCACCACTGATTTACTTTGTTGAGTTCCATTTGTCAACATTATTGAAATTATATTGTCTTATCTAACCTATTATCACCTGCAAATACCTTTGCACTAAAGGACTCAAAAAGTGTCTGGATAACTATAGGTTTGCATCACTGATTTAATGTCATTCTGATTCTGAAATGATGCATGTCAATTGAGGGGGCTCTCCCTAAATGGTTTGAGGCTTCAGTAATGAATTCCTGGGGAAATATGGTGTCCCAAATCTGAAATAAAGTTCGCTGGTCTGAATGACATACTCAAACATCTGCATTTTCCTCAAATTAATGATAGTTAATTTCAAATTTATGGTTATGTCAAAACAACTTAGAAATCGCGTAAATGTCTGATAATGTTCCCTTGTTTCTGCAATTAAAGTTGCAGAACAGCAAAGTAAATTGAACAAAAATGCAAGGAAAACACCTTATAAATCAATTTTTTTTAAAGATGACTAATACCTTGTCCTTGAAATTTTGGAGTGAAGTGGAAAGAAAATATGCAAGCTGAAATATTCCTTTCAAATCTTACAGATATGCTAGATAGGAATTCTTACAGATATGCGTGCTCATATTAGTCACCAAAAGATGCTGATTTGATCTTCATTATTTAAAGTTGAAGAAAGAACAAAGCTTCAAGCGAGTTGGATAATAGTCACACCACGACTCTTATGATCTCCTCACACCACTCGAAGTTCGAGTGTGGTAGTGAATGTGGGAAATTCAACCCTACAATAGCATCAAGTGATGCTAAAAAATTGAAATCTCAAGTGAAAAGAATGGGAGCAAGAAGATGAAAGGATGATGACACCATTCATCATTTCCTTTTCTTGCACTCGTTCTTATAGCCAAGAGAATTCCTGAAAGTGGGGGAAGCTCAAGAATAGAACTGAACTTGTTTTGAAGAATATCCTTGAATAGAAAAAGTTTCCCTCCGCCTAGCTTCAGGCACACTCAACTAGGGCACACCAATTGGATAAGAAAAACACAAAAACATGCTATGTGAAGTGCCTTACTTATGCATTGATAAAACAATTGGGGAATCATTAAGATCTTCTTGGAATGTCACAAGTGGGGGTGGCCTCTTCTTGCTAAGAATAAAATATATACACATGGGACTCCTTCCCATTTACCTTAAAGCCCTAAGGTTTCTCTATGGACATTTCTTCCTTAATGATCCCATTAAGGAAAGCTGTCTTGACATACATTTGATGTATCGTCCATCCCATAAATGAAACCAAGGACATAACAACTCTATCAGTAGTGTACCTAGCAGCTGGAGCAAATGTCTCCTTGTTGTCCATTCCCTCTCTCTAGGATGTAATGTCCCCAACTCAAACCGGGCAAACTAGCAACAAATTGACTGTCTTTTTCTTGGCTTACCTAAGAGAAAAAGGATGCAGAGCTCATTGGGTTTGGGGTCATGCACGAGGATTAATGTGCATGTGTAATATCCCTAAGTAAAATTAACAACGATAAACAAAACATGCACAACAAAAACAAAACAATTTTTTCACACCAAATTAAATACTCAGAAATGCTCCAAAAACTGCGCAGAACTGAGCCATTTTATTATAATGCAAAGGGGTACAATATAAGATCAGAATGTATGCACGGGGCTTGCCCAAGGCAAGCTAACAAGGCCCAAGTGATGGAATCAACTGCTCAACTACTAGGAAGATGTTCCCCTCGAACGCTCTGTGTTGGTCTCAGAAAAATTGCACTGCTGACTGGAAGTAACTGCTGTTTGGCCCTCCTTCGGTGCTCATAAAATTCCGGGAAATTAGCCCTGGTCTCCCCACAAATAACCCACCAAAACGCAGAAAGGGTTTGGTCTAATGCTGGCCTTCGAAATTAGCCCCAATTTCAACTCTCTCCTCTAACTGTTGGGCAAATCGAGCCTCCAGAAAATAACGCTGTTTGAGGTCCCCAAAATGGTTGCAAGGCCCAGCGAAATTCCCCTCCGGAAGTCCTCACAAGTATCAGCTCACCCCAACACCCAAATTTGCCTTCTCCCAAGATCCCACGCGTGGCACGAAATCATCACTGCGTAGGCCCTGGTGATGGCTCAATGACACAACAAACTCCCTCAAAATCGTGCCCAACTAGCACTCCAAATCTCCAGCAAATGGTGGCTCGAATCACTCCTGGAAAGCTCAATGATTTTTCTGCTCCACATCGAGCTCCTCCAATTGATGTGTATTTCCCTTACACTGCGCCCAACTTGCTGGAAAAACTCCACGAATGGCTTGAAAAACTCCCGGAAAGCTTCCAAACATAGTGTAGATCACCTCCTTGGGCTAGCACTTGAATTCCATTGAAGGTAGGGTGAGATTCTCGCATGAAAATCTCGTGTGCTCAACAACACTTGTAGACTTGACTCTCAGCGCAAGCATGCTACATAAGTGTAAATGTTAAATGATCAAAAGGTCCCCAAAGTGATGAATGCACCTCCTTTTTAGCCTTGATCCTCCAATTCTCCACGTGGGTCCCATACATCGACCCCCTCATCTCTTTTGCCTCCAAGAGTGCATACTAGCCAAGGGGAGCGTATTTCCTTTTGGGGATGGCCCCCACCATCCACTAGCAATTCGATTTTCCCTTTTTCCCTTATGTTGGAGTCTTCTTTTGGCCCAAAATTACAAGTGGGGCCCCACAACCCACTTTTCCTAAGTTGCAACCCAAAATTGACAAAATTGATCAAAATTGATATTTTCCTTAGCAACATTGCTAAGTGGGAATATTACAATCCTCCCCACCAAGATGTTGGTTGCCCTCAAGCAACTGCAATGCTGGATGCTGTAGTATCTTCTCACCCTCCCAAGTGGCATCCTCGTCGGGTAGGTTCTTCCATCTGATCAAAAACTCTTTGCTGACTCTACTCCTCAATCTCCTCTCCCTGCTCTCCAAGATAGCCTCAGGCTCAAGAACTAGATGCCCATCATCATCCAATGGAGGTACCTTAGTGGCTGTTGTCACGTGCGATCCTAGTACCTTGTTGAGGCACAAATCATGGAATACATTATGCACTCCGCTCCCCGACAGAAGCTCCAACTCGTATGCCACCTCACTAACCCTCCTGGTCACCTAGTAAGGCCAATAAAATCGTGGATGCAACTTCTCGCTGCCCTTTTGCTTCAGCGTGGACTGCCTGTATGGTTGGAGGCACAAGAAGACTAAGTCCCCCACCTCAAATTGTCTCTCAACCTTATTCTCGTCTCCATGAATATTTTGCTGATTTTGGGGCTGTTTGCAAATTATCCTTTAGAGCTTTAAGAATGTTTTGGCTCTCCAGTATCTAATCTTTGGCCCTTGGGGCCTGACTGTCTCCAGAGACAAGGTCAGCAAAATATAAAGCATCATATCCATATAAAGCTCAGAAATGTGACATATCGATGGACATGTGATAAATAGTATTGTAGCAATACTCCCCCAAGTGTAGCCATCTCGCCCAAGCTCGTTGTTGCCTCGTCACATAATTCTGCAAATAACCCTCCTGCCTTTTGTTAACTGTCTCGGTGTGCCCATCGGTCTGGAGGTGGTAGCTGGTACTTTGTGTGAGCTCTGTGTCCACTAGCCTGAAGAGATCCTGCCAAAAATCCCCCATAAAGCGGTTGTCCCTGTCACTCAATATGGTCTTGGGAAGACCACGCAGCTGGAATACCTTTCTGAAAAAAAAACTCTGCAACTTGCGAAGCAGAGTACCTGGTGGGAATAGCGAAGAAATGGGCATACTTCGTCAATCTGTCCACTACTATGTAGATGTGATTGTGACCATGCACTATGTGAAGTCCGGTGATGAAGTCCATCGAGATGCTCTCCCATTTCACTTTCGGAATAGGGAGTGACTGTAATAACCCAACTGGATGAGTCAACTCCCCTTTGTTCCTCTGACAAGCCTTACACTCTTGTACATGCCTCAACACATCCCCTTTGAGGCCCTTCCATGTGAAGCGCTCTTTGACTGTCCTGTAGATCTTCAGAACCCCTGGTGTCCTGACAGTGGTGAATCATGCGGTGCATGGAGGATTCTCTCCCTCAACTGTGAAACAAGAACCAAATAGATGCGCCCCTTGTAGTAAATGACGTCCACCATCACACGGTAGCGCTCATCCCCATGGGTACCCTCCAAGATCTCACACGCCTGTCGATCCTTGGAGTACTCCACCAAAAATGTGCTTTCCAATCATGGCAGATGCTTATGAGAGAAAGTGTTGCGAGCCTCCTAGATGGGGCATCTGCCACCACATTATGCTTTCCCTTGACATATTCTATGTCAAAATCGTAGGCCTGAATCTTGCTGACCCACTTCTGCTGCCTGTCATTGCGGCCCTTCTAACCCAGAAACTTGTGAACACTGTTATGATCAGTCTTCACTTTTAACCTTTTACCAACCAAATACTGTCGAAACTTGGCCAAAGCATGCATGATGGCCAACATCTCCTTGTCGTAGATCGAGTACAACCTCTCGTGTCTAAGGAGCTTTCGACTCTCGAAAGCTATAGGATGGCCCCTCTGTGACAATACTGCACCAATGCCCTCATCTGATGCATCACACTCCAAGGTGAATGGTTGTGTGAAATCGAGTAGAGCCAACACTATGCAATTGCTCATCACCTCCTTGAGGTGCTCAAAGGCTGCCTATGCCCTGGCAGTCCATGCGAATGCCCCCTTCTTGGTCAGATCTGTGAGGGGTGCTGCTAGCTGTGAGAAGCCCTTTACGAACTTCCTGTAATAGGTGAAAATGCCTACAAACCCCTTCAAATCGGTCACATTCCGGGGAACTCGCCAATCTCAGATGGCTCTAATCTTCTCCCCATGCACCCACACATCATCCTCTCCAATGATATGCCCCAAGTAGAGCATCTCAGTCAGCCCAAACTCACACTTGGATAGTTTCGCATAGAACTGATGTCCCTCCAAAATATGAAGCACCTCCTCGAGATGCTGCAGGTGCTCCTCCCACGTCCTGTTGTAGATCAATATGTCGTCAAATAACACCAACACAAATCTGCGTAGTTGCTTGCAGAAAATGTGGGTGGATGGAGTGTTGGTCAGCCCAAAGGGCATAACCTGTTGATTTTTGTAGGATTGGAAAGTGTTCCAAGTCTCAAATTTTGTGAGGAGGCTTGGACATCAGTGTTCCAAAGAACCCAGAAACTGTTTGTGGAAATTCCACTAGGTTCGTGTTTTATTAAAATAATTAATTATTGTAATGAGGATAAATAATTAAAGGGTATTAATAAAACATAGTGAAAATCTTCTAGAGAACGAAGATCAAGTCATGTTTTAATCTTAGCCATTGATTAGAGATCTAAGCTGGGCCGTTGATTCATCAACGAGAAGATTATAAGAGAAGGCTTGAGGGTCATTTGGAAAGTAAGCTGGGCACACACTTAGTACTCGAAGAAAATCAATTATGAAGGAATAGAATTCGATTTCAAAGGGAGAGTTGCAGGGTAGAGTTGCATAGGCAGAAGAAGGAAGGGGAAAGGCAAGAGGAGGACGCAGAGGGCCACAAAGGACATCGCTGAGCAGCATCACTGAGTGCCTAGGCAGAGTGACGTAGTCCAAGCATAGAAGATCACACAGAGTGACGCAGAGGAAGCTAGGGAGTCTTCCGGGTGTCAGAAATTCTCCAAGAGGATTTAAAGAATTTATCTCAGGTGTATTTTGAAGAAATCTGCTCGTCTATTTATTGTAAAAAATTTTCATTGCTGAAGAATAATACAAACCCTCGTCTGCTGCACCGGTTTTCCCGCATTGGGATTTTTCGGGGACAATTGTCCAAAAAATAACTGTGTACATGTGATTGTTTCTATTGCGTTATATGTGTTATGTTCTATTCTTTGTTTATGGTTAAGTGATTACTGCAATTGTATTTATTTTAGAATTTACTGAAAGAAATTCGTAAATAACTTATCATAAATAAGTAGGCGAAATAAATCTATCACTGCAGTAACATTTCAGATTTGAAATTTTCACATGGTATCAGAGCTATAGATGAAGTAACAAAAGAAGGGATTCTGCAATGGAATGAAGATTCGACATTGATGCAGCAACAACTCGGAAGTGTTCACGCAGTTCTCCGAAACGCATGGAGGAACAGAGGGATCATGACATCTCATTTCTGGCATCCAAACTTGAAGAGGAATTTGTTTATGTGTCAAGTATGGCTTCTCCAGAGATCTTGTATATTGACAATTAAGCATCTGCTCACATGACGGGAATTGGAGAATGCTTCTTGAGCTACCAGGAGGAGCAAATGAATTTTCAAATCACTATGAGAAATAAGGCAAAATTTACCCCTGTTGGAAGAGGCACCGTAATATTTCAAACAGAAGCTGGCAACAACAAGATTTGGGCCACCAATGTGCTTCATGTACCAGGTTTGGCGATGAATTTACTCTCTGTTTCTCAGCTTCAGAACAAAGGTTACGATGCTTACTTTATTGGGAACAAAGTTTACGTCAAACACCCTAGTGGGAAAAGGAAGGCACAAATTGGAGTCAGGAGCCACAAACTGTACAAGTTATAGCTCGAGTCCCCAGTGGCTCTGATAGGCTGTACTAATGAGAAAGATTTGAATGAGTTATGGCATAGAAGAATGGGGCATCTACATCATGGAGCCTTGAAAATTCTCAAGAAGACTATCACGGGAGCTCCAGAACGCAATACCAAGCGGGACGATGTCTGTAGAGGGTGCATATTAGGAAAGTATGCTAAGGTAGCGTATCCTAGAAGCAACAATAGGGCCAATAGTGTGTTGGGGTTGATACACTCAGACATTTGCGGACCAATTAGTGGTGCAAATTATTTTGTCCACGAATGCTCTTAGTGGTGCAAATCATTCCAGAGAGACATGGATCTACTTTTTGAAGACCAAAGACGAGGTCTTTGATCGATTCAAGGAGTTTAAAGCTCTTGTGGAAAATATGACAGGAAAGCGGATCAAGGCATTGCGATCAAACAATGGTGGAGAGTACATTGACAAGGACTTCACAAAGTTTTGCGCAAGGGAAGGCATCAAGAGAGAATGGATTGCTCCGTATAATCTAGAGCAAAATGGAGTCGCAGAGAGGAAAAATGAGACTGTTGTCGAAGCTGCAAGGGCAATGCTATATGATCAAGACATGCCCAAATTCCTGTGGGCTGAGGTTGATAATACAACCATGTATGCGCAGAACAGGGTTCCTCATAACGCATTGGGTAAAGTTACTCCTGAAAGCGTGTTCACTGGCAGCAAGCCTGAAGCGAGCCACTTTAGGATATATGGCAGTATAGCGTATTGTCATGTACCCGATGGGAAGAGGAGGAAGTTGGATCAAACTGCAGAGAAAGGATACCTTGTGGGATATAGCGAGAATGCAAAGGCTTACTACATCTATATTCCCGAGAGTAGGAAGATAGTAGTAAGACAGGATGTGAAGTTCATGGAGGAAGGAGCCTTCAAGAAATCTCGGGAAATGTCTTCAGCTACGCAATCAGAGGAGGATCCGCTGGTCCAGCCACTACGATTTGCGGAAGATCGCTCTAGTGCCTCTCCAAGGCACAAGGATCCTAAGGATAGTTTTTCCGAGGATGTGCAAGAAGGAGAGCAGGTAAATCCACCCACCACCAGTGGAAGGATGAGCAGAGAACTACAACAAACTTTGAGGGATGCAAAGGAGTTCATTGGAGCTCCTAGAAATGTGAAGAGGCAGCGCAGACAACCTGACAGGTACTAGGCATTGGTAGCACAAGTTGGAGAACCCTCTAGTTCAGGAGGCAACTCAGCATCAGGTGTGGGTAGATGCGATAGTGGAAGAGTATAGCTCCATCATGACAAATGATGTCTGGGAAATAGTTCCTAGACCTTAGGACATATCGGTTATAGGTTCGAGATGGATCTCCAAGATTAAATATGCTACAGATGGCAGTATAGAGAAATTTAAAGTGAGGTTTGTAGCTAAGGGGTACGCTCAAAAGGAAGGGATAAACTATGAAGAAACCTTCCCACCAGTAGCTCGGTATACTTCAATCAGATCTGTCATATCCCTTGCAGCGCAGATGGGATGGGAGATTCACCAGATGGATGTCAAGACTGCGTTCTTGAATGGGGTGATAGAAGAGGAATTATACATAGAACAACCAGAGGGCTTTGAGACGCATGAGCAGAAAACTCATGTGTGCAGGCTTAAGAAAGCCTTGTACGGACTGAAGCAAGCCCTTAGAGCTTGGTATGGGCGAATTGAAAACTACCTGTAGAAGATGGGATTTGTCAAGAGTGACACAAATCCCAATCTCTACTATCTGAGAGTAGGGGATGAACCTCTAATATTGGTGCTATATGTAGATGATCTGTTTCTGATTGGATCATCTAGGCTCATCAAAGACTGCAAGGAAAATCTAGCAACAAAATTTGACATGAAGGATCTAGGGTGGATGCACTATTTTCTGGGTTTGGAAGTTTGGTAGCAGAAGTGAGAAATCTTCCTTGGGCAAGGGAGATATACTACAGAGATTCTGAAGAGATTTCAGATGGAGGACTGTAGACCCATGATCACAAACTGGAAGAAAATTGACACGTCTGA
The DNA here is from genome assembly GCA_034641835.2 of Pinus albicaulis. NCBI lineage: Eukaryota > Viridiplantae > Streptophyta > Pinopsida > Pinales > Pinaceae > Pinus > Pinus albicaulis. The sequence continues at coordinate 1,105,105,881 of CM076577.1, forward strand.
GGATGATGACGCTGATCCTACCTGATCGATAGGATCGTTGATGTACTTAGTCAATATTAGACCAGACATCTGTTATGCCGTGAATACCCTCAGTTAGTTCATGGTAGAACCAAGGAGGGCTCACTAGGCAGCAACCAAACATGTTCTCAGATACTTGAGGGGGACAGTCGAGCTTGGATTGAGGTACACCAAGGGAAATGACATCCAGTTGAGTGGGTTCATTGACGCAAACTGGGTTGGAAGTCCAGTAGATCGAAAGAGTACCAGTGGGTATTGTTTCAGTGTCGGATCAGGTTTGGCTTCTTGGTGCAGTAGGAAACAGAAATCCGTGGCGCTAAGGTCAACCGAGGTTGAATATATGGCAGCTAGCACAACTTCGTGTGAGGCCATATGGCTTCGTCAGTTGCTGATGAGCTTACTCAAGAAAAGGATGGAAGCGACCAACAATTTGTGTGATAATGAGAGTTGCATCAAGCTCTCTGAAAATCCGATGTTTCATGATCGGTCGAAGCACATTGACATCAGGTGTCATTTCATCAGAGACTGTCCAACAGGGAGCTGTACAATTGAAGTACATTCCTACAGGAGAGAAGGTGGCGGATATCCTCATGAAAGCTCTGGGTAAGACCAAGTTTGCTTAGTTCAGAGAAAAGATGGGGATGGTCAAGATTCCATTCCAGTAGGAGGAATGGATAGGCTCGAAATTCAGAGGGAGTTGCAGTACAGATGAGGCAGTGACAGTAATGGTGTCATGGGCAGCAGATGAGGGGCAATAGTAGAGACATCAACAGTGCAGTAGATGCTTCAGGTCAGAGATGCAATTGGCATTTTGCTAGAACACTTTCCTCGCTAAGAGGGAGTGTTGATTTTTGTAGCATTGGAAAGTGTTCCAAGTCTCAAATTTTGTGAGGAGGCTTGGACATCAGTATTCTAAAGAACCCAGAAATTGTTTGTGGAAATTCCACTCGGTTCGTGTTTTATTAAAATAATTAATTATTTTAGTGAGGACCCTAAGTCTAAACTTGGGGAAATTAAATAATTAAAGAGTATTAATAGAACAAAGTGAGAATCTTCTAGAGAACGAAGATCAAGTCATGTTTTAATCTTAGCCATTGATTAGAGATCTAATCTGGGCCGTTGATTCATCAATGAGAAGATTATAAGAGAAGGCTTGAGGGTCATTTGGAAAGTAAGCTGGGCACACACTTAGTACCCGAAGGAAATTGATTCTGAAGGAATAAAATTTGATTTCAGAGGCAGAAGAAGGAAGGGGAAGTCAACAATGACAGAGAAAGGCAAGAGGAGGATGCAAAGGGCCATAGAGGACAACGTTGAGTAGCAGCACTGAATGCCCACACAGAGTGACGCAGTCTAGCGTAGGGACTACGCATAAGATCACACAGAGTGACGCAGAGGAAGCTAGGGTATCTTCTAGGTGTTAGAAATTCTCCAAGAGAATTCAGATAATTTATCTCAGGTGTATTCTGAAGAAATTTGCTCGTCTATTTATTGTAAAAGCTTTTCATTGCTGTAGAATAATACAAACCTTCATCTGCTGCACTGGTTTTCCTGCATTGGGTTTTTCCAGGGACAATTGTCCAAAAATAATTGTGTACATGTGATTGTTTCTATTGCGTTATATGTGTTCTGTTCTATTCTCTGTTTGTGGTTAAGTGATTATTGCAGTTGTATTTATTTCAGAATTTACTGAAAGAAATTCGTAAATAACTTATCATAAATAAGTAGGCGAAATAAATCTATCACTGCAATAGCATTTCAGATTTGAAATTTTCACATAACCAAGAAGTCAAAATGGCCGTAGTGGCATCTGAACGTTGTCTTGGGGATATCCTGATCCCTCACCCGAATCTGATGGTACCATGAATGCAAATCTATCTTAAAGAAGTACTTGGCTCCTCTAAGCTCATCCATAAGCTCATCTATGGAGGGAATGGGGTATCAGTTTTTTAGTGTCTTCTTGTTGAGGGCTCTATTGTCAATGCACATCCTCAGTGTGTCATCCTTCTTCTTCACCAAGACAACTGATGAAGCAAAATGGTTAGAGCTGGGCCTGATGTGCCCCAATGCCAACAACTCATGAACAAATTGCTCAATCTCATCTCGATAAGCCTTGGGATGTCTGTATGGGGTTGTGATCACTTACTGCACCCTTGGACCTAGCTCAATAGTGTGCTCAAATCACCTATCAAGTGGTCGTCTTGGCGAAATGTCTCCAAACACTGCTGGGTACCTGTCTAGAATGGTTTGGATGTCCAGAGTTGGTGGTTTGGGTTTGCCCCCCGCATTAGATACCCTCAACTCCACGACCCACTCTGTATCACCATGCCTCAAGTTTGCCTCCATCCTATGCACTAACACTGTCTGTGGGGGGTATGAGTGGATGCCCCTCAAAAAAACCATCTTCCCTTCAGGCTCCACAAACCCCATTTCCAACTTCTGCTAGTAAATAGTAACACGCCCAAGAGAGTATAACCACTGCACACCAAGCACCACGTTAGGTGTCTTGAACATCGACCACAAAGAAGTGGTCCATCATAGAGTAGTTCCCCATCATCACTGTCATCCCAGGGACGTATCTAGTGCATTGCATGGTACTGTCTCTCGGTACCAAAACTGAGAATCCCTCAAAGGACTCTGTATGTGTGCCCCTCCTCTCCACCATCTTGGCATCTATGAAATTGTGGGTGGCCCCACTGTCTACTAGCACCGAAACACGCTGCCCCTGCACTGTGCCCCTGATCCTTAAAGTAAGGTAGTTCGACACTCCTCGAAGTGAAGCGATGACTCTTACCGCTGGTAAGAAAGGAGCTCTCCCTGGTGGCAATGGTTGGCCTCCACCTCCTCCTCCCGCCATAGGCGGCTTGCCATCTCCAACGCCTATCTCCTGCTATAGATCATCCTTCAGCTCACTGTCAGAAAATACCTTTATGAAGTGGGCCTTGCCCTTTGTACACGAGTGACTTGCGACCCATGGCTTTTGTTAGGTGAAGCACAATTTCCTCCAATGGAGGTCCCTCTTAGCCTTAACACCCAACTGCTCGTGCCCCTGGGTGTCTCGCTGAGGCGAGGGTCTAGTGTCTCTTCCCCTATGCTGGAATACAGGTCTGGTGGGTATCTGCGCTCTGGCCCTGGGCTCTACTAGCTGCGTCCTGCAAAGTGGTGGGCCTGTTGGACCTCACCAAGCCCCTCAGTGGCTCTGTTAGACCCTCCAAAAACAAGAAAACCCTCCTGGCCTCCAATAGATCTGGTACCATCACTGATACTCTCAAGAACTTAGAGATATATGCTTCTGCACTACCGGTTTGCTTGAGCCGCGTCAACTCTCAAAAGTGCTCCTTTGGGTCTCTCCTCTCAAAACGTTCAAGTACCCTCCGTGTGAAATCCTCATAGGCCATAACCCCTATATGCCCCATCGTGGTCAATCCATGGAACCACCAATCATGAGCCTCTCCCTCCAAATGTAACGTGGCAATTTTGATTGCCTCCACCTCTGTCATCTAGTTAAGCTGGAAGTAGACATCTAACTTCTCAACCCATGCCCTGGCTGAGCTTTTAGGTGAGCCATTAAAAGTTGGGAGGAATAACCTTTCCACAGTGCGCTGTAAATTTGTACCATGTGTGTAGCCTCCTCCACTTTGCCCCTTGCTCCTATTGTTGCCCTTAAGTTGCCAGAAGTATTTGAAGGTGATGGCCCCTCTGAAATTAGCCCCATAGGACTGGTACTTCATGAAATAGTCTCCCATGGGCATGTCCTCCTGCCCTTGTGGCCCTCCAACATCCGATGCTAGGAATGTGGGGATGGTCAACCTTGGTGGCATGCTAGAGACATGAGGCACGTTGGGTGGGTTTGTTGCGTGGTGGTGCGAGGTACCCTCACCCTCACCCAAATGAATATCTCCCTGAACACCCTTGTTGTTACTGTTGTTTTGCTACCTCAACTCGTCAATGCCCCTAGATAGGTCGTGGATTGCCTTCAAGAGATGTCGGGCAAACTCTTCTTCTTTACTCACTTTATCACCCACGTTGTCCCCCATATCTGGTACCTCAACGTCCGCCTCAATGGTTTCTGGATCAGGAGTAATCTGTAGTTGCTTTTCCCTGCTTCTGTACCTTTGCCTCATGTATGTGATGTTTTTCCTATCCTCTGGTGTCATAGACTGACTGTTGCTCCCACAGGCTAAGCCAAGACTATGAACTTTGATACCATTGTAATATCCCTAAGAAAAATTAACATCGACAAACAAAGCATGGATAACATATGCCAAAAAAAACACAAAATTTTCACACCAAATTAAATACTCGGAAATGCTGCAAAAACTGCGCAAAACTGAGCTATTTTATTATAATGCAAAGGGGTACAATATAAGCTTAGAATGTATGCACCTGGGCTTGCCCAAGGCAAGTTAACAAGGCCCAGGTGATGGAATCAACTGCTCAGCTACTAGGAAGATGTTCCCCTCAAATGCTTTGTGCTGCTGGTCCCAAAAAACTGCACTGCTGGCTGGAAGTAACTATTGTTTGGCCCTCCTCCGGTGTTCAAAAAATTATGGGAAATTAACCTCGGTCTCCCCACAAGTAACCCACCAAAACCCAGAAGGGGTTTGGCATAATGCTAATCTTCGAAATTAACCCCAATTTCCATGCTCTCCTCCAACTGTTGGGAAAATCGACCCTCCAGAATATAACAATGTTTGAGGTCCCCAAAATGGCTGCAAGGCCCAACGAAATTCCCCTCCGGAAGTCCCCACAAGTATCAACTCACCCCAACACCCAAAGTTTCCTTCCTAAGCTCCCACGTGTGGCACAAAATCATCACTACGCAAGCCCACGCAGTGCCTGGTGATGGCTCAATGGCACAACAAACCCCCTCAAAATCCTACCCAGCTAGCACTCCAAATCTCCAGCAAATGGTGGTCGAAATCTCTCCCGGAGAGCTCAATGAATTCTCTGCTCCACAACCAACTCCTCATGTGATGCGTTTTTCCTTTACTGCGCCCAACTTGCTGGAAAAACTCCAAGAATGGCTTGACAAACTCCCAGGAATCTCCCAAACGTAGTTTAGATCACCTCCTTGGGATGACACTAGAAGTCCACTGAAGATAGGGCGAGATTTTCGATTTTCGCATGAAAATCTCGTGTTCTCAACAACACTTGCAGACTTGGCTCTCAGCTCAAGCATGTTACGTAAGTGTAAATGTCAAATGATCAACAAGTCCCCAAAGTGATGAATGCACCTCCTATTTAGCCTTGAGCCTCCAATTCTCCATGTGGGTCGCATACATCGACCCCCTCATCTCTCTTTGTTTGTCGAGTTGATATTAGTAATTCCTTTTTGCAATTATAATCTGATGTCCTCTTTCTTGAATCAATGATTCAATATTAAAGACAACAATTTTGTTCTTAAATGTGGGAACACACTAAACATTATAATTCATTCGCTCCAATTCCTGGAAGAAATACCTTAATTGAACCTTGCTCCCTTGGTTTGTGTGTAGTACCATCTGCTAGGAATCTTTATTTAAGTTGCATTCTAAATTCTTTGCTGGAAGGCATGTTGGGTGAACACTTTATCCACTATCATGCATCTTTATAATCATTTCTAAAAGAGTGAGTTGTCACAATTGATATTGCTACTTTTGATTGTTGAAGGGGCGTGAATACATATTTAAAAACATTGCTTTTATTTGTATTTGCATATTCGACTAATGAAGTTTTTTGTTTATTCGTAGCCATCTTATCAAAAGTAATATTGCAATCTGATGCATAGTGTCCAACTCTTTTGCATCAGAAACACGTAATTGTTTTCTTTCCCTGCCTCTTTTATTAGATTTTGAATTTGAGCTTCTCCTCCTAGTGGGCCCTTCTGATTCCAATTCATATTCCCTCTTCCGTTATGTCTTCCACTTCCTCATCTGAATTTATCTTGAGGTTGAAAATGAAAAAAGTCCCTGAGGGTTTTCCCTGCTGTCCAAGCATCCACCACAATTCTCATTAGCAACACACCCTTCATTTGAAACAATGCTATTAATAGGTGCTAATGCCTTCTTGTCTTTGTACTCCACTTTGGTCATTGTGCAATGTTAGAGGGGTTTGTGGGTTGTGCAATACAAATATCTCCCCTTAGTTAATTATAGATTGATGTGCTTTGTAATTCAACTCCATGCTTTGTAATTCTTTGATACCTCCAATTTGTCAAATTAATAAGAAATACTAATAACTTTAGATATTATACTTGTGAGATTACAACTTGAGTCTATAAACTACTATCTAGTTTTACACCAATACTAAAGTGTAGTAAAGATAAATTACACCTTATGTTACCGAGATAGAATTACATGTGTCCAAAAGGACACATTGTAGAGATGTTGCAATGAGATTTTGTGCCTTGATTATGCCTTTAAGAAATGAATTTGTTAGTATGTTGTGAGTTGTGAGATATGCAAGCAGAATCAATCAAAGTTGAACTGAAATAAAGCCACCACAATAGAAACACTATTTAATATGTGCATCAGTATCCACTCAAAAAGAGAAACATAACGGCTTGACCTTGACCCTCACATAATCTTTTGAAAAGATTTTGATTGAGCTTTACTTTTCTCTAATGAATCCTTAGTGGTACAAAAATGTACAATAGGTTTGCAATATGGTCTTTACCGTTAGTTTTTGTCGCATCAGATGGTGTTCTAGTCTTATACTTTGTGGAGAGGCTAAAACACGTGAGATTTTCAGAACCCAGCGTTCGTTTCTGGAAATTCCACCTAGAGACAACTCAATTAAACTAATTAGTCGATAATTAATTATTTTCTAAGTCTAACTTAGGAAAAACGATTAATTAATAGGAATTAATTGAGAAAGGTGAGAATTCTCTAGAAACTCACATGGATCAACTCAGAGATGATCTAAGCTGTTGATGAGGATTTAATCATGGTCGTTGGTTCCCCAACGAGAGATTATAAGAGGAGGTCGATGAGGTAGATGGAGAACATGCCAGAAGCAAATACTCAGTGATCGAGGCAGTTCGATTTTCCAGTAGTAGGTGATTCAACAGAGAGATTGAGTAGCATGTGGTAGAGGGGCAGAGTAGCATATTTCCGGAGAAGTTTCCAGTATCAAAGGAGTCAGGAGAGGAGGTCTGGAAGATTTCCAGAGGGTCTGGCCAATGACTTCTAGCAACAACGACAGGTAGAACGATTGAATCAGAAGCAGTTCCAGAGGAGTGTGAGTTTTCCTGTGTAGGGTCTACGCGGAAGGCTGACGTAGGGATTTGTTGGAGCAGTTTTATGTGGCCAGTTGGGGCCAGGATTGCTTGTGGAGGAGGGTAAAATTCACTTAGTTATTTTTCTAGCATTTCTTTCGGAAAGGATCGCCAATTTGATGTCCATTTTATTGTACTCGGAATTTCTTTTGCTACATAATAATAAAACCCTCATCTGCTGCACCAGCTTTCCCACATTTTCACGGGGACAATTGTCCAAAAATAACGGTGTCAATTTGTGTGTGTGATTGCTCTAAACTTCTCAGTTCCACATCTTTTATTTCTGCAGCGTAATTTTTATTTGTGAAGAATTGTGGTGTAAATTATTTGTTGTTTGTCGTAGCAAATAAACTGCTTAATAATTAACTAGTTAGAAGAATAATTTCGAGTTGTTGCATTTCAAGGAATTTTCACATGGTATTAGAGGGATTTTGATCAGATCAATAGCTCAGAGACGAAGAGGGAGAATTCGCTGCTCAAAGGGAGCAACAACACAATTTCTCCAAGGTCTGCATAGGGCCTAGCCACACAGTGCAAGTAGCAGAGCATAAGTTTGATTTCTAGTTGCAGAGTTGCAGGAAAAGTTTGAATTGCTCAGAGTAGAGCTCTAGTAGGCAGAGGTAGAGTCGGAAAGTAATATCAGAGAGCAGCATAGCAAAACTATTGAGCAGATTCGAGTGGAAGAGGAAGAGGAATTGCAAACACAGATGGATTTTCTCTCAGATGGTTTCTAGGTTCATAACTCCAAAATTTCCAATTGCAGTAGGCAATAGCAGCAGGTATATTTTCTCACTCTAGGAAGGAGTGCGAGTAGTAGTGCTAGCAATTGAGCAAGTGAAAGAGGCAAAATTTTGTCCTAGGTCGAGTTTTTGCAGTGATGGCTTCAATAGGACTCCGAGATCATGTCAAATTAGAGGGAGCGTCGAACTATTGTATTTGGAAGGCCAGGATGGCATTCCTGCTAGACGAGTATGGTCTGAAGCAGTACACAAAAACATTGTTGTCATACCTACAGATCCAGACCAGCTAACGAATTATAACAAGGAGATTGCCAAGGCAAAGCAATTGATTCTCGATGGAGTTCGAGAGCATATAGTCTCGCACGTTGCGTCAAGAATACGACCAAAGAAATGTGGGATGCTATTGCCACACTATATCATAATCCTTCCGAGCGGCGGAAGATGGCCCTAATGGAAAAGCTAAGGAGTGTTCAAATGCAGAAGGGTGAAGGCATCATCGCCTATCTCACCAAAATTCAAGATATCTGAGATGAGCTTGCATTCTGGTACAAGATCAGTTGCCTGGATGGAACCCGATGTGGGCAGATCTCACACAAGAGGAGATGAGGTGAGCTCCATCAGCAAGAGTAGTAGCAAAGGATCGAAGGGTGTGAAGAAGAAAGAAAATGTGGCCTTTGCATCGAAAGAGAAAGAAAAAGGTCTCAGGCAGAGACAAGGCTCGCAGTGAGAAAAGAAGAAGAAGAAGGAGGATCTATCCAAGGTCAAGTGCTTTAGGTGTGGCGAGTTTTTCCACTACAGTACCCTGAGTCCTCAGAGGAAGAAGGACAAGAAGGATAAGCAGGATCAGGGGACAAAATCCGCAGAGATCAATAATCTTTCCTCTAGGCTAGAGGAATATTTTGCCATGTATGCAGTTATATCTTGAGGAGAGGCGTGGGGTGATGTAGAGCTTTAGTCCCAGAGTTGCAGAGATTTGGGTAGGGTCCAGTGCAAATGTGACAAAGAGATCAATTCCAGATTGTTGTAGCATGACCATACCTTTGCTACAGGGGCCCATAATATTCAATAGCAGGAGGATTAGTGTCAGTTGGTACAGTTAGTTCCAGAGTGACAGATGCAGGCTAGTTGCAGTCAGATGCCAAGGGGCATAGAGTAGTGTTGATAATAGTGCAGGAGGCACAATGTAGAGTCAACAACAACGTAGATTCCCCAGGGGATAGTTCAAAGACTAGTAGCGACGAGAGACTCAAGAGACAGTTGCAACACAGATTCACAATTGATTCAAATACTTCTCAGTTGCAGCAACAACAACGACAGTGAGAGGCTGTGTTAGTTGGCTTGTATTGCAGATGCATAATTGGCAGTAGTACAGGTTGTACAATGCAATGTCAGTAGCAACATAGATGCAACATGGTTCAACTACAACCAGTAGCAGATGAATCAGAGTTAGCACAGTGGTTGATGGACAGTGGCAGATAGCTATAGAGGCAGGGTGGTGTAGCAGTGCAACACTGGAGCACCTTCCTCACTAAGAGGGAATGTTAGTTTTTTTAGCATCAGATGGTGTTCTAGTCTCAAACACGAGTTCTTCAGAACCCAGAAATCGTTTCTGGAAATTCCACCTAGAGACAACTCAATTAAATTAATTAGTTGATAATTAATTATGTCCTAAGTCTAACTTAGGAAATGCGATTAATTAATAGGAATTAATTGAGAAAGGTGAGAATTCTCTAGAAACTCACATGGATCAACTAAGAGATGATCTAAGTCGTTGATGAGGATTTAATCAACTAGCAAGTGGTAGAGGGGCAGAGTAGCAAATTTTCGGAGGAGTTTCCAGTATTAGAGTGAGGAGAGGAGGCTGACTTTCATCTCCAGGAGGTTGCACAAGAGCCTCAAAGAGGCATTTCGATTTTGCTGAGCAGGAGGAGGTTTCATGTTCTAGAGGCTAAGAAGATTTCTAGAGGGCCTGGCCAGTGACTTCCAACAATAGCTATAGGCAAAATGATTGATTCAGAAGCAGTTTCGGAGTGCGAGTTTAGCCTGCGCAGAAGGCGGATGCAGGGATTTTCCGGAGCAGTTTTTTGTGGCCAGTTGGGGCCCTAGGATTCCTTGTGGAGGAGGGTAAAATTCCCTTAGTAATTTTGCCAGTATTTGTCTCAGAGAGGATCGCTAGTTTGGTGTCCATATTATTGTACTCAAAATTTCTGCTGTTGCATAATAATAAAACCCTCAACTGCTGAACCGGTTTTCCCACACTGGGTTTTTCCGGGGCCAAAACAGTGTCGATTTGTGTGTATGATTGCTCTAAATTTCTCAGTTTCACATATTTTATTTCCGCAACATAATTTTTATTTGTGAAGAATTGCAATGTCAATTATTCTTCTAACTGGTTAATTATTAAGTTGTTTATTTGCTACGGCAAACAACGACAGCGTCAATTTGTGTGTATGATTGCTCTAAATTTCTCAGTTTCGCATATTTTATTTCCGCAACATAATTTTTATTTGTGAAGAATTCAAATGTCAATTAATTGTTGTTTGCCGTAGCAAATAAACAACATAATAATTAACCAGTTAGAAGATAATTTCCAGTTGCTGCATTTCAAGGAATTTTCACATTTACAATATGCAAGGGGTCAAAGTGTCACTTCTAAATTCTCCACAAACGACTTAAGTGATATCCTTCCATTTCATTTTTGGTATCCTAAAATCTCACAAATATTTCCCCTTGAAAAATAAATCAAGAACAATTTATAATGGTATTGGTTCTTTATCTTGTTTATGCTATTCTACGATTTCATTCATATATCTCCTTCTACAAACAAGGCAAGAAACAAATTTACAAACCCATAGGGTCTAATATAATCCGTTGACCTTGATTTTCCTTGGAGTTGGTAGTAATTGTCCAATTGCTTCACCAAAAACAGTTACTGCCAGATCTTGTTCACCATTAAATCACAATTACTTGCATTCTCTGTTGTTGTTCCTAAGTTTTGGAGGGAATACCTTTTCCACATCTTTCTTAAATGTTATATGCATAAAAGTGAACCTATGATTCAATAAACTTCCTCTTCACTCAAAATACTAATAACGAGGGTTCCAGTGGAAAGAAATATCACAGTAGTTCATACCAGATCGCTTCACCAGATGTGATTAGAACTGCTTTGAATGCAATAACCTGTTCTCAACATTAGTAAATTGCAGAGGAAAATATAGGTTTCATAAACAAAAAATGTGGAGGAGGCAGCTTTTGGTGGAGAATTTTGAATGGGTTTGTTCTTGGGCAACATTTTTATGTTCATGCTGGGTACACCAGGGGTTTCTTGAACATAAATCGCCTGTCTTCAGTGGAGCATTCAAAATTCAAATCTGAATTGGATTGTTTTTTGGCAAAATTGGATGAGGAACCGAGCCATTGTGATGGTTGGCCTTCCAAACATAGCCCATTAAAACAATGAAGGCTGCTGTTAAGGAAAAAAAGGAACTTGGGGCGTATATTATCAGAAATGAAAGCTTGAAGAGTGCAACCTGCTTGAAGTTCAGTGGATGAAGGAGTTAAGGAGTCTGTCCACATGGAGTGAAGCTGTCTCTGATCCACGACCATCTGCAGTTTTGGTACTTGTCACCCAATGTGTACACTAATGGCCACAATGCTCAGAGTAGGGGTTGTCACTCTGATCCCTACTCACTCCGTTTAGACTCTCTCCTAGCTAAGACAAGGGGGGTAGTCCCTTAAGATGATGACAAGGGGAAAACTCGTTGGAACAACAAGTCCTATGAGACTCAGGGCAAGATCACTACCTCTCTAAGCAACTTAAATTAGAATTATTTAGCAAGTGTGTTAATTAAATGAGCAAAGTGTGTCTTAACAAGATGAAGCAATTAAAGGTTTCGAGGCAATAGCAAAATTAACAGATATAGACCAGTGCGTAATGAACAATGCTCAAATTATATTATATCACTTGCACAAATATGAAAAGATTCAAGTTACTAGATAAGTAATGCTGCAAGAAAGATGTTAGTAGGATAGACCACGACAACCAAAAATATGAGTAATAAACAGTTAATGAACAATTTGCAAGTAGTTATGTTTACAAAATAATACAACAAGCTTGCAATTATAAAGTAAGCCCAAAATTCCAGTTTTAATGATCAAATGTAAGATGTGATGCAGAATGTCAGTGCAATGCTTCAATGAGAGAAATGATATTCTACTTATGATTACCTTTAAGCCCAAAATTGCAAGATTAATGAAACATATAATGTTGCTGCGATTTAAGAGACGGAAATTAGGATGCAAGTGTTAATGCTTAGAATCTTAAGTTAGCAAGAGTTAGAAGGTTATTCACAAAATTATTTATAAATTTATTACAACAATCATAAGTAAATCAATGCTTTAAGATAATTATATACAAAAGAAAGAAAATCAGAAAGGGTTAGAATATATTTACAGATTAAAATAAATGCAAGTATAAGGGCTAACCAAAATAATTTACAAGTTTAAAATAAAAACCCAAGAAATTATATATACAAAAAGGATTTATAAAATGCAAATAAGTTACGAAATTATTTGCATAGTAGAAAATACAAGGTGAAAGGTTAGTATATATAGGCACAAATTAGAAAAACTATTTTCAAGTTTTTAATGTGGGATAAAAACTTTACAAGTGAAAATTAAAAGTTAAATCTAATTAAAAAAAATTTAAACTACAAAATTAAAACTTAAATTAAACAAATATTTAAAATTTTGAAATCTAAAAATTATTTACAAAATAAGACTAAAGAATATTTACAAGTATGCTAAAAACCCCAAAAACTAAATTTTTAAACAAAATCCAAAACCCCAAAACCCCAGGCGCTCCCCCACGCTCTAGGGACAGGGAAACTCCCGGGGAAATGTTTCCCCGACGTCCCCTTTTTGGTGAAACTCAGGGAAACTCCAGGGGGATGTTTTTTCTGGCGACAAAACATGACTCCTTTCCAGGGGGGACGAGGGGACGCTGGGGGACGTAAGGGGGAAGGGGAGACGTAAAGGGGACGTATATGCGTACCCCCACCCCATTTTTTTGTATAATATTTTTTTAAAACATTAAAATTAAAAAAAAATACAAATTTAAATATATGAAAAAAACAAAAATAAAAAAATGAAACTATATCAAAAGTTAAAACTTAAAAAAAAATTAAATAAATAAATAAAATATATGCCCCCTCATTTTTTTGTCTAATAATTTTTTTAAAACATTAAAATTTAAAAAAAAATACAAATTTAAATATATGAAAAATAAACTAAAAATGAAACTATATTAAAACCTAAAAAAAGTTAAATAAATAAATAAAATTATATTAAAATTTAGAACTTAAAAAAATTATAACAAAAAAAAATGCTTAAATTATATTAAAACTTAAAACACAAAAATATAAAAGTTAAAATATATTAAAAATTTTAAACTTTAAAAGTAAAAAAATAAATAAAAATAAATGTCAAATGATGGATTCAATTTAGTAATTTACTTTTAGATTTATAATGCAGAGATGTCAAATAATAATTCATAGTGATAACAGTCTAATATGTAATGATGATCATATTTAGTCTTTAGATGTGCATTTCATAGTTATTAAGATTTTTCTATTTAGTTATTGACATATTTTTGGGATTTTATTTTTATATATTAAATTTTTAATAATTTAATAATTTTATGATTTTTATCACCCTGACGTCCCCCCGGTTCCCTGAAAATTCCCCAAATTTTGGGGTTGCTTATATACACCCCCCTTGTGCGTATCCCTGCTCCCGCATTTCCTCGTCCCGGAAACTTGGTGGAACATTAGTATGTGTAAATGGATTTTATGAGAATGGAAATTGGCCTTTTACATACATCTAGGATTAAACCTCAGAAGTAGTGTTTTCCTCAGATCTTGAGAGGCTGACTGAATACAAACAGAGAGATGTTCTGAAGCAAGAATTGAAGGCAAGCATTGAAAAGGGCATTGTGTTCGCGAACAAGCAAGCACTAGCTGGCTTGGCAATTCACGATGTTAAAATGTGCAACTAGGGCCAAATTCCACTTTGGGCAGCTCATTGACCTAAGATGTTGTTTGGACAAAATTCTTCTTCTTAAGAGGACATGTTGTCGCTCAATTTGTACAAGAACCGCGACAACGCCTCAGGGCGGGGGTTGTCACTCTGATTTAGTGTTTTAAAACTGGAGCTCATGTTCGGAAATAGAAACAGAGGTCGACTCGACAGAAGCTCGACGCTGGTAGATTGGGATTTCAATATTTGTCTTTGCAAAATACATTAAATATTAATTTTTTATAAAAAACATAATTTTAAAGATTTTTTTTTTTCATTCATGTTTCCAAACACAAGGCATTAGAATATTGACAAAAGACAAAATATGATCAAATTAGGTTCATGAATATATCCATTATATCAAAATAGCACCTAGTGTACTGTCCACCACATACATGATATAGAGATCAGAACAAAAAGCATAACCAAGGGGGTTCTAAATGACCTCTACAACAAAACATGACTAGTCACTACCGCTAGACAAGGCAATATCCTATGGCTCAAACTCTAAATCAGAGGGCGAAACCCAAGGCTCCTCCTCCTCATCAAGATCCTCAACTGGAACTGTAGCACTAGCATGATGAGCCTAAGATAGACGAGTTATGCGCTTGCATCGTGGCTGACTAGAGGAAGTGTCTGTGGCTGCAACTAGAGGAATTTGGCCTGGGCCTACTACTAGTGGATTTGCATTTAGCTTAGCCTCTACCTGTAAATCGAAGTCCAACCCCACATCAATATCCGCATCAGAGTCAAACTTTGGTGGACGAGTCTCCACTACCCAATCTAATGTTGGATCAATATCATCCAACACAATGGGATCTGAATCAGGTCTTTTGTTCAGCAATTGGTTGCGTCTTAGTCGGAGGTTGTATTGGACATAGACTAGATCATATAACCATTTTTGCTCCAAATGGTTTCTCTTCTTCGTGTGAATCCTCTCAAATTACAAAACAAAGAATTTAACGCTCACACCTAAAAACCTTGCAAGTTTGACAAAATGCGGATTACAAACCTCTCAAATCAAGGCAATGGCTTCAATTTTCCTAGATGTCTTTGCAAAAACATAGTTGTGTAATGAGTTTCAGTTAACAAACAAATTATATCAACTTTAATTCCTAAACAATTTTACAAAATAATAAGATATGAATTTGAAAATTGAAATTCTTTATTTGTCCCATGATTCCCTTGCAATCCTTGCAAGGTTCAGCTAAAGGTAGGCACGCTTTCTTGAAGACAGTGGTGATTGTATCGATGGCGGTCACTCTCCTTGGGGATCATGCGATCAATGCAGTCAATCAATCCATCTCTAACCTCTCCAGTCAAAGCTCCTTCTTCCAGAGCTTTATAATGATACCTTGGGTTCAGAAAATACCCAGCTACATGTATATGACGATGGAGTTGATTGTTCCATCATTGATCAATGATTGCCCAAATGGGCCCATACTTAGCCACTCTTTCCTTGTATGCTGCCTTTATTTGCTCCTTTGCTTGATCCATAGCCTCATAAATGAAACCCATAGCCAATCTTTCCCCATCCACCAACTGCAACACCTTAACCAGTGGCTCAACAACCTTCACAATCTCTGCTGCCTTTTTCCAAAATATTTCTTCGTTAACTTTATTTTTCACATCTCTGCCATCATGTTTGCGAGCCCATTGACATTCATTCCATTCATCATTGGAAAACAATTTTTTCAAGTTTCTATGTTGGGAAAGCATAGATTGTATTGTCAAAAAATGTGTTGCAATTCTAGTGATGGCAGGCTTAATAATATCCTTGCCCCCTGTGTGTTTCCTCATAAGGTTCAAAATCCATGAATGATTGTAAATATATTTGTTATGATTTTGGCATGCTCTACAATGTTCTTGATCCAATCTATTGTACCGATATCCTCAAGCGTGACCTCTATGCAATGTGCAACACGTGGGGTCCAAAAGATGGTTTTGTATTTTTTCTCTAACATTTTACCAGCAAGAACATAGTTAGAGGCATTATTTGTGATGGTTTGAACAACATTAGCCACCACCACCTCTTCAACAACCTCATCCAAAAGCTGAAACCACAAGTGTGCATCTTTCACCCTATCAGATGCTTCAATTGATCTTAGAAACATGGTTCCCTGTGGGCAAAAGATAAGAAATTTTATGATGGTATGGTTCCTCTGATTAGTCCATCTATCTGACATGATGGTACATCCTGTTTTTGTCCATGAGCTTTTGAAATCTCTCAAATATTCATCAATGGACACAATCTCTTTTTGCAAAAGAGAACCCCTTAACTCATGTATAGTAGGGACTTTGAAGCCCTTTACAACATCATATATGGCATCAACCATAGGTTCATAATATGGTGAACTAGAAGCATTGAAGGGGATATCAAAATCATACCACCATGTAGCTATGTAATCACAAGCAATTTCTCTCAATTCTTTCTTCCAATGCTGATCTAAAGTGGGCTGCACTTGACCTCTAGTAGCTGCAGGACCATGTGCACTATCAGAGGGAGAGGAGGATGTGTAAAAACTTTTGATAGTACCCTTATTTTTCATTGTACCCTTACCCTTTCTTGAATAGACTCCAAAGAGGGAGGAACATAGCGAAAGAGGTTTGATGCATTAGTGCAAGGGATAGATGAAGAGCCCTCATAATCAAAATTGGGGTTGGCAACCATCATGTGTTTTATATTCCTCTTCCTCCCAATTTCAACCTCTATTTCTTTTTGCCTAGCTTTGTCTTCCTCAAACTTTTGAAATCGATCTCTCAACTCCTTCCTAATTTCCCTAATTTCTTCTATTGGTGCTTGACATGGAGTAATTTGGCCTCTAAGACCAGCGAAGTGTAGTTTCAGCCTATGAATGCCCCCTCCATCCCCCTTAATTTTTCTCTTACAAAATTTGCAATGCATTTGATCATCAACCATCTCAACATATGCCCAAGCAGCGTCTTTCATTCTAGGAGCCATTTTGGACAGATTTTTTGACTTGGAAATGAAAGATTTAAATCTGAAAATGAAAACAAAAAAAACTACTCATTCTATGTTCATTTCTTTCACAAAAATCTATGTTTTCAATTTCCAGATTTGCAAAAAGAAAAGAAGCAAAGGCAAATTTTAGAAGTGAAAAAAATAATACCTCTAGGCTCTAGCCTCCTCAATGTTGCTCCAAAGCTTGCCCAAGAAGCGCCTCACTGTTGCTCCAAAGCTTTGTCCAAGACACTCCTCAAAGTTGCTCCAAAAACCAACTCCACAACTCTTCACAAATTCCTCACAAATGCTCACTCAAATGCAATGAGATAGCTGTGAGACAATGAGAGGGGTTGGGTAGCTTTTATAGGATTGGGAGGGGTTAGAGGCCTTACCAAAACATTAACAACAAAGTAAAACCTGTTTTGGAGTCCGATTTTGGGCAAATGTGGGGTCCACGGCTGGCTGGCACTGGCTCGGCTGGTCTAACTCGGACTCGGCCTCGGCTGAGCCGTGACTCGGCTCAGCCAGTTCAGTCACAAACTAGCCGATGGACCGGTTTTTCTATCAAGCTGGTCCAGGCATGGGGTTGGCTCGGTCAGCTCGATTGATTCCTAGCCAAATCGGCCGGTTTTTAAAACACTTCTCTAATTCCCGCCCACTCCATTCTAGCTATTTCTCAACAGCAGGCTATGGGGGGTAGTCCTATGGAAGAAAGATGATGAAAGACAAGTTGGGAACCAACTTGTTCGGGAGACAGTTGAATGGCCTAGCTACTTGGTTAAATTTAACAATACTTAAGGATTTAATTAGATTTAGAAATAGGACCAGTGCCTTATGGAGTCAAAATTCTTGCTTATTATAAATTAGGGCCAAGTAACCGGATGGACAATAACTGCTTAGATGATTAAGTAACCTATATGAGATGCAAGTCCTAAGATCTAAGTGTGATTCAAGGATCTTGGTTACTTTTAAGTTATATGCTTAGTCTAGATGGAACCTTCCCTTAACTGTTTTGGGACCAGTTTTTAAAGTAAGTTGTGGGATGGAAGCCAACGGGAAGCAAGCAGAGAGTTGATTTAACAATACCTCTCCCTGTGTTCCAACCACCCAGTGCCTCTGACACTGTAGAGATTGTGGCTCTGACGGTTGCAAGGTCACTGTGTTAACTACTAGAAAGGGCTGAATCCCTCAAGCTAGGTGAGGAGGAGTTGTCCTAGGAGTCTATCAACTAAGCTTATGCTTGGAGGAAAAATTATTAATGCAGACTAAGACTATAATGCTTTTGCAATGATTATGAGTGAAATTGTTAGTTTGAGATTATCTTAATGTTTAAGTACTTTAAGTTATGATGAATCCTTAACAAAAAGAGTACTTATCAATAAATCATATGTAATCTCACAACCAAGAAAGTGCCAATTAATTTAGTGTTAATATCAAGTCCACAAGATGCCAATTACTTAAGATATTCAATCAACAACCTATGCCACGATTATAGATAATGCCAATAATGAAAAATGCTCAAGATAAATAATAAATTCACCAAATCTTCTCAATATTTAGCACAAGATTATGAACTTAGCTTAGAGCACTACATTCAACAATGCTTTAACCACAATATCAACTAGATTTTAATGTCAAAAGTTAAAACAACTTAGTTCATCAACAAGATTAAAAGATAGATGTTTGAGTGATTTTAGTGCCAAGTTAACAAATTCTCAAATCTAACACAAGACAAGCAACTGTTAGAACTTAACAACATAAACCACTATGAACCAAATAAATCATGAAAGAGCTGCTTATGATGAAGTTGGAACTTGGGACAACAGTAAATATAACACTTCAAAACAAGGAAATTTCCAAACATATGAATCATAAGATAACCAAGGAGTAATCTAATGACTTACCAATGTAAATTTGTGAATTTTAGCTCACTTAAGATGTAGTAACTTGTGCCAAAATATGCCCAAAACTTGTTAAATGCTAGAATAAGCTTTGCCAAATTGAAAATTTAAATTTTTAAGCCCTTTAAGATGTGATATTCAGAAATTATCAGATCTGATTATCCAGTTATGAAGAAATATTCCAGCAAGTTAACAAGTAGATCTAGGCTAGAAATTCAATGCCCAAGTGGCCAAAACAATAGTAAAATTTTCTATGAAATTACTGATGTATTTAGACCACTTATATGTAATTTTAGGGCACTTGTATCACTGTTATAAAATGAATATGACCGCTGAGGTAAAACAGAGATAAAATGAGGGTTTAGCTAAGTTGCACTGAAATGGATACGGGAATGGATACAGATACGGGGTTTGAAATGGATACGGCAAATTTTCAAAAAATCAGGATACGATACGACAAGGAAACGATATATATAACCATTCATCTTTTAGAATCTTAAATCTATATCCAAAAATACATAATCATCGTCATGAATTCAACATAAACAAGTCATCATCATCAATTCAGCATAAACATTGTCATCATCATTAGTGATTATTATATCATTCAACATATTATCAACATCATTAGTAATGGAATCAGAAATGCTACAACGTTTTTGCTTTCGAGTCCAACTCCTTCAAAGAACGTGTCATGCATGGCAGATGATCCCTATCTTCCTTGCATGGCAATTAAAAGGCCCATGGGATCATTGGGATATTCCGTCAAGACCTATTTAAACATTTCAATCTTCTCAATGTCAGCTTGGTCTCTTGACAATATGCAGGCAAAAGATTGGCTAGAGAAGATTTGTGATATTTGGGGGATTATGAAATCAAGAGCAAAATCAATGACAATTAACAAAACCTTAACCAAACTGAAAATTAATCGCTCAAATAAATCTCTTTACGAAGACATTCACCAAACCCTTTTGTTTGCATTTTTTAACATCTTTCTTTTTCTTAGTAAGAATCCTTGATAAATATATGGAGTGTCGTTGTTTATAAAGATTTAAGTGTCGTTGTTTCTTCATTTTTATTATTTATTTATGGCTATACAAATTTTCACGTTTTTTAACATTTTAAGGGTGGATTTTGATCACGATTTAAAAAAATTTAAATCCCTTGGAAACGTATCCAATTCCAAATCTGAAGTTTCTGATTTTTTGAAATGACACAAAAACGTTTTTATAGCGTTTCCGACAAGAATCGTATCTGTTTCCGTATCGGAAACAGGGATTAGCATTTCCGGAAAATTCTTCAAGAGTTTCCGGTAACTTAGGGGTTTAGAGAGAAAACCCTAGGCCCAAGGCTTTGTAGATCACTTGACCAAATTGCCAAAATATTCTCCAAGGTTCTGCGACCTGAAAACACCAATTTTTGAGCAACTTTCTCCTACAAAACCCACCAAGTATTCAGTGCAAAAATTTTAGAGATAGGTAAGGGTCAAACTAGGGCCAAAAAATGGCAATGGGGAAAAAGGGTAGCAGCTAGGGAAGGCCTGAAAGGGAGCAAAAGGGAGGCCAAAAGAGGAGAGTGAAGGGTAGAGGAGGGAGAGAAAGCCCTAAAAGGGCCGCGGCTAGGCCCTAAAAGCCTTAATGGTCCACGACAAACCCTCTAGGGTTGTCGTATAGGGCTTAGGAGGGAGGTCGAGGTCTTCTAGGCCCACGACCAGGCTTAAAAAGGCCTTAAACCCTCAACACTGGCCGAAAAGGAAGGCCGAGAGGCCTAGGGGCTCACATTGGCCTCTGGGAGGCCTGGAAAGGATGACACAAGGCTAGGAGAGGAGGACACTGGCCTTGGAGAGGCTAGATCTGGGCTTGGGAGGCTTGAAACTTGAAACTCTTGCTTCAGAAAAATTAATTTGCTTAAGATCTGAATTTTACAGAAAATTCTTTAATGGCTGGCCTTGCAAAATTTTTAGAGGCTAGATCTTACCCTCATGGGCCTAGATCTAGCTCTATTCGAGCTATCTCCACTTGATCTCACCTGCTAAAATAAATTTACAAATACCCAAAACCCCAATATATACAAAAATCTCAAAACCCTCAAACTCCAATTAGAAAAATAATTTACAAAAATACATTATACAAAATTATTTACAAATATACAAATATACAAGGCTTTTGAAATAAATTTTGAAAAATATAATTTTTTAGATTTTTTTTTTTTGGATAAATTGCTAAGTGTTGTTTAAAAAATAGATGCAAGCTACAACCTCAGCGAAGTTAAATCAATCATATAAATATTCAGATTCCAAACAAGGTCGACCTACTTCCACAGTTTGTGAACTTTGATCCCAAGGATTGGGGAACCTGCAAACACTATATATTTTTCTTCAAGAAAGTTTGTTAGACATATGGCGAATTAGATCACCGAAGATAGACCCAATATCTACCAATAGAATGTTCTTATCACCATCTAATGAAAAACAAATCAGTGAACAATAGCATTACATCAACTTTTTTTCTGCAGAATTTTTTTAGCCAAACATTAGATGGCTTGAGACTCAAATGACTCTCTATTTATAGATAAATCCTCCAAGTGGAAAAACACCGGCTAGTTGGATTGATCTTCGTCAAATGAATCTCGGTCGTTGAAACAATTATTTTTAATGAATTTTCGAATTTCTCATTAAACCCATTTTTTATTAGCTCAAAAATTTGACATTGACTTAATCACCAAGGTCCAAGGGTCCAATTTTTCTTGAAATTTCCAATATTCCCTTGGTGGGGGACCTCCAAAAATTAATTTCTTTGATACCCACAAATTTTTCCACTGAGAATTTAATTTCTCTAATACTCTAATTTAGGCTCTAATTAATTAATTTTATGGCTTAGGATTAATTTAATTTTTTCAGAAAAATTAATTAATTGACACTCGAGGGGATTTAATATTTTTTCCACCCTCTAATATTTTAGCCATGGTGTCTAAGTATGAGGGACCATGCTTTAATTTTTTTTTTCATAAGATTTTTACATTTCAACCCTAAAAGTGGGAAAACTCGTTCGATATAGACTCTTAAATTACACACCCAATTTTGCGACACTGTATGATTTAGTAGACCAAGTGATTTATAATAAAATAATTTAGCCATCTAGCTTAAATTATTCCCAAATCACTTTTACATAAGACTTGACTAAAACACTAGGACTCACTTAAGACTTTGACGAAGAATTCCACCCTAGCTTTGGGGTGAGGTTGGAGGGCAAAACTCTGCCGACCATCTATGTTTAGAAACACAGATGAGTCAGTGAGACAAAAAATCTCGTAGGATGAAATTTTCTCCAAAAAAATAGGCTTACCTAGGTTGTTACATACATATAAGGTTCTACTAGCATCATTTTCATTACAAATTTGTAGAATCTGTTTACAATAACTCAAAAAACAACTGATTGATGATCTCATCATTTTGAAACAATTGGTAGATCTGCTTCCTTGGAACTTTGACAATAAGTGTGCAACAGGACCAAAATTGACCCTGGAAGCACTAAATTTGGTTAATGAAAAGTGTATTTTTGAAGTCAAGCCCACAATTACACAAATTGTTAAGGTCAGCCTAAGAGGCTAATTAGCCCTCCTCCAATGCCTATAAATACATGATTCATCAACCTCATTTGTACAAACTCATCACATACATCTTCTCTTCATTGGTTCATACAAATTGCAGGAATTCACGTGTTGTTACAGGAATTCACGTGT
This sequence comes from Pinus albicaulis, assembly GCA_034641835.2. Taxonomy (NCBI): domain Eukaryota; kingdom Viridiplantae; phylum Streptophyta; class Pinopsida; order Pinales; family Pinaceae; genus Pinus; species Pinus albicaulis. Next base: position 1,105,128,579 of record CM076577.1, read on the forward strand.
GGTTACAAGAATTCGCGATTACAGGGATTCACGTGCTATTACAAGAATTCACGTGTGATTACAAGAATTCGTGTATGGTTGCAGGAATTTGCTATTACAGTAATTCCTTGTATTCGTGTGTGTTACAAGAATTTGTATTTGCAGAAACATCAGATTTATATTGGTTTGGGTAATTTGCAAAAGTCAAGTCACATTGACTTTCACTCTCATAATTTTACTTTATTGGACATTCACTCTTTGCTAAACATTTGATATTTGATAATAAGAAGGATTGATTAGGGGTTTTCCCCATCTTGGGGTTTTTTCCCTGGCTTTAGCCCAATATTGGTGTTCTCTTGTCTTGACTTGTCTTTTGCATTTTATTGTTCTTGTTCTATCTACAGTTATTGTCAATGTGAATTAATGGTTTATGTGATTGCTATTGGAAATTAAAGTGGAAATTATCATTGGGATAATAAAAGGCCATTGAAGTAATTGTTACAAGCATAGAACATATCATTGTTATTTAAAATTAAAATTGTATAAGAGCCCAGGTGAGGAGAAGCCTAAGCAAGAGAGAAAAGCAATCACTAAGATATCCGTTGGACAAAGATTATTGGATAAGTCTCCATGGTCTCTACATCTTACTTCAAGACTGAGGATAAGCTTAATGACAAGTTTGACTATCATGCATGGAAGATGACTTTGGATCTGACTTTGGAAGAGCATGAAGTATTGGAATATGTGCAGGGAAAAGTGGTGGAGCCTCTTCAAATGCACCTGTTGTTGCAAGGACAAAATATAGAAAAGGTGAGGTCAAAGCTAAGAAAATCTTGATTGACTCCATTCAAAAGCATTTGGTTGCCTATATTTATGATTTGGGAACTTCTAAGGAGATTTATGATAAGTTGGTTGGGATGTTCAAAGAGAACAACGCAAATCAAATCCTCTTTCTCAAAAACAAGCTAAAGGATATTAAGATGGATAAAAGGGAGTCTATCCAATCCTATTTTATGAGAATAACTCAAATCAAGAATGACCTGCTATCCATTAGAGAAGTCACTGTTGACAGGGAACTCACTCTCATTACTCTTGGAGTTCTTTGAAGACCACGGGATACATTTGTCACCACCATTCTCAATAATGACAGGATACCTGGTTTCGATGAGCTTCTGTCTAGATGCACTCAAGAGGAAACAAGGATGATGGAGAGAGATAAGTCCTACAATGGAAATGAACCTACTCCTTTCTCTGCACATGCTAAAAGGAGAAATGATGCTGGTCCATCTAATTCAAGGAGACAAGGTTAAGGATCTAAGAAGGGATTCATAGGAAGAGGCAAAAGAAGATGCTACAATTGCAATTGTTATGCTAGAGAATGTCCTCACAAGAAAAATCGTACAAGGGATGACAACAACAACAATTTCAAAAGCAATAGCAATGAAAGGAACAACAGGTATAACAATAAATGAAAGAGGAATGCTCCTGCTGCTCGAGAAGGAAATAATCGGCCTCCCAAGAGGACAAGAAATGCCAGGTATGATGAAAATAATGTTGTAGAAAAACAAGATGAGTTCTATCTAATTTCTGCTCTATCTACTGCCTCTCCTCCGGATACTTTGGATCGTTAGTTAATTGATAGTGGAGCCTCAAGGTATTTCACTAGATATTAGGAGGCCCTCTCAAATTTAGTTGAGAGGAAAACTAATATAAAAATTATTCTTGGAGATACTGTCACCTACCCCGTAAAAGGGATAGGATCTGTCACTCTTCACTTGAACTATGGTCAAACCATTCATCTTTAGGAAGTCTTGTATGTGCTCAATTTGAAGAAGAATTTGGTGTCTATCTCTGCGATGGAAGACAAAAGGCTTCAAGGTAGCTTTCATTGATGGAAAGGTGCGTGTATGGCATAAAAATTTCAAAGATGATTTTACTCTTGAATTTAGGGTTGATGGTCTTTATCAAATTGGTGGAAGCCCTTTGGGAGCATTGGCAAGTGATACTTCTATTCAATGTGAGACATAGCATTTGAGATTTGACCATCTACATTACAAAGCCTTACCTGGGGTAAGGAAAATGGTCACTGGGATGCTCGAGATTCATATGAACCATGAAGGAGTCTGTCAACGTTGTGTCGTTGGGAAACATACAAAGGGACCATTCCCTTCTAGTGAAAGCAAGACAACTGATATTCTTCAATTGATCCATTCTGACCTGTCTGGTGCCTTGCCCATAACTAATTAGGAGGATACACATATTATGCAATTTTTGTGAATGACTTCTCACACAAAACATGAATTTATTTCTTGAAAAGGAAGGATGAAGTGCTCAAGTGGTTTCGTTCTCTCAAAGTGTTGGTGGAAAATCAAACAAGGAAGAAGATCAAGATGTTAAGGACTGACAATGGAACTGAATATGAATCCATTAAATTCAATGAATTTTCTAAAGAAGCTGACATTAAGAGGGAGACAACTATTCCATACACTCCAGAACATAATGGTGTTGCTGAAAGAAAGAATCAAACTATCACGGAAACCACTCGTGCCATGATCTATGATCAAGGTCTATCAAAATTTTTGTGGGGAGAAGCTGCCAACACTGTTGTATATGTTCAAAATAGGAGTCGTCGCCAAGCTTTGGATTTCAAGGTGCCCGAAGAAGTTTTCACTAGTAAGAAACCTGATGTTTCTCATTTTAGAATCTTTGGTTGTCCTATGTATTTTCATGTGCCTAAAGAGAAAAGGAATAAGTGGGAAGCTTTTGGGAAGAAAGGTGTATTCGTTGGATATCGTGAAAATTCAAAGGCATATAGAGTTTATGTACCTGGTCAAAGAGACATAGAAGTATAGATGTTACCTTTGATGAAGTCACTGCCCTTGGAAAAGCCAAAGATCTCCCCATTTCATGGAAGGATGATTATGCTACTGAAAAACAAGTAGAACCTCCGATGGATGAGCCTATGTCCGATGTTGATGGCCCGATGGATCCTCTTGATCTACTTCCTGGTGATCCCTCTACCTCAAGGAAAAGACTACTGTGGCTCAAGGACACACTTGAAGACGCTGAAAAACATTCTGCTCCAAGAGGGGAACGTTTCGAGAAAGTAAGAAGCCCAACAGGTATCAAGGGTACTTGGCTGCCATGAGTGGTGTATCGAGCAACTGGTGCAAATACCAGTGGAGGTTTGGCAAAAGGCAGTCGATATTTTCCTTTCTCAAGGGAAATACATTGTGAAGCTCTTAAAAAGATGTGGGATGGTGGAATGCAAGTTTGTGTCTACTTTGATGGAACCAAACATCAAGAAGCTATGTGGAAATGTTGCTGGTCCCGAATTAGCAAATCCTTCTGAATATAGACAACTTGTGGGGGCCCTAATATTCCTGGTAAACTCCCGACCAGACATATTCTTTGCTATAAATACCGAGTTAATTTATGGTTGAGGCTCATCACATACATTGGGTTGCTGCAAAGAATCTCTTAAGATATCTTCATGGCACTATCAACTATGATCTGAGGTATACTGCCGAGAATTTGAGGCTACATGGGTATTTTGATGCTAATTGGGCTGGCAGTGTGGTGCATAGAAAGAACACGCCATGATGTTGCTTCTCTTTGGATTTGCTTCAATTTCTTAGATGAGCAGGAAGCAAAAATCAGTTGCTCTAAGCACCATCGAGGCTGAATATATTTCAGCTAGTGTGGCTTGTTGTGAAGCTATGCTATTTGAGCATGTGTTGGATACCACCATCATTTATTGCGATAACCAAAGTGGGAGTCACCTTTCAGAGAATCCCGTGTTCCACGACCACTCCAAGCATATTGATATCAGGTACCACTTTATCCAGGATATGGTACAACGGAGAGAAATAAGGCTCCAACACATCAGGTTTGATGTATAGGTTGCTGACATCCTCACAAAGCCTTAGGGGAAGGCCAAGTTCTTAGCCTTCTGAGAGAGGCTTAGAGTTGTGGAAAGAACCTCCCATGATGGTCCCGTTTGAGTTGGACATTGAACTCTGGGAGCTATTGGGGGCCTGAGGTACTTCTTGTAGCTATATGAGGCTTGAGCACAGGGTGAGTGGTTCACCTTCCCCTGTGGAGTGTATACCCCCAATTGATCGAGCACTGGGTGAGTGGTTCACCTTCCCCTGTGGAGTATATACCTGTGGAGACACTATTTGAGCGTAGGGTGAGCGATTCACCTTCCCCTATGGTTGATGACATATGCATAGGATGAGTGGTTCACCTTCTCTTGCGGATGCCCCAACATACATCCTACCCTTACAGTCTGGTACTCTTGGGAAGTACGTCTCATTTGGCCAATGAGTTGGGAAAAGTAGTTAGGGACCATAACACTATAGATGGATGCATCATTACTGCTGTATTCCCTATGTCTAGGATGCATGATGTACAACAACTTGATCATTTAGGATCAAGTCCGATTGGGCTTCTACTGCTGGTTTTGTGGACTGACTTTCGTTAGTGGATAATGTTAATGTCTTGTGACTCACTCTCGATTAATCCTTATTATATATATCAATCTTCAACAGAGATGAGGTGAGATGTCGAGATTGTACGTGATGACATGACGATGGATGGATATTCATAGGTGGAATTCTCTCTAGTTGAGAGGGAGTGTTAAAATGTGCAACTAGGGCCAAATTCCACTTTGGGCAGCTCATTGACCTAAGATGATGTTTGAACAAAATTCCTCTTTTTGAGAGGACCAAAATTGACTCTAGAAGCACTGAATTTGGAAAAGTGTATTTTTAAAGTCAAGCCCATGGGTACACAAATTGTTACGGTCGGCCTAAGAGGCTAATTATCCCTCCTCCCATGCCTATAAATACATGATGCATCAACCTCATTTGTACACACTCATCACATACATCTTCTCTTCATTGGTTCATAGTCATACAAATTGCAAGAAGTTGCGTGCTGTTACAAGAATTCACGTATGGTTACAAGAATTTGCGAATACAGGAATTCGCTATTACAGGAATTCGTGTATGGTTACAGGAATTCATGATTACAGGAATTTGTGTGCTATTACAGGAATTCACATATGGTTACATGAATTCGCATGATTACAGAGATTCACGTATGATTGCAACAATTTGCTATTACTGGAATTCGTTGTATATACGTGTGGTTACAGGAATTTGCATTTACAGAAAGATTAGATTTATATTGGTTTGGGTAATTTTGCAAAAGTCAAGTCAATTGACTTTGACTCTCATCATTATACTCTATTGGACATTCCCTCTCTGCTGAACCTTTGATATTTGATAATAAGAAGGATTGATTAAGGGTTTTCCCCATCTTGAAGCTTTAGCCAAATATTGGTGTTCTCTTGTCTTGATTTGTCTTCTGCATTTTATTGTTATTATTCTATGTACAGTCATTGTCAATGTGAATTAATGGTTTATGATTGCTATTGGAAATTTAAGTGGAAATTATCATTGGGTTAGTAAAAGGTCATCTAAGTAATTGTTACAAACATAGAACATACCTTTGTTATCTAAAATTAACTGAAATTAATTCTCCAAGGGATCAGTGTTGACGAAACGGACAGGCCATAGGCCCACCGTTTACAGATCAACATGTCCTGTTACTTAGGTAGGATGGTCACAGGAGATGTGAATCTGGGTTGGATGGTGATGTCCTTGAGAAGACTTTTTTGTCTGGGCTAATTTTGTGAGCATGTTTAAGTGAATTGGTCCTGATTGCACTAGAATTCGTGGAGGGTTATTCTTGGGTTGTAAATTTGTAATAGGTTTTTCCACCAGGTTGATGTTCTTTGTTATCTGGAGTCTGGACCAGCCTTTTTGGCCATGAAAATTTAAATTATCTTTTCTAGCTTCCATTGGATAAACTGGTTATTATTTTATGATGTGTTCAACACTTGCCCGGTATGGAAATGAAGAGTTTGACTTAATCGAAATATAACTTACAAATCTCCTTTATTTTCCTCCTTACTCTAGTCTTCTGGTTCCTGTAACTTGAATTGCCACGACACATTTACTTCTTGGATGCTTTTTGATCCTATGGGACCCGTTTTCAGAGGGCACGAAGTGAATTTTGCAGCTGTAGCCACTGTTTTTGATGTGGAGTTGCCTTCAATATTCCTTCTTTGTTGGTGGTAGTCTCGGATTTTTCAAGGGACATGTAGAGGAGCACCAGTAATCCCATTAACTATGGCAAATATCATTTCAGTTATCTGTTGAGTGCATCAGTCCAAAACCGCATCCTTCTGCTAGCCTAGGTCATAAAGTAATAGGATATAACAATCCCTTAGCAAAGAAACTTCTAAGATCGTATCCCATTCTGGGTAAACCACGAGTTATATCTCTTGGTATGCTAAACTTTCTATATGATTTTACTTTTTGCATTGACTGGAGTGTTTCTTTCTGAACCGGTAAAGGTTATTGTTGTTCCTTTTTTTAAAGAAAAGAGGAAACATCCGCATTAATTTGGTATTTGATAGAAAGACTGTCAGTATATTCGTAATGCATGCTGAATGAATATTGCAGAATTAATGGAAATAAGTAGAATATCTTATCGTATCTCGCGTTATGTGGGATAATATTCTCCAAGAAGTTTCAGAGTTGACCACTTAATAAAATCATCTTCTTTCTATCTCAATTTTTGATTCATGTTTCATTCGTCCAGCCTCATGCGGGACACAAAATTTCACAGTAGACCACTTTCATAAAATTGATTTATTAGTCTTTGGAAGATTGATTAAAATGCACCCACTTTGTACTTTTGTTTTCCGACAGGTGGAAAGGCTCGTTGAAGTAAGTTTTCCCGATCCTGCAGATTTCGAGAAAGCTAAGAAGGCGTTAAAGGTGAGAACATTGCCTTTTGGGTACCTTATTTTATTTTTTCTATTTAACTTTAATCTAGACAATAGTTGTGTTACTTAAGTCCAATTAATGTTACTGCGAGAGTGGAGTCTGTGGCAGCTTTCTGTTACTGACTGTCAGATAATTATTTTCTAACAGGATCATGAATTATCTCTACTGGAAGCAATTGAGAGATTAGCTGAAGTGTCTGATGGTGAGAGCCATGTTTATAGATGTTTTGATTAAACTTCCGTACTTTCGTGCAGCATTCTAATATTGCTGCTCTTTCCCATCAAAATTTAAATATCTTTTTTTGGCAGATGATGGACGGAACCCTCCATCACGTACACACTCCGTTGACTACAGTAGAGTGTGATAAACTAACAGAAACAAACATGCCTCTGCAGATGAGTATGACACTGAAGACGATGCCAGGGGAGAAGGCTCAGACAGAGAGCATTTTGTTGGGGAAGGTGGTGTAGCTTCAGACAACATGCAAGATGGATACGATGCAGATGAATATGGTTGATTCTTTGAGACTCAATTTCAATCCATTCTTTAAAGATTTGTTTATGGGAAATCTCATGCTTGATTGGCTACTGGATAGCACAACGAAGGCATGGCGATAAGTGTTCGGGTTCTTTTGTTAACAATGCCTGGTTACCTTCAAATTAATTCTGTCTTCTCTCTTGAAATAAATTACTCGACATGCTAAAGCACTAGAGCAGGCCACTTTGAGAAGTTTCAAATCTGCCAATTTGGCGGAAGGGACTGCAGAGATTATCCCTCTTTTCTTGGTACGAAAATAGGAGCTTTCTTTTTAGTGCATTTCTTGACTTCTTGTAAGAAATTGAAGGAATTGTATTTTGATATCTGAATGCTAACCAACATTTAAACTTAACGCTCTGTTACTTCTGGGTGGTTTCGTTGATTGTATCTCTTCGGAGGAGTTACGAAGCCAGTTGTAGGAGGAGCAAACCCCAAATTGTGCTGTGGTGTAATATAACTTGGCATTGAGTACACAGCATGAGTAAGGGTACCATAGCTTTCCCAATATGCAAACTGACTTGTCTCTTTGTATGAGATATTTTTTTGCATAGATTGTGAATTGCACATTTTTTTAAGTTGTCGAATCTTCAACAGTTTTGCTAAACGAAGTATTGCTAAACAAAGTTACAGTCGGGAGTCGAGAGGTTGACCACAATGCATACGTTTATTAATGTGAACATCTTATATCGATGCAATATTTCAGAGTCTATTGAGAAAAGATTATGTTTTAATTCAAGCCTCTTCTCATTACAAGGAATTGGAAAATCATGCACATGAACTTGAGAAAGATTCCTCCGCTGAAATTTTGGCATCAAGTGTCTTTCAAGAGATCAGTGTTTCCATATTCTTCATCTTGAGCCTGCACCACCTGGTCCGACTTAACGTTCATGATGGCTATGCAGATCAGCATCCCCCTTGTGGGAGGACACCAACCACTTTTTCGAGGAATCAAACCACAATGAGGGATACAGCATTTCACTTTCACCGACCTTGTTGCTCTGATTAGTGTTGTTTCCCCTTGGTGTTTCCAAGTTTTCACATACACATTCTTTGACAAGAAATGGACATCTTTTTAAAGTATGAATAGCTAGTGACTACTTTTTTCTTTGATGTATTAGCGATCGCATTTTTAAGAGTGGCATAACATTTCATATGAAGGGTTTATCATATTGTAATAGTCAATGCCGAAAATTAAAATCCAGATTATCTTTCAATTGAAAAGAGAAATTCATTGCAGTTCGACATCTCTCGTAAACATAAAGTTCGATAAACTGTAGATTTCCACTTAGTCATCCCAATGGAGGAGATACACGTCTCTTCATTGGCTTCCATGCTTTATAGTTAGTATCCCTTTCAACTTCACGTAAAATATGGTCCTGCATTAAGCTATAGACATTTTATACTATCCAGATTATTCATGTAAAAAGCCTTCTATCTGTTATCATTTCTTTATTCGGTACACTCAAATCCTATATCACAAGTTTCAATACTTACTGGAAACATGAAAATGCTATGTCATTGTTGCAATTTATTTGGATACATCTCAATTCACTTGAGTTTTGCTCCGTATCTGTCCTGGTAGTTCTATTTTTTGGATAAAAGTGACTTAATTCGAGAAATAAGATATATGTTGAGGACATGTACAAAAGGAATTGACACCTACTTCATTAAAATCGGAGGGATCCATAGGTTTAGACATTTTTGTGTATTTTTTGATTGAGTGTTTTTTTAAAATGATTCAAACTTGTTTTTCACACAAGCAACAATTACTCTTTTAAATAACATTGGGAAAAAATGCCTTGCCAAGTTATGGACGTGTACGTGAGCACAGGCATAAGCATCTCATTATCTCATTTTATTATAGAGATAAACCTGGTGGATGTAAGAAGAGCACCCTGCTTTCACCAATCCCAGAATCGACCATTGATCATTTTGATTGAGTTTTTCAAAGTTAGATAATAAAAATATCTCAATTTGGTTGTTTATTGAATTAATTGAATTAATTAATTTGATGACTCGATTGCTTAATTCTTTCAATCGCAGAGCATGTAATGGATACACACTCCTATAACTGTCAATTCATTGTTTTCATAGTAGCAAATAGCATTGCGTCAATGTACAAAATAACAGAAGATTGTTCAGTATGATGAGAATAGCTAACATCAAACATTCATTATAATTTTGTTATTCATATAAATATGTTACAGACATCAAACACCCATCATATTTCAGTTCTTCATAAAAAGGAACAATGCAGTCAATGGATTATCACATTCAAAGCAATTATAACAAATACATGAAAATGACAAAGGATTTACAAAAATACACAACAATATGATTTTTTAGTATTAGTAATGGATCTTTCCAGGACAAAATTGATATTAATTTATTATTATTATTTTTTATGAATATTTATGGTTTTAAGTAAAATAAATCTACAAAGCTATTTTGCTCGAGCATATTGAATGGATATTTTTTTTTTCAACATCAATTCTGTACAATTAATAAAAATCTGTTAGAAATTCCATCACTATAGATATTTGGTATCTAACATTCTTTTTTTATATCCATTATGGACTTGCTTGATTTAGGTTACTAGCGTTCAAATTAAAATTTGAGGGTCTAAATAGTAATAACTCTGCCATTTCCTTTTTAATTGAATAATTGATTGATTTAATTCTGGCAAAATAATAAATTGAATATATATATTTTTAAAATTTTAAAATTTTATGTTTTCTTTGCATTGATTAATGATATGGTTAAACAAATAATATCAATGTTGCAACAAAGAATATGAAGAATATAGACAAGAAATATAAAACAATTTAACAAATAAAATGAAGAGTGTTAACTCTTGAAAATGCATTGGTTATTTTTGCAATTTTATGGGCTTTATTGTTTTCTTCTCATCAAACACAATAGAAGACCTTTGGAGTTCAGCAACAATAATAGGTTGATCAGAGATTTTCTAGTCTCGAGACTTTGTGGAGAGACTAAAATATATGAGTTTTTCATAACCCAGGAATTTTTCTGGAAATTCCTCCTAGAAGTGTCTCAATTAGATTATTAGCCTATTTTCAAATATTTCCTATGTCTAAACTTAGGAAAATAGGTTAATTAATTAGTATTAATTAAGAAATGTATAAATCATCTGAAAACTCACACAGATCGACCTAGAAATAATCTCAACGATCGATTATGCTTCAATCTTGGTCATTGAAGTCCCAATTAGAGATTGATTTCCTTGGGCAGTTTGATTTTCCAGAGAGTAATAGTAGTTGCCAGAAGAGTTCAAGCAAGAGAAGGGAAGTGGAGACAGAGAGGCTCAGAGACATTTAGTTAGAGGAATTTTTTCCAGTTTCAGAGAGTTAGAAAGAGCAAGAGGCTACACAAAGCCTCAAGAGGGCAATTCGATCCAGCTAAAGAGGATCTCGTTTTCAGTTCCGAAGGCCGGGAATGGTTTTTAGAAGGCCGAAGAGAGAGTTTCTTAGTCAGTAGCAGGCAAGATGACTAGATTGACAACTGATTCAGGTAGAGTGTTTGAGGGACTGCGCTAGGGTGACACAAGGCCTACACTAGGGTGATGCAAGGCCTATGCAAAGCTGCTTGCACGACTAGCTTTTCAGAGGTAGTCAAGTGTCGTGATTGCTTGGGGTGAGGATAAAATCCCACAATATATTTTCCTAGTATTCATCTTGGATAGATTCGTCAATTTGGCGATATTTATTGTACTCAAAATTTCTCATTGATGCTTAATAAGAAAGGCCCTCAGCTGCTGCACCGATTTTTCCAAGTAATTGTCTATTTTGTGTGTGTGTGTGTGTGCCAGTAGTTTCTCAGATTCTAGTTTATCTTCCGAAGTATTTAATTTGGTGAAAATTGCAGTTGTGAATTATTGATTGTGTATGGGAAAATAAATTGTTAATTAATTTATAGTTAGAAGAATAATTTCCAATTGCTGCAATAGTTGAAAATTTCACATGGTATTAGAATGATTTTGATTAGATGGGGAAGCTTAGAAGCATAAACAAAAATTCATTGTTCAGAGGGAGCAACAAGACAAATTTATGGAGGTTGCGCAAAGCCTAAGCTAGGAAATGCGAGTTGCTTGGGGAAATTCGTTTTTTCAGTTCATGTTGGCAGAAAAATTCGGCTTGCCAATTGAGTGAGTCTATCAAGCAGAGGGAGCAACAACTCAATAGCTTTTGCTGATCCTATTCCTTGTTTAGGTACATAAGGGTTTTGCAGCAATTTGCAGTAGCAAAATCAACACTAGGTGGAAGAGAAAGACACACAAAGATAATTTCTCTTCGAGGGTTTCTAGCCTAGAAATCTGATTTTACTAGTTGTAGTCAGTAGTTGTAGACAATTTTTCTCACTCTAGAAGGGAGTGTAGATAACAAATTCAATAACCAAACAGAGGAAGAGGGAGATTTTTGATCATATTCAACGATGAACACAACTGGCCTTAGAGATTAGGATAGGTTGGAGGGAGCCTCCAACTTTGTCATCTGGAAGGCTAGGAAGTCCTTCCTTATGGATGAATATGGCCTAAAATCCTATGTAGATAATGTGGTGGCAAGTTGTCAAGATGCAAATCAACTAAAGGAATACAGGAAAGAGATGACAAAGGTGAAGCAATTGATATTGAATGGAGTCCGTGACCGTATAGTCTCGCATGTATCTGACAAGAGTACTGTCAAAGAAATGTGGGACACTCTTGACCAACTATATCATAATTTTTCTGAGCAACGGAAGTGTTCCTGCAGGAGAAGCTGAGAAACATCAGGATGCAGAAGGGTGAAGGCATAGATCACTTCCTCACCAGGATTTAGAAGCTCTATGATCAACTTGCAGCCATTGAGGAGGCACCTCAACTGACATAGCTTGTATGTTTGGCACTGAACAATGTCTCAGAGGAGTGGTAAGTCTTTGTCCAAAGTATCTTGGGTTGAGACCAATCGCCTAGATGGGACATGATGTGGTCAGACCTACGAGAGGAGTTGAGGCGAGCTTATTTTGAAGAGCACCATCAGTAGAAGCAGTAATAAGGGCACAAATGGTGAGAAGGAAGAGGAGAATGTGGCCCTAACATCAAAGGGTCCCGGTCGGGGACAGGGGGAGAAGAAGAAGAAGGACCTATCTAAGGTTAAGTGCTTTAGGTGTGGCGAGTTTGGCCACTACAATACTTAGTTTCCTCTCAGGAGGAAGGACAAGCAAGAGAAGCAGGACCAGGCGACAACGTCTGCAAAGATAGATAAGTTGTCCTCTAGGTTGGAGGAATATTTTTCCATGTGTGCAGTTATACCTCCAGTTGTAAGGTGGGGCGATATAGAGTTATAGTCCCAAAGCTGAAGAGGTTGGACAAGGTCCATTGAGGTGTTCTCATGGATCATTACCTTGCTATAGGGGCCCACAATATTCAATAGCAGGATGGATCAATGTTAGTTGATGTAGTTGGATTCCAGAGTGACAGTTGCAGACTAGTAGCAGTCAGGTGTTGAGGAGCACAATGCAGTGTTAACAACAGAGTAGGAGGCTCAATAGCAGAGTCAACAACAACCCAAATTCCTTAGTGGACAGTGCAAAGGCTAGTAGCAATTAGATGCTCAAGAGACAGATGCAACACAAAGACACAGATGGATGCTTCTCAATTGCAGTAGTTGTAGTTGCAACTAAAACATATAAGAGGGAGCTACAATGCAGATGCAGGGTTGGAAAGAATATAGCAGTGTCAATAGCAACAGCATATTTCAGAGTGGTTGGTGGTAGTGGTAGTGAGTCACTGTGGCCAAACATCAACAACATACAAAGGGTGATACAAAGACAGGGTGTTGTTGCAGTAGTGTAGCATTAGAACACCTTCCTTGCTAAGAAAGAGTGTTATTTTTTTGTAGCATCAAAGGTGTTCTAGTCTTGAAACTTTGTGGAGAGGCTAAAACATAGGAGTTCTTTGTAACCCAGAAATCATTTCTAGAAATTCCACCTAGAAGTGTCTCAATTAGATTATCAACATATTTTTAAATATTTCTTAAATATTAGGAAAATGGGTTAATTAATCAAAATTTGATTATGAAAGATGTGAATCATCTAGAAACTCACATGGATTGATCAAAAAATAATCTCAGCCATCAATTATGTTTTAATCTTGAGTGTTGGAGTCCCAACTAGAGATTATAAGAGGAGGTCGATGGGTAGATGGAGAAACACACACTTGTGATCGATTTCCTTGGGCAGTTTGATTTTCCAGAGAGCAACAACAGTTGCCGGAAGAGTTTGAGCCATAGAAGGGAAGTAGAGACAGAGAGGGGATGAGACAATGAGTCTGGAGGATTTTTTTCCAGTTCCGGAGAGTTAGAAAGAAGAGGCTGAGATTTTCTCCAGGAGGCTGCGCAGAGGCAGTGTAGAGCCTCAAGAGGGCAATTTGATCCAGCCGAAGAGGAGCTCATTTTCAGTTCCAGAGTCCAGCGAAGTTTTCTAGAAGGCCGAAGAGACAATTTCTCAGTTAGTAGTAGGCATGAAAACTAGTATGACAGTTGATTCGGGTAGAGCGTTTGAGGGATTGTGCTAGGGTGACGCAAGACATGCATTGGGTTGGTTGGATGACTAGATTTTTGGAGGCATTCAAGTGTCAGGATTTCTCGGAGAGAGGGTAAAATCCCTTAGTATATTTTTTCCAGTATTCCTCTTGGATAGATTCTCTAGTTTGCCGATATTTATTGAACTCAGAATTTCTCACTGCTGCTTAATAATTAAAAATCTTAGTTGTTGCACTAGTTTTCCCAAGTTGGGGTTTTCCGGGGACTTTTTCCCAAACATCATTGTGTCAAATATCTGTGTGTGTCAGTGTTTTCTCAGATTCTAGTTTATCTTCAGCAAAATTTAATTTGGCGAGAATTGCAGTTGTGAATTATTTGTTTTTTGTATGGGAAAAAAATCTGTTAATTAATTTACAATTAGAAGAATAATTTCCAGTTGTTGCAATAGTTGAAATTTCACATGGTATCAGAGTGATTTTGATTAGACAGGGAAGCTAAAAAACATAAACTGAAATTTGCTGTTCAGAGGGAGCAACAGGACGAATTTATGGAGGCTATGCAGAGCCTAAGCTAGGCAGTGCAAGTTGCTTGGGGAAGTTCAATTTTTTTGTGTAAGTGCGCAGAAAAATTTGGCTTTCGAGTTGAGTAATTCTAACAAGTGGAGGGAGTAACAACTCAATAATTTTCGCTGATCAGATTCATTTTTTGGGCGTGGAAGGGTTTTGCAGTAGTTTGCAATAGTAGAATCAATGCCGGGTGGAAGAGAAAGGCACATAGGGATAATTTCTCTCAGAGGGTTTCTAGCCTAGAAATCTGATTTTCCCAGTTGCAGTCGACAATTGCTCTAGATAGTTTTTCTCACTCCAAAAGGGAGTGCGAATAACAGATTCAACAACCAAGCAAAGGAAAAGGGATATTTTTTATCAGATTCAAAGATGAACACAACTCGACTTAGATACTAGGATAGTTTGGAGGGACCCTCCAACTTTTTCATCTGGAAGGCTAGGATGTCCTTCCTTCTGGATGAATATGGCCTGAAAGCCTATGTAGATAATGTGGTTGAAGTTAAACTAGATTCATATCAACTGAAGGAATACAAGAAAGAGATGGAAATGGTGAAGCGATTGATCCTGGATGGATTCCAGGACCATATAGTCTCACATGTATTTGGTAAGAATACTACTAAGGAAATGTCAGACACTCTCGACCAGCTATATCAGAATTCTTCTGAGCAACGAAAGATTTAACTGTAGGAGAAGTTGAGAAACATCATGATGCATAAGGGTGAAGGCATAGATCCCTTCCTCACTAGGATTCACAAGGTTCGTGATCAACTTGCAACCATTGGGGATGCGCCTCAATCGATAGAGCTTTTATGTTTGGCACTAAACAATGTCTTAGAGGAGTGGCAAGTCTTTGTCCAAAGTATATTGGGCTGAGACCAATATCCTAGATGGGACAGGATGTGGTCAGACCTACAGTAGGAGTTGAGGCGAGCTCTGTTGAAGAGCACCAACAGAGGAAGCAACAATAAGGTAACGAAGGGTGAGAAGGAAGAGGAGAATGTGGCCCTAGCATCAAAAGGTCCTAGTCAGGGACAAGGGGAGAAGAAGAAGAAGGACCTATCTAAGGTCAAGTGGTTCAGGTGTGGCGAGTTTAGCCACTACAGTACTTAGTGTCCTCTCAGGAAGAAGGACAAACAAGAGAAGTAGGACCAAGCGACATCGTCTGCAGAGATAGATAAGTTGTCATCCAAGTTGGAGGAATATTTTTCCATGTGTGCAACTATACATCCAAGAGTGATGTGGGATGATATGGAGTTATAGTCCCAAATTTGCAGAGGTTGGGCAAGGTCCACTGAGGTGTCCTCGTAATGGATCATTACCTTGCTACAGGGGCCCACAATATTCAGTAGCGGGATGGGTCAATATTTGTTGATGCAGTCAGATTCCAGAGTGATAATTGCAGATTAGTAGCAATCAAGTGCTGAAGAGCACAATGCATTGTTGAAAATAGTAGCAGATATTCCTTATGAAGGCTAGTAGCAGTCAGATGCTCAAGAGACAGATGTAGCACAAAGACACAGATAGTTTTGTATTTTTGGATGTTTCTTAGTTGTAGTAGTTGCAGTTGCAACAACAAAAAATGAGAGGGAGTTGCAGTGCAGATGCAGGGTTGGCAACAATATCACAGTGTCAGCACCAGCACAGATGCAAAATCATAGTTGCGCAGTGGTTCGTGCAAAGTGGCAGTCAGTCACAGTGGCTAGACATCAACAAAATATAGAAGGTGATAGAGAGACATGGTGTTATAGCAGTAGTGCAACACTAGAACTCCTTTATTGCTAAAAGGGAGTGTGAGATTTTTGTAGCATCGAAGGTGTTCTAGTCTTGAAATTTGAGGAGAGGCTAAAAAACAAGAGTTCTCCATAACCCATAAATCGTTTATGGAAATTTCACCTAGAAGTGTCGCAATTTTATTATTAGCCTATTTTTAAATATTTCCTAAGTCTAAACTTAGGAAAATGGGTTAATTAATCAGTTTTAATTGAGAAATGTGCGATTAATCTACAAACTCAAACGAATCGATCCAGAAATAATCTTAGCCATCGATTATGTTTTAATCTTGGTCGTTGGAGTCCCAACTGGAGATTATAAGAGGAGGCCGACGGGTAGATGAAGAACACACACAATTGAGATTATTTCCTTGGGTAGTTCGATTTTCTAGAGAGCTGCACCAGTTGCGAGAAGAGTTCTAGCCAGAGAATGCAAGAAAAGATAAAGAGGGGCAGAGAATATGAGTATGGAGGATTTTTTTCCAATTCCAGAGAGTCAGAAAGATGAGGTCGAGATTTTCTTCAGGAGCTTGCATAGAGGCAACGTAAAGCCTCAAGAGGGAAATTCGATCCAACTGAAGAGGAGCTCCTTTCAGTCCCAGAGGTTAGGGGAGTTTTCTAGAAGGCCAAAGAGACAATTTATCAGTTAGTAGCAGGCAGGACGACTAGATTGGAAATTGACTCAGGCAGAGCATTTGAGGGATTTCACTAGGGTGATGTAAGGCCTGTGTAGAGCTGGTTGGATGGATATCTTTTCAGAGGTAGTCAAGTGCCGATATTTCTCGGAGAGGGTAAAATACCTCAATATATTTTTGTCAATATTCCTCTTGGATAAATTCGCCAATTTGGTGATATTTATTGTACTCATAATTTCTCACTACTGATTAATAATTAAAACCTTCATTTACTGCACCGATTTTCCCAAGTTGGTTTTTTCCAAGGAATTTTGTCCAAAAATAACTATGTTAATTTTTTTTGTGTGTGCGCCAATATTTTCTCAGATTCTAGTTTATCTTCCACATAATGTAATTTGGTGATAACTGCAGTTGTGAATTATTCATTGCTTGTATGGGAAAATAAAATGTTAATTAATTTACAGTTGGAAGAATAGTTTCCAGTTGCTGCAATAGTTGAAAATTTCACATGGTATTTGAGCGATTTTATCATACGGGGAAGCTCAGAAGCGGAAGCATAAATTCACAATTAATAGGAGAAGCATGACAAATTTTTAGAGGTTTTGCAGAGCCTAAGCTAGGCAGTGCGAGTCGCTTGGGGAATTTGGAGTTCTTAGTGTAGGTTGGCAGCAAAATTTGGCTTTCTAGTTGAGTGATTCTAGCAGGAAAAGGGAGCAACAACTCAGTAATTTTCGCTGATCAAATTACTTGTTTGGGCGCAGGAGGGTTTTGCAGCAGTTTGTAGTAACAAAACCATCACTGGGTGGAAGAGAAAGGCACACAAAGATAATTTCTCTCTAAGGGCTTCTAGCCTAGAAATTTGATTTTCCTAGTTGCAGTTGACAATTGCTCCAAATATTTTTTTCTCACTCCAGAACAAAGTGCAAATAATAGATTCAACAACCAAGCAGAGGAATAGGGAGATTTTCGATCAGATGCAGAGATGAACATAACTGGGCTTTGAGATCAGGATAGGTTGGAGGAGCCTCCAACATTGTCATCTGGAAGGCTAGGATGTCATTCCTTCTGGATGAATATGGCCTGAAAGCCTATGTATATAATGTGGTGGAAATTCGTCAGGAGGCACATTAACGAAAGGAATATAGGAAAGATATGGAAAAGGTGAAACGATTGATCCTGGATGGAGTTCAGGACCATATAGTCTCACATCTATTTGGAAAGAATACTGGCAAGTATGTGGGACACTCTTGACCAACTATATCAGAATTATTTCGAGCAACGAAAGACGTTCCTACAGGAGAAGATGAGAAACATCAAGATTCAAAAGGGTGAAGGCATATACACCTTCCTCACCAGGATTCGGGAGGTCTGCGATAATCTTACAATTGTTGGGGAGGCACCTCAACCGACAAAGCTTGTATGTTTGGCACTTAACAATGTCTCATAGGAGTGGCAAGTATTTTTCCAAAGTATCTTGGGCAGGGACCAATTTCCTATATGGGATAGGATGTGGTCAGGCCTACAATAGGAGGAGTTGAGGTGAGCTCTCTTGAAGAAGACCAACGACGAAAGAAACAATAAGGGCATGAAGGGTGATAAGGAAGAGGATAACCTATCCCTAACATCAAAGGGTCCCACTCAGGGAGAGGGGGAGAAGAAGAAGGACCTATCTAAGGTCAAGTGCTTCAGGTGTGGTGAGTTTGGCCACTATAATACTAAGTGTCCTCTCAGGAATAAGGATAAGTAGGACCTGGCATTAGCGTTTACAAAGATAGATAAGTTTTCTTCCAGTTTGGAGAAATATTTTTCCATGTGTGCATTTATACCTCCAGGAGTGAGGTGGGGCGATATGGAGTTATAGTACCAAAGTTGTAGAGGTTGGGCAAGGTACATAGAAGGTGTCCTCCTCATGGATACAAGGGGCCCACAATATTTAGTAGCAATATAGATCAATTTCAGTTGATGCAGTCGGATTACAGAGTGACTTTTGCAGACTAGTAGCAATCAAGTGCTGAGGAGCGTAGTGCAGTGTTGACAACAAAGCAGGAGGCTCAATAGTAGAGTCAGTAGTAGTGCAAATTACTTAGTGGAAAATGTAGAGGCTAGTAGCAGTCAGATGCTTAGGAGATAAATGCAACACAAAGACACATATGATTCAGTATTTTGGATGCCTCTCAGTCGTAGTAGTTGGAGTTGCAAGAACAACAAATGAGAGGAAGTTGCAGTGCATATGCAGGGTTGGCAACAATATAACAATTTAAACAACAATACAAATGCAACTTCAGAGTTGCGCAGTGGTTGGTGGGCAATGGTATTCATTCGTAGTGGTTAGACATCAACAACATACATATAGTGATACAAAGACATGGTGTTGTAGCAGCAGTGCAGCACTAGAACTCCTTCCTCTTTAAGAGAGAGTGTTAGTTTTTTATAACATTGAAGGTGTACTTGTCTCGAAACTTTGCGGAGACGCTAAAACATAATAGTTCTCCATAACCCAGAAATAGTTTATGGAAATTCCACCTAGAAGTGTCTTAATTAAATTATTATCCAATTTTTAAATATTTCGTAAGTCTAAACTTAGGAAAAGGGGTTAATTAATAAATATTAATTGAGAAAGGTGTGAATCATTTAGAAACTCACACAAATCGATCTAGAAATAATCTCACCCATCGATTATGTTTTAATCTTGGACTTTGGAGTCCCAATTGGAGATTATAAGAGAAGGTTGATGCACTAGAAAATTTGGCCAATTTTCCGACGGCGACTTCGTCACTATTTCGACACATTCGTCGCAAGAGCGACAGTTCGAGGTCAGACAAAACGTGGTTAGCCATTACATCGCAATTCCGACGCTTTTCCAAAGTGTCGCAATACCGACACTTTTTCTGACGTTTCCAAACAACCGTCGCTCTTCCGACGTTTTCCAAAGCGTCGCTCTTTCGATGTTACTAAACTGTCGCAATTCCAACGATATTTGGTCCGACGTTTTGGACGTCGCTCTTCCAACGTTTGTTAACTGTCTCTTTTCCGACGTTTGTAGACTGTCGCAATTCCGATAATATGTGGTCCGATGTTTTCAATGTCGCTCTTCCGATGCCTATTAATGTGTTGCAATACTGACACGTTCCCAAGGTGTCGCAATATCGACGCTTTTCAGAAGCGTCGCAATGCCAACGCCAGGAAGAACTGTCGCAATACTGACGGGCATTTAAAAAAATAAAATAAAAATGTAACGTCGTAAGACCGACGAAAAAGGAAAACGTCCA
Organism: Pinus albicaulis; assembly: GCA_034641835.2. Lineage (NCBI taxonomy): Eukaryota > Viridiplantae > Streptophyta > Pinopsida > Pinales > Pinaceae > Pinus > Pinus albicaulis. The sequence continues at coordinate 1,105,148,736 of CM076577.1, forward strand.
TGGCATCGGAAGAGCGACGCTTATAAGGCATTGGAAGAGCGACGACGGGTTCAATTTAAAAAAAAAAAATGAAACTTTAAAATAGGACATAAAATGGTTATAAAACCCATTTAAAATTATCCTTCATGTGGAACTTTACCTTCGTTCCCTTGTGGCTTAATCCTCATTAAAACTTGCATATCAAATGCTTTCCATGTCCAACTTAATGAATCCTAATTTTTCCAACCTCCTAAGGAAAATATAATAAACCACATTCATTTTTCGAACCTCAGCGCTTGATATTACAAAAGGGTCCGACTCTTTTAATAATATACAACCGCGCTTATTGCATCAACCATGGGTTATACATTAACACAACATATATGTTATATGGTGGTTCACGGGCCCCACACGTTCAACGCACAATTGAATGGTTTTCATTATAAAACGAATGGACCATACCTTGTCTATCTCCCTTGCAACTTGGTGCGCGAATACTGTTCGATCGTCCAGCCTCCAGATCGGACAACACACAATAATATCGCGTTTTTTCCCTCGCCTAAATTTAACACTTTAAAAAAACTCGATGGGGGCGGTATTACCCCAGTGACGTGGCGACATATTATAGGATCACGTTTTTTTAAACCGGTTTCACTTTGGCCCAAAGGTTGCGCGATGAGGGTGGTTTTGGTTTCACAAACCCACTCCCAGGTTTTGAACAGTGCTCAACCAGACTTTCACCAATGTTAATGTCATTAATCTTAATAACTCCGTCTTGTTAACCTCTGGGGTCCAGCCTCGAATAATATCGCTTGACTCACAATAAAACACACCAATTCTTCAATGGCAGAGTTGCCGCCTTCAACAGGATTTAAAGCTCTTTGTGCAGTCGAAGCATTACAGGGTTCACTCCTATGAAGTTTGTTTGAACACACAAACTCAACGCCTTATACAAAGGCTTAATACCCTCGCTCGGTCAGAGAGCCTCTATAACCTCACTCTCGGCCTCTTACAAGGGTTATATATCGAATTTACGCACTCCCATTAACCACAAAGGCTTGCGTTCAACCACGGACATAGAGGGTTATCAGAGATTTAACACAGACCTAAAAATCAGACGCTCACCTACTGGAAAGGATTCAAATTCCACACAAGCTAATTATTCTTTGTTCAAACTTAATCTTTAGTAAATTTTAATTTCAATAAATGCAAAGCAACTTATCTTAATTAAAGTCTGCAATTTCTCGAGTTGTAGCTGGGCTTAATGTAAGTTGTTCAATATAACTTTAAACATCAATGTAAACTAATGCAAAATGTATACCTTTTTTTAGAAAAAGAGATTCATTCAGAAAATACATCTTAAGCATAGCATTTTGATATTTACTATACCAGATTCCTTCAATGGCTCTACCAAGTAATGAAGAAGTCAATTATCGCGCAAGTCCCTGGCTTAGATCATACACATTCAACAAAAACTTGTATCCTTCCTGAGACTCACTGAAATCAAAGTTTTCCATCAATCTCTCTGCCCGAATTAGGGGCATGGAAAAAACAATGAGTTGAAGGAAGAAAAATGTATGAAAATCAGTGCTTAGGGGCAGAGAAAGCAATCTTTATGTGTGAACTTGAGAGAGGACCAATGTTTGATGAAGAAGAGGTGGATGAGAGACAAGATAAGAGTCTCATGGAAAACTTAAGAATTTCAATCCAACATAGAGGAGAAATGTCAATCCTAGAGGCATCAACAGGGGCAAATGAGCGTCAAGTTTTTCAGTCTAACTGTTTATATGAGTGTTTGTTTGTAGGACTTGAAGAATATGAAGATGAATGAGTACAAGAAGCTATCATAAAGGAGAAAGACAAAAATTTGTCTCTTGAAAACAAATGCAATGAAAATAAAAAGTCATGGACCTCAAATAAACAGGGTAGAGGACCAACTGAAGGAAAGCTCCAAGATTTCACAAGATGGAATAGATGGCAATCAAAATTCTAAAAAAATTCTGTTATGGCAATGTCAGATGTATAGAGATCCAGCCTAGTACAAGTCTTTTATGAACTATGGATGCATGTACAGAGAGTAATTGAAGAAGCATTTCTGATTTGTAATAATGATCTCAGGTTTCAATATGAAGACGAGATAAAGCAAATGAATGACAAGTCTGATATGAAAAGGTGTATAACATACTTGGAAAAAAAACATACAAGAAAACATCAATATTGACAAAAAACCTACTTAAGAACAATAATATACAAGGATGTCAAAGAAATGAAGGCCAAAACAGGGGACATGGAGCCGAATTCCAAAGAATTTTTTGAATTTTCAGAAGTTGCAGGTCAAGAACAGGGTAAAAGACTCATTGATAAGCTTTAAGAAGGATCCATGAACTATAAGACAACGCAAGGGAAAAGGAAGTTGCTTGAGGATGTTCTTAGAGACAAGATCATGGGTTGAAATCAAATTAACTGACTCAGAATAGCTGCCCTCTATCCAGATGTGTCGAGGAAGGAGAGGGGATTACACAAGGATTTCCTTTCAAAACAAAAAGCCATTGCTACTGTAATTGTACAGTACCACAATCAACACTTTGCAGCAATTAACCATGTGCTAATCTATAATTATAAACTCAAACACATATGCATGAAATACTTAGAAAAGTGCAATCATTTTGTCCATCCTTATAGTAAGGCTTTACGTCAACCAAATGGTAAGCCAACTAGCAAGTCCACTGGCATGAGAGAAAGAAACTTTTCTTCCTAGTGGAGGGAACTATCATGGTGGTGCCAATCAATTAATGTTTGTAGTTCGGGCAGGTTTTTCACAGGCCTAAGTGTCTAGGCATGCATAAGTTGCCCACAATTAAAGAATTTTTAGCATAATTTCAATTACCTCACTCAAGCCCTGTGCAGCTCCTGATCGCTCAACATTGCTATTATCTAATTTCAGAGTCTCCAGTAACCAAGGCACCAGATCCGGGAAGTTATCTTCACCCATGCCCCTTATGAGCGACCCAAGAGCTCTAGCTGCAACAATACGTACTTCTGGTATAGGGTCTGCAAGAACCTGTGCAGAATTTAAATTAATTAGAAATGTCTGAACAAAATATCTCAATAAGACACATACAGGGAAAAAGATTCTGCCAATACCTTCTTCACTTCAGGAAGCATCAAGCTTATATATGGTAGCATATCCTTTGGCTCTGTTACCAAAGAACACATGTTTCCAACAATCTGGGCTGCTTTCTTTGCACGTATCTGCACTTCTTTCCCTAAGACCGTGGTGGACTATAGGCACCAACAATGTTAGTGATGGAGCATCAATAGTATTGACAAACGTTGTCTGCAATGATGGTAAGAGATAAAGGAATACAAGATGTTGGTAATAAATAAACAACATCAAATCTCTCAAAAAATGGTATAGAAGGCCTGACACAAAAATTTTAAAAATACCTGCAGAAGAATGTCAAGGGAATGCTTTGTGTATTCATTGGGATCTGAGATACTCAAGAGTAATGATGAAACTAGTGCAGATATTTCAGGGTTCTTGATTACGCTACGCGCACACACAAATAATATTATTCGTCTAGACAATCAAATGTGCCATATAGTAGGGTTCCAACAAGGGGGAAAAGGCGATGAAGCTAAGTGAAGCTTAGCCAGTGTAACGCCTGCAACGAGTGATAGCAGTGCAGCTTCTGTGGTAAGGTTTGATCAGGCTTATAAGCTCCCACAGAGGCCACTGTGCATTTGTTTCATCAGATCGGGTTGGTAATGGGTTGCAGTCCCAATAGAACAAATTACAAGCAGACACATGAGACAAGATCCTGAAAAAAAAGCTAAAACGCCAACCAAAATTCTTGTTTTATTGAAGAATAAGATACCTGTTTTTGGAGTTGTGGAGTTGAAAGCAATGCAAAGATCCTCACATTGTCCATGGTGCCAGATCTATGAGCACGGTTGGGGGCAAAAATCTCCCGCATCCTTCCTCCAAACCTGCAATAGTATGGCTGCATCCTTCCTCAAAACCAATGACAATATGGCCGCATCTTCCCTCCTTCCCTGGACAAACCATGCAACCGAAGGGAAATTAAAACTTTTGATATTTGAAATTTTTTGACATTTTGAAATGAAACACGTGTGTTTTTTTTAATGCCACTCAAATAAATTTAAAAATATATATTTTTTAATAATTATAATAATTTTTAAATAATTAAAATAATTTTTAAATAATTAAATGTTTGTTTATTTTGGTTCTTTAAAAATATTTACAATAAAAAAAATAAAACATATTTTTTTGAGAAGCAATTAAAATTATATGAGTGAATGCTAGCTATTGTAACAAATAGACTTGAAGATCATCTTCTCTGTAGTAGCCATCATTGAAAGACGTTATTGGAAGCCAAATCAATACACTTGATAGATTCTCTTTCCTTTTACAAGTAAGTTATCCTCTATGCTCTATGTCTGCAATCCAAAAGTCTATATCCTAATTTGAGACTATGGTCTGAAGCATTTTTCCAAAAGTTCTGTAGGTTGAATCCTAAAGGAATCTAGGACCAAGACTGAAAGAATAAGTCCTACATCTCTTTGAAGCTAATCTCTCGACCAAGTTACAGAAACAAGCACTTATGATGACACCAAACAGTTACATGTGACTATACATGACATTTGATACAATATTCTTTGTGATTTATGGAAGAAGATGAAAGAATATCCAATGAAGTTTGAAACCTCTTAACCATCTATTATAACTCGCTCTTGCTTAAGGTTGAAGGTCACGTTTATGATAATCATCTTTACAAAAGGATAAATATTTTATGGGCAAATGAAGGTAGAAAATGAAGCAGAACAAAATTTGGAAGAGTACCGTATATATGTGACATGTGATCTGAAGTATCAAAGATCATATGACAATAAATTTGTTGAAGCATCTAATCTCAAAAGATTGGGAGAATTGCTTACAATAGAAAAACACAAGAAGCATTCACGATAGATCTGAACCTATGACTTCTTTGGTGGCATCTGAATCTTTTATGGCATTATAGTATACTGAATTTTTGTGACACTCTGACATACAAGTTTTGAAATCTTTGTGGCATTATGCCTATGTGGTAGTTGATTTTTATGACATATCTCTCTCTTTATATGATTCTTTGTGGCCTGATTCATTGTGCTAAAATGAATGTCAAAAGGTACATAATGATGCAAATTTTAGAGACACCTTTTCAATAACACAGAAGTAGCTCTCGCTCAAGTAAAACCCTATTATTTGAAGATACATGAAGAATGAAGTGTTGTGCGGAGGTTTGATGATGCAGGGGCATTAGACACTAGCCAACAATGTGGAGGATTGTCCACATGTTGTGGCTAGAAGGATTCGAAATTATTCAAATTGTAACAGCAAGGTGTCAATACCTTAGTTGTCTGTTGCTTTTAGAACAGTTAGGGTCAGTCTAGAAACTATTGAAGTCGAACAGTTTTGGTTTAAGTCCATCTGTTCAGTTTTGGTTTAAGTCCATCTGTCCAGTGATAAATCCGAATGTGTTAAATTGATATAGAAACCCTGTATGAGGCCGAGAATGAGTCCATTGGCTGAACGAGTTTGTAGTGGTTCTCAGCCAAATGAAGAATATTGAGTCTGTGTACAAGGCGCCGAGCTCTGTGTGCTTAGACCAGGTTTTATAGGAGTGAAACCCCTGTTATCCTTTGTTTACCATAGAACTTTGAAATTCTGTTGAAGGTAGGAAAATAACGTGTTTTATGGTGATTTGAACAATATTATTGAGGCTTGACCCGGAGTTAACAAGGCGGAGTTATTACGTTTAATGGAATTAACCATGGTGAAAGTCCGGTTGAGCACTGTTCAAAACCCGAGAGTGGGTTTGTGAAACCAAAACCACCCTCATCGTGTAGCCTTTGGGCTAGAGTGAAACCGTTTAAAAAAAACGTGATCCTATAATATGTTGCCACGTCACTGGGGTAATATCGCCCCCATCACGTTTTTTTGAAGTGTTAAAGGCAGGCGTGCAAAAAAACGCGATATCGACATGCGTCGTCCGATCAGGAGGCCAACAGATCCGACGAATATCACGTGGTCAGTAGCACGAAAGTTAACTCCAGGTAAAGACCGGTGGTTTTGTGTTAATTCAACATTTATTTAAATTGTGTTGGACGTGTGGGGCCGAGAACCACCATATAATATAATGTTTTGTTAATGTATAACCATAGTTGGATGCTATAAGCGCGAGTGTATATAATTAAAAGAGTCGGACCCCTTTTTGTAGTGTTAAGCGCTAAGGTTCGAAAAATGAATGTGGGTTATTATATTTGCCTTAGGAGGTTGGATAAAGAGCTTTGATTGTTTGGCATTCATTTGATATTCATACAAAGGAAAGGCTCCAAAATAAAATAAGTAAAGCGCTTTATTTAAAGGGTCAACCTTATAATAAAAGGTATATATATGTATGGTAATGCGCGTTGAATTTAAATTATCAAAGGGAAAATACATATTTGGGTTACATTAAAGTTTGGCTAAAGTAATTATTTATCAATTTCTATGAAATTGATAAATACAATTTGACAAAGAAAACAAAATAGACTTCCTTGGTTTAAGTAGAAGTTGTGTTAAGTGAAATTGTTGACACAGAGAGAGACCAACTCTCCTTAGTGCTCGGGTTCAAAATTTTTTTTGCTGTCATTTGAAGTATACTCTTTCTCCAAGTTCTATAACCCTAAATTTTTACTCAATGCATCGCCATCTCAGATATAGTTCTAGACCAAGAAATAGAACTAGTTCTAGTTCTCCGAGAGTTTGTTTTTACTCTTTACATTATGAATTCGGAGTAGCAACACTAGTCACAGGGTTAGAAACAATGTTATCCAAGGAACCAGGCTCTGCAAAAATAAATTGTGGCTCAAATAGGTAGCGTGCATCATTATAGTATCATTACAACAACTTCAGAACATCCAAGGCTACAAAGCTAAATGATGTGTCATGGAGGACTAGGAAGTTCCAAACAAAACCGGACTAGATCACTGTGAAAACTGTGAAAACAGATATGTACACATCCATATTAAAACAAAGAAAACAATATATAGTTCCAGGACGTGATAAGTAGTCAGCATCACCACCCAGAAAGTCACAAAACGCCAGCAAAAAAAGAAGAAGAGTTGTACCAGTGCTTCCCAAAAAGAATAGGAAAATAGTATGTGAGGTTAATGGCCATAAGAGACAGACCCTATTCAGGAAAAATGAATAGCACCAGCTGCCCCCTGCCCATCCGACCTGTGAAGCTGATAGTGCATGATATCAAAACTACTATTTAGGCCTCTCTTCGACAAGCTGTCAGCAACGGTATTTTTTTCTCTGTAAACATGTCGAGAGGTGATTTCCATAAATGAGTTCTTCAGCAATTCAATCCTCTCCATAGTTCCCAACTTACTGCCTCTATACGACGTCCTTTTACTGGTGTTTACAATTGATTTTCAATATAAGAATGTGTATTTAGTATTTACTATTAACTAAAACTCTGAAAGTTTGTGTTCCCATTAGATATTCCTTCTGAAAGGCACTCAGGAGTCATCAGCATGCAAACATACATAATTTTCAATCACACAATCGAAAAATAAAAGAAGTTTCAGTTTGAGGTTAACATACTCAGTTACCTACAATAGCACCCTTTAAAAGCATATATTATCATAGAAAATTCTCTCTATTTGAACGACTGTGGAACACCTCAGAAAAAATAAAGGGCGCTCCATTAATGGCCACAAACTTCATTTGAAAGGGCACAATCCGTCTAAATAACAGTCATAGTTTAAAATAAAATCCCATTAATAAATACGGTCGTGAGATGAAAAAACTCAACAGATTTAGTTTGTGGTAAAGAGACCCATTACATTGACTTAAACCCTGGTTGGGAACCAACCATAAATCTCTACAAAATTTAACGATTCAGAATTATACAAACAATACAATGAGGAAAGGGTTATCAGTTTTTTATGAGGAAAGGGTTATTAGTTTTTTATGTAGGGTTTATCAGTTTGACAGAAAGGGTTGATGAGTTCAGGATTCAGAAATGACAAAATAACCAAATGGGATGAAATGCATGCTTAATTTACAACAGAATAACGCAACAGAACTCTACCAGCAATCAACTTAGTTTCCAACAGAACATTGATAAATCATAAGACTGAAGTAATACATTGTACAACCTGAACGCTCTATTCCCCTCCAGATTTCTATATGTAGTACATAACATTCAATCTTGGTTAAAAATATTTAAAAAAAAAATTCCGCCAAATGTGCTAGTTTTAAGTAAATAGGTGACTTAGCTAATTTGAAAGTTTTGTCCAAGCATCAGTAAATATGAGATAATCTGAGATTTTAATAGATGTTCACCGCACAAAATATGTCAAAATCCTGTAGCTATATCCATGGCCTGAGACTGCAATGAAGAGGTCCAAAGTATGGCAGCTTCAATAGAACCAAGCCTCAATATAGGGTTGCAGTAGGTCCGAGGGTTTAACTGATTCAATTATTAATAAAAAGATACAACACAGAACCGAGCTCTTATGGTATATCTCTGTCCTCCAATAATGAAAAACATTAAATTCTCTTGAGCATGGTAATAGAACTAAATTTGTTTACAACAGTCCACAAGATATCCATTCATTTCTAGAAATTCTGCAAGAAGAAAATGAAAGTCATGTGTAACAAAGTATTATGAAAAGACTTCAAGAAACCAGAACTTAGCCTAAATATCCTAAAACTGAAGTTGGAAACATCGTCTCTCCAAGGTTGTTAATGTTGCAATCCTCTGTTCAACATTGATACAAATGTCGAAAACAAGTTAAAAGATGAACCAAATAATAGCATTCAAAGGAAAGACTAGGATGTCACCATTTCTACCTGCTATCCTTGAAAAGAAGGAGAGCTAACTTACATGCTTTTGTGTTTGCAAGGTGGACTTGAAGACCATGTTCATCCCAGAATGAGATCAAAATGTACTTTTGTTTTTGGATTCGTGAAATAGAAGGACAATGTTGTCAAAAAATAGTGAAATGGAGATCCCATAGAGGGCCTCCACCTTTACCACCCATGGATTTTGAAATGAGAAACTCTCATCCATAAATATGAAGTCCAAATAATGTGAGGCAGTCGACACCCTTGCTTGACTACTATGTTAATGTATATAATAGACCCCATAGATGATCATTTGAATCTCATATAGGGTCATAATTATAGAGATCGTGAAGCATAGGAGAGGTATACCTTCAGCCTCTCAAATAGTAGGTTTCTTCCAACTATCTGAAAGTATTAATAGGTGTCCATGGATCAAAAATATACTTACTTTTGCTTCCTCAATAGCATTTGGGAGGATTGAAAAATAGTCAAAAGTGCGGTGATTCCATTTGCAATGACTAAACCTTAAACCTGCAATTTCTTCCTCTCTGCCCATATGGAGATGAATTTGCCTGCTCTTCTGGAAAAGAGTTTGAACATGGTGTATCCCAACATGATAGTCTCGCAATTAATTGATTCAGAGGTCAATATGTATGCAGGAGGCGGAGGACTTGAGTGAACTACCATACTAAGGAGGAGAGCATGAGTATTGAAATTGGGTATTGCTTCTCCAGTGAACACTTGATTACTTACTGTAATGGGTATTACATATTAAAATTGTATTCATACTAAGAGAAGCCAAAATAATAGAGATTAAATTTTCTAGATCCAAACACCCAATTTCCATAAAATCAAGAGAAAATTGGGTTAAAGCAGTTTAGCAAATTGATATTTCAAAAACTAATGTCAGGAACAAGAACTGTAAGCTACTTAAACCCTAACAAGCACTTTTGAATTGGATGTTCATGACATGTTGTTCGCCCCATCTTAGTTAGATTGGAATTACACCTTGCAATTTGATAAAAGTTTTTATTGCCTGATGAACAAAATGCAACTTTAATTGCAACAAAAAAAAAAAAAACTATCCTCTTGCAGAGTCCATAAAGGTGGTAGTTCTATATGGCCAGGCTTCACTTGAACAAACATGTCTGCCATTAAATTTTTAGTCTGCTTTGCCAGACAGAGCTGAGGCAAGGATGAAATGCATGCTCAAGAGTTCAACTCTCAGGGCAAAAACTTGAGAAATTTAAAGAAATTGCACCTAAAATTCTCAGTAACACCTACCTTCATTGGAAATGGCACTTTTGGTACATATAAACAGTAGTAAAAACGAATAGATGAGAAATAAAGGAAGAAAAACTGGACTCAATGCCTGGCTTGGACCTGCAAGATGAGAAATAAAGGCACGTTGACAGGCCATCTCACATAGACCTGTCAGGACAATGCAATTTTATAGCAAATAGCAGCGCATTGATCATGGGTTCAAATCAAGTTAACTGACTCAGAATAGCTGCCCTCTATCCAGATGTGTCGAGGAAGGAGAGGGGATTACACAAGGGATTATACAACAATAGTTAGAGGGATTGTTTGGAGGGTTGTTAGGCATAGTGTAGGAGTGTTCCTTAGCAAGTAGCTCCTGGAATTGAATGTGCAGTAGCATAGGGGGTGTCTCCATAAGTAAGGGAAACATTCATATTGCTGGTTGGTGCATAAGTGCGGTAGGGATAGTTAAGGAGAAACCTCACCCTAGGGTAGTGTTTTCTTCCTTTAAGTGGACAAAAAATAGAAGCAGTCCATGGGAGAAGTTGATACAATGATGAAGCAATGGAATAAGGGCTAGAAGAGTGCCCTAATTGGTCTTCTAGAAGTGCATAATTCAAGGGCAAGAGGGAAACAACAGAGACTTGTAGATTGCCTCTTGGATGATGGCTTGAAGGGTGTCCTAGGAGATGACTCCAGGGAAATGGGAAAATCCCCATCTATTGCAAAAGGGATCTCCCGTCCTGAAGAAAAAATTATAATAGAAAAGTCATGAAAAGAAAAGGCTCAAATCTCTCTTCCAGACTGGTGACATGGCACAAGGCCACATGGACCACTGTGATTGGTTGACATAACACATTAGAATCATGTTGTTAGCATCTAAAATATCTAGGACATGTGGCACTCCATGATAAAGACACATGGTGTGTGGATTTGAGTTTTTCAGGTGGTCAAGTGGGCCGAAAATAGGTGAAATGTGGCACCACTCAGAGATTGACATGTGCCAATTGGTACAAGTGGTAGACAATTGGCATGCTCAAACAACGAGGTGATGCGGGAATGACATGAGGGAGAAAATATCAGAAAAGCCCCAAATCTGGAGAACTAAAGCTCATCACCAACCTGAGATTGACAACTTTACATGATGTCACCTATGAAATCGTAAATGGAGAAATCATAGTAACAATAAAGTAACCTATGTAACAATAAAGTCGGATTCATCCTGGGAGTGGTAATGGGATAAATCATAGTGAACAACAAGAAACATGCAGAGTTGCTTACAATCAAATAGATGAAAAAACACATACAAAAAACCTAGATAATAATCATGAACAAGCTTAATATTGAATTATGAACTGTAAAGGAACTTACAAAATGTGACATTACGAACCTGGTCAGGCGCACAAGCAAAAATATCCTGGACATGACCCTGGTTGACAAGTTGTATTGCTCATGATGCAAGAGGATTTGTACCTGCACTGCCAAGTCAATCAAAATTCATCATTATCTATACAATAAATACAAGTAATTGATGTAGTATTTTTTAGTCTAAGATGCATTCTTATGATAATGTTAGAACATATGTTGAAAATGTCAAAACATACCTGAATAAGCTCCTTTTCGTTTCAAGAACAATTTATTGGAGTCGCATGAACTTGGAACAAGCCTCCCATGATCTGAAAGAGTAGCAACTAAGTCAACAATGATTTTTTTGTTGCTACGTTGGATTGAGGGAGGTTTTCTCCAAGATTAAATTGCTCCAATAAATTATTCTCTACTAAACAGGGCCAACCACGTGAAGGTGGAAGCTCTTATGGCCCCTCTCCCCTCACATCACTCTCAATTCCCAAATACCCAATCTATATTTCATTTTCTACTTTCATGAGCATAAAAAAAAATATTCAATAACTAATAAAAAAACAATGCAACAAAAAGTATGCAAGGAAACATTGAAATTAGTGCTTGACATAAAAATAGTATGATAAATGAGTTTTTTATATAACGCAAAAAACATTCCAAGTATGGTAACGTTTGTCTTATAATAATTCAATATTTTACATTATCTATTTTTATTTTTCTTCTTCCTATTTCTAAAGCTCCTAATTACATCATCAATATCATCGTGCTCTGCTCCTGTTTTGTGCCTTTCGACCCGCACTGCTGACCTAGTTGCATAGTCACGATGTCTGGTCTCATCCAGTGACGGGGCATCGCCTACAAAAACAGATAATATTAAATTTTAATTGTCAATTTTTAAATATCATTGAACTAGTTCGGTAATATTAATAAAAAAATTGCAATGAAATTATTTACCTGGTGCACCAGTTGTCGTCGTTGGGACTGTTGCCTTGTCTTCCTCTCTGGTGGTAAGATCCTCAAGGGAAACATTCTCTGTCATTTAAACAAAAAACATTATAAGGACAACCATCAAGGTATAATTAGAAAAAATTATAAGTGGAAATTAATTACCGTCACGACCCTCACTGATAGTAGCATTGTCGGCTTGGTCCCCACTACAATGATCAGGTTGCATGTGAGGAACATCTACATTTGGCTCTACAACTGGGTTATTTGCCTCATCGGCAATGCTGCTCCCCTGATTTAAACAAAGTTGTTAGACATTAAATTTATGGAAAAAAACAAACATATTGAAAGGTTAACGTTTTACCTTATCAGGCATTCTGGATCTTGGGACCTGCCCCAAGTTTCTGCGACGTTCAACTACGGCTTGATAGCCGAAATGGAAAGTGATATTTTTATCTTCCTCTGTAGTTTCTGTTCTGAAGTCATCACCCTACATTACATATGATTGTGTATTTTTAATGTTATTTGATAGGATGACAAAAACGTTGGAAGGCGATACAATTAATTATAAGATGTTTAGCTACTTACAATTCTTGCGGCTAATTTCAAGTAGCCACCCTGGCCTAGCTTGTAATGGCCATTTTTTTCAATCCTAGCTTTGGTTTCCTTCAAGGTGTCAGACAACCTATCATCAAAATATTGATGTTAGATATGACGTAGCACACTTTTATTTTAGACATAGAGAAAATTAAAGCTACTGAATTAAAGTTCTAATTTACCTAGTGGGTCCAGTTGGCATTTTTCCTTCTTTCTTTGTCCTTTTCTCTTTTCCGTCATGGATGAGTGCTCTCCACTCACTCTTTGGAACTGTGAGAGGACGCTCGTATCTAGGGTTAAATTTCAATTGCGTCCTATAGGTGTCCCTGGTATATTTTAAATATTTTCCAGCTACCCGAGCCACCGCTGTTCTGTCAAATGTGCCCACTCCAAAAAGGGCTTCTAGATAATCTAGAAGTTCTTTTTTCAGGTTGGAATTCTGGGAATTCCACCTTGTGCGTATGGTTGGGCCAAAAATTACCAACGCATGGCTCTCCAAAAACCTGTAGAACTCATTGTTTCCTACACAGAAAAAAAGATATTATCATTAATTTAAAAATAAAAATCATGATAAAATATGTTTTAGATAGAGTACATGAAATAGTTAAAATATTAAAACTTACCTGGGAGTTGTACGTGCTTTATAGGGACACCTTCATCGTTCACCAACAACGTGCCATTAATGGTCCCTGTGGAGCTGACACGTGTAGCTCTAGGAAACACAATAATGTAGTTGGCCATATCAGCCTCATCATTGCCAACACGTTCAACGGTTGGCTGGGTGTCTGCTTGGGCAGGGTGTGTTTCTTGGCTGGCACCTAAAGGAGTAGAAGGTGTACGAGAGGGTTGCTAGGCAATCTCTTGCCCTTGTGTCCCACTACCACCAACACCGGGTTCAGCAAGTGCCAGAAAACGCTACATACAAAAGAACTTTTTGTTAGTTTAGTCAATGTAAAAATTAAAAATCAAACTATCACAATTCATCTCATGCAAAACAAAAAAAATATCCTTTTGACTTTTTATTATTACCTAATATGTTTCTAGCTGGGTCATAAGTTGTTTTATCCTCTCTTCTGTTTCAGGAATTTGAGGCGCGTCTATCAAAGTATTAAATTCCGACCTTGCATCTCGTGCCTTTTTTCACAACAAGAGCGTTGGAGATAGGGATGAAAAAAGCTCTTCCTCAAAGAGGGAATCATCAGGTGTACCATGGCTAGGTGTCTGCATATTTGAACAAAATTAATATTATTTCAATTATGTAAATAACTAAAATACCTGAAGATAGAGCAATGCTGGCACTTTACATGTTCTTCTGTTGGCCTCTTTCCACGATCATCCCGTCTCGGGGTTGTTCCTGCACTACTCTGATCAGTCTGCCACATTGCAATAAAATTATAAATGTAAAAACTTGAAAAAAATATCTAACTTGAAAAAACAAAATGAAAACTGAAATAATTTCTAATAAGACACCAGAAGACAGAGTTAGAGTTTCAAATATGCCTTGCATTGAATTCAGTCCTGGAAACATGTCATTGCACATTAAGGCACCCAAACAAGAGACGAGTTGACAATGAGACTAAACTGGGTTATTTGTAGTGAAATTTTAAAATCTCAAAAGATATATTAATTATCAAAACAAATCAGCTTCATAATTTCAGTATTATTGAGTCTGCTGTGTATAAATCACAAAAAAATTGAAACAAAACACTAGAAAAGCAACAACATAATCACATTCTGCTATAGCGGTGATCTGACCTCTAAAGTAGACTTTCTAATAGTTTCATCAGTACCATACAAACAGTGGAAATGAACACAAGATACAACCACAGATGTGTAGTTATCCACAAAACCATCCACCCGCCAACCTCCTCTAGTAACCTACACTAGAAACAGATGTATGGGGTATTTTTATAAGGGGTTCCTCAAAAACATCCGCTAGAGGTTATTTTCCTTGTAGTGATTCTAGCCTATCACATCCAACCAATTTAAATTAATTGAAACTTTGAAATTCATAAAAATATATACTCTCCATTTTCACAGCACAAGCATTTTGACAAAATCCTTTTTAAATTTGACATGTTGACCATGTCATGGGTAGACTTTCCATTTTTTTCATCTCAATAGGATGTGTCAGACCTTGAAGGTCATGGTCTAGGTGTCTGCTCTTGCACGATTTCACGAAGTAGCTATTTGCATGAATGCAACGTGTTATGCATGAACCAGAGGTGTGTTGGATATATAGTGGGTGGGCTAGATTTCCTTGGGCATGCAAAAGTGCCAAGGGGATTCAAACCAAAATGTATCAAGCATGTTATGCATGATTGGAAGGCTAAATTTTGGTGCAAGAAAGTTTAAGTGGATTTTTGGATAGTGAATTAACATGGCATGATGATGGTAAATGGTGTCAGAGGTAAGCGTGTGACCAAGGAGTTAGCATAGCATAGGATGACATGACATAGTTTGGTGAAATGTGTGTTGAGAAGACACATGGGTTAGCTTGATAAGTTAAGTGGGTAAAACAAGTTGGCATGCATGTTATCTTGATAATTTAAGTGGGTAAAATGAATCAACACATGGGTTGACAAGGCAAGTTATCTGGACCAGTGCATGATGGGAATGGGCAAGCTCATTTTATGTGGAACAATGTGATGGACCAAGGAGTGAAATGATTGCATATAGGTACTTGTTGTGAGAGAAAAAATGAGAGACAAGGATGATGAAGACCAAAATGTAAGGCATAACACATGTACAAGATAACAAAAATGTAAGGCATAACACATGTACAAGATAATAGTGTGAACTCGTGTAAAGTGAATTCAAGTAGAACAATAGACCTTATTGAAAGAAGTTTTAGCGGGTTTTTGCAAGTTAAGATTGTAGTTCAATTTGGGTTTAGTGCTATTGGACATATAATTCTTCATTTTTTTGTCATTTTAATCATTTCTAAATAATAGGAGAAATATGAATAGATAGGTCAACATGAAAGGTCAATTAACCTCTTGAAAGATGAAATCAAGAGTCATATTACCATATTAAATATGGATTCATGTTAATGGAATATGATCCAAGTTTGGAGTTACACCTTTATATGACATGATATCAAATCTTTGGTGGTTCTAATAACTCCATTATTCTTGCTAAGACCTGCCTCTCTTCTTGTTTAACATTATTTTCCCATTAGACCTATCTTAATACGTTTTTTGTTCTCCTGTGTTGTAACTCCATGTAGAGATAATTATTTGGTATCTATTAATTACCTTTTCTCCGGGCTTCTTTAGTGTGCAATGATGCCTAAGGTTCACACAACATTTGAGCTTCAAGAAATAAATGAGATAGAGGTTTGAGCTTGATGTAGTAAAGAATCCTCTTGGAACACCTAGTGGATGTCAACCTCTATATAAATTTTGATACATTAGAGCCACAACATAAAACACATGCAGATTGGGAAGGAGGAAAAACCAAGACCTTATATGAAGAAAACTCTGTATATGACCCTATATTAATCAACCATCATTCTCATGTGCTTCATTTCGGATACAACTGGTCCCTTATATGACTATAGGTGATTAGAACTCTGTATTTAACTCTGTATTTGGATGAATGATGTAGTTGTTTGGATCTTGGAAAACCCGTGCCTCTTAGAATATGTTGTTGTAGAAAAATTGAGAGTTAAATCAAATTATTTGTGTTGACTGCTTCACAACAATATCAATTGATCAATGAACTTTTTAGTAACATAGATGTCATGATCTATAATGAGGTGGAGGAGGAAGTGTAGAAGTGAGAGTGTAAATGGTCATGAATAAATGTTAGTGATCCTCAATTTGGATATGGAAAACTTTGTTGTGGTATTCAAGAAAGCAGTGAATGATTGGTAGACTGCTATTAAAGAAATTGTAAAATATACAAGTGTTATAAAGTGGCAAGGTTGCCCTGCCCAGGATACTCTGGAAAAATACAAAGGTGATCGAAGCTAAAAAATAGTGTGTGTGGGGCTAAGTGCTACATCACCTGACTAGCTTGTTCAGGGCTTCTCCTCCATAGGTCGAATATAACAAGACTCGTTGGTTTCCCTTCATTCCATGTTTTCAGCTAGAGTCAAGAAATAAACTCTTGAAACCTTGAAACCCTCCTCTTTTCTTAATTTGAATAACTCTTGCTTCAGGAAAAGGGTCCAACTATCCTAGAACTTGGCATTACAAACTTGTATTGTAACTTCGTTGGTTGTAATTGAATCAGTTGATTCAATAGAAAATGGATAGGAATGGGCTGAATAATATTTTTAAGTCGAGATGACAGCGACAGTCATTGTCTGTGGGTTTTTTTGTAGCATTTTCTTGTCAAAAGGATCCAATTTTTTTGTTTGATAGCTTCCTTCTGGTCACTCCGACCCAGGAAGTGGACATCCAAACCAATAATTGCAAAAATGCCAATGAGAATGAATGCAACAACAAGAATATCTGTGCATTGAGTGCTGTTAGCATGCTAACTGAGGGAAGTACAAAGAATAACGCACTTAGATGCAGACAGTCACATAAATCTCTTTCAGGGAAATCTGCTTCTGCCAAGAAATCCAAAAAAGAGAGAATTAAAGGAATGGTCCAACTTCTGAGAAATACAATCTCTGGTGAAGATTACATGGACACTGCTGTTGTCCTTAATAAGACTATTAGATATGTTAAATCTCTCCAGGTAAAAGTGAACAGATTGGAGGCTAATCAGCAGGAAAAGGTGAACTGGGTTTGACCCCAGTGTGACTAGGTGTCTCTTGCAGAACTCCCAAGATATAATGAGAAAGTGGATGCTGCCTAAAAAGCACGAAGATGGGTTCGCCAGCTTAAAATAAAAATAGAAATTCTCTCGCATACTTGTCTACATTCAATGATATTTGTAGCCAGATTTTGATCAAATCCTAGTTTTAAGCATGCTGGAGATTGAGGTTTAACATTAGCTATAATTATATCCACATGGCTAACTTATCTAGCCCTTATGCTGAATGTATAACTCCTGTCAAGGGAGATGTATCATCCATGCCACGTGGAAATTGTGCCAATGTTTTGGGTGGTGATTGTGTTGATAAATGATCACAAATTAGATTTCTTGATACTTTCCAATTACAAGCACCTGATTATTACAATAGTATGTTCATGTGTGACTATAATATGAACAGATGTGGGTTTAATTTTCACCCTGCACTAGTAAAGAGCTTTTCAGAGATTTTGCTCGGAAATGGCAAGGCAAAGAGAGAGACCAACCTTGAAAACATGGCCATGGAGAAAAACACAATTTCTGAAGTACTGGCTGCAGGAACATCAGGCCTCTGGGATGTTAATTTGCCATGGTACAGGGAAAATATTCCCTCATCTGTTACAACTATGCCAAATATGGGATTGAGTCAATTGTGCATGATATCCCTGGAAAGCTATGGGGGTGAGTTTATTGATTGTCCTGTGGTTGAAAATGAAGATGTAATTCGTGTGAGCTGTGATGTATTATCAAATTCGGATGGATCTATCAAAGTCGTATGATGACTGCATGTGCTTAATATTGTTGAAGGAAAATGGTAGGAAATGGTGATTAATTTTTCTTCTTGTAAAGACCAAATTGAGATGATGGAAATCAACTGCCAAATTTTATGGAAAGCATGCTGGAGACTGAGGTTTGGGGAATTCGTTATGTCTTACATTGACTTTTATTAAAAACAAAACTAAATCTACAGGCATGCCCTATTCAAGGAAAACAAGCAACCCAATTTATTGCTCTGTTTCAAATCCTGGGCATTCTAAATGGTAAAATCACTTTTCAAAATTTGGCAAAATTCTGTTTGGCCATACCATTTTTCCTGTTGATGGAGGAAGGGCCTGCTTTCTGGATTTTCTTGCGCGACGGGCGGTTCTTTGCAGCAAGGGTCTGCTTTCTGGAGTTTCTTGCGCGACGAGCGGTTCTTTGCAGCAAGGGTCTGCTTTATGGAGTTTCTTGCGCGACGGGTGGTTCTTTGAAGCAAGGGCCTGCTTTCTGGAGTTTCTTGCACGACAGGCAGTTATTTGTAGTAGGAGGCATATATCCAGTAGGTTTTGAGTCGATTAGAAAAGGCAAGGAGCTGTAGTACTGATCTACAAAGGCGTATATCCAGTAGGGTTTGAGTCGATTAGAAAAGGCAAGGAGCTGTAGTACTGATTACATGCAAGGTAGCTATAGTGATTAATGTAAAATTTTGAAAGGCCCGCCATGATTAATCTGAAACCTTTTTAATTCGTTTGAAATTTCTATTAAAACCATAGTTTATGGCAGTAATTCTCCACCATATAAATATATAGGTATTAAAACCTTTCAAATGCCAACTTAGGTTTGATTTAAAAATGGCATATAATTTTAGTTTAGCTTGTACAATAGTAAGGCCATTATTTATTGGTTTGAAATAATAAACAACATGCAACAAACCCACATAATTAGTAAATTATTTAAAGACAATAATTCCTACATATTAAAATATAAAGTTATAACATACCGGCTCATACTCGAACATAACATCTATATCAATATTCTTCTTCTGTATATTCTTGATCTTCATCCAAATGATCGACATCTATACCAACATCTGATTCAGAAACGGTGTTGAAATGATTGACCATGTCATTATCATCACCAATTATGTCATTTTCAATAATATCCTCATCGACATCATCATCAATAATTGTTGCCTCATCTCCTATGCCTGGTTCATCTTCTAATATATCTTCTTCGTCTGTCAATGCATCTTCCTGCTCATCTACCACTGCATCATCTTCTTCTTGATCAATATCATCTTCTTCCTCTACAATATACTCTACTGGCCTTCCTCTTGGATCATATCTAATAGAAAATGACCATTCGTTCTCACCTGGAACCTTTGAGTAAAATGCTTGTTCGCATTGGCTTGGAAAAACATAGCGGTCTTTTCCTGATTCAAACTGCAATGTTTTAACCATTGGAAATCCATTGTCATGTTGAATAAGTGTTCTATCACCATCATGTACATTCATTCGTAGCCTATGCCATTTGACGTCAAACAAAACTATTTTGAAGGAATTAAAGTCACACTCAACTATATCATCTAAAAACCCATAATATCTATTTTCAGTTTCTCGAGGATGTCTGTCACTCCTGGAGGAAACATTAGTGACCTGGAATACTGCAGTTATCCCACTATCAAAATTTTTCCTGTTATCATCCAACTGTTTAACGCGAAATTTACGACCATTGCACCACATAGCCTTGTGGTGTTTCAACTGCAATATGCCAAACATGAAAAAGATGCATTCTCAATTAATAATTAATCATATAATTTACACAGCATGAAAATTATCTGAAAAATCAAACTAGTTGTCATATTATAAATATAGTATAAAATAAGTAATGAATAAAATAGGTGAATTAATTGCTTACCTTTCTATCTTTCAAGCCATATGCTAAATCGATTTCCCTGTCTGTAACGTTTCCATCTCCACTACGATATGCTTCTCTAATCAATTCAGACAGTAGTTTCCATGATAACCTACCGTCGTTAGGTGCTTTACATGTTTCAATCCATTCAATCATCCACTCAAGATTTTTTGCAATGTATAAAAGTAGTGCCTCATAATCTTGAGCGCCTGAATAAAAAAAACAATAATTCACCAATATTAATAAATGTTACTTATAACCATGGTAAATTATATTAATTAATAAACTATGAAAGAATAAGACCTAAATGAATATAATGATCATATACATGATGTAAAAAAATGAAACATTATATGTATTATACATAATAAATCTTTTACCTCTCACTTTCTTCATTCTACCTTTTCCCAATAGGTGCTCCACTTCAATTTTTTTGATGGAGTTCACATCCCAAATGCAATCCACCACCTTTATAGCTGGCACAGCTAATATAGGAAGATAATGACTAATATACACCATGGATTGATATACCACATATCCCTCCACCATACAACCCTCAGGTCGTGCTCTTTGTCTAACCAAAGCCTTCAAGGATTTCAGTTGCCTCTCGCCCATCCACATTGACCTTATATGTACTGGTCCACACATTTCAATCTCCTCAACTTGGTGTAACAAGTAGTGTTCTTGTGCATTGAAAATTGTTGGAGGTAGATAATTTTTCTTTTCACACATTAGCCGAGGAATTTCTCTCTTCCAATACTTTATTTCATCTTGATGGATTTATTTCAATGACAACCATCTACAAATCATTACGCAAGGTTATTTCAATGAAACATAATATATATTTCATTACAAGTAAGTTAATACATCATTTCATTAAGTACGAAAAGAAGTTGTAGCAATTAGATGTTGAACCTCTAATTAAACTGAGAGGGGGGGGGGTGAATCAGTTTAATACATTCCTGATCTCTTAAACTTTTCATTAAACTTATTTACACCTTCATTTCAAACTCTATTTGATGTGAGAGTAATTTTAGAATGTAATCAGAAAGTATTAGTTTAATAGAGTAGTAGACTTAATATGAGAGCAGCAGGTATTAAGCAAATGCTACATATCAGATCAATACATAAATATCATGCACAGAGACACCAGATATAAGTGGAAACCCATAAAGGGAGAAAACCACATCTTATTATTGTTGTGATGCAAAGGAAAGCTCCAACTCCCTCTCACCACTGTTTTTTGCAGGCACCAACCTATAGGAGGCTCTATCCTCAATTCTGTAAGCTACAACTTGCAAGGAAGCTCCAACTCCCATCAATTTTCTGCAGGCACCAACCTACAGGAGGCTCCTACCTCAGTCAGCTACAACTGACATCTATCAAGCTACAACTTGATAGGGAAGCTCCAACTTCCTCAATTTATCAAACTGAAAGTTTGTTGATTTACCTTAGATATCAGCCCTGTTTTGTAGCTTCTCCTTCTGTTCTGCTTTTCTTAATCTTCTCTGCCTTATCCTTCTATATTCTGCCTTTTCTTGATTTACTCTCTCTTACTCTCAAAAAAACTCTCTCTGCATATCAAGATGATATTATTTATAGATTTCCTCACATGACTGTTTGTATTCTGCTTGGAATTCGAAATGGAAAGTCATGTCTCTTTGCCTTCTGCCTTCTCACTCCTTTTATCAGCTTACTCAGAAATTATAACTGTAGGTGTCAATTTTAACATTACAGTGGGAGTTTGTTTTCTCTTGGAGACTTGCCAATGCATCACAAACAATAAAAACAATTAAAACATTTACATTCGAATTACAATGTGAACTCCAGCTCACTCATTTTGTCTCTTGGCTTGTTGCGCATTTGTCTTTTCTCTAACTGTCTCTTTGTCCCTTTCTCTTCTCTGTATGCCTTTCTGTTTATGGCTGCTGCGTAACTCCTGAATTTATGAACTGCATTTTTATTTTATTTTTATACCAACGCTTTATATATAAATGAATCTGCTGACTGTAATTCAATCCTTTACACGCAGCAAGTGTCTTGTTGATGTGGCGAGTTCTGCAGGCCAGAACATACATATATTACAATTGTATTACATTAATAATCGCCCTCCCGTTAAGCTGAGGCCCGTGGGTCTACAGACCACGTGGCATGTTTTAATACAACCGCAACCATGTTTTATATATCTAACAACAATTATTTTATATAAACAATCGCCCTCCACTTTACCTCCGATGCGATTGACCATGGAACTGAAACATTTGTTAGTCATAATTTATAAGCCCATCGGGTCCGGAACTTCAAACAAATGCAATCGGGGCGCATAATAGAAAAGTTTCGATTGCGATCAGAACACGGATGCGATTTGCATCTATTAACTCCTGCTTATAACAGGATCGGGTCCGCCATTTCAATCGCAGCGTTTTACAAAAGACATGCGATTGGGAACTCGGATGCGATTAGCATCTATTAACTCCTGCTTATAACAGGATCGGGTCCGCCATTTCAATCGCAGCGTTTTACAAAAGACATGCGATTGGGAACTCGGATGCGATTAGCAATTAATTGTGGTATATAGCTCAATCGGGTCCGGCCTTTAATCGGAGCACATAACAAAACTCTGCCGATTGAACCTTTTCTCCGATTGCGATTGGGGAGGGGTCCCACCTTATAAGCCATTTCGTTTTGATAGAACCTTTGGTTAAAGCGCTCCGCTTGTATATAACTGATATATATGTTTATATATATATTTTTCCGCTGGAGTGAAGCGATTCCCGGAATAATTTTTGTATATGTTATATGTGCTCCGCCGGTTGGAGAGTGTGATTCCCGGAATATGGTTCTGTATTATATGTGTAACGCCCGGCTGGAGTCTACGATTCCCAGAATAAGATTCGTGTTATATTATATGTATAACGCTCGCTGGAGTGTGCGATTCCCAGAATTTTGTAACTGCTCTCTGCCTCTGTCTCTGCTTCTGTCACTCTGCCTCTGTCTCTATCTTCCGATAACGGTTCTTCATTGTGCTTCTATGACTGTTACATTTTGACTTTCTTCTTGCTGCCTCTATTGCTTTCGCTGTGCCTCTTTTTCCTTCCTTTGCTTCAGCGCCGCCTCTTTTGCCTGAGTGCTGCTGCCTTTGCCATCAATGACAATATTTCCAACAGTCTCCCCCTTTGGCATTGATGGAAATCCACTTTCTCTGTTTGCTTTCTCTTTCTCTTGTTGCTTGCTCTTCCTCCTGCTATTTGTTCTTCCTCCCCCTTTGACATCAATGGCAAAGGATGACTCCTCATCTCTCCGTTTGGGTTCTGTCGTTGTATTTCTTTTCTCTGAGTTACGTTTAGGTCCTCTTCTGCTGAAATTGGACTATGTTGTGTTTCATTTGTAGTGCCTGTAATATGTGCTAGATTGCAGATAGAGATGATGCATTTTACGATTGAAAGGTTCTTGTTGCTTCTGAATGCTGATAATATTGTTAATGCTGATCCTGTGGACTTGTTTTATGCTTATCTTGCTGGCTGTTCTCCCCCTGGAATGATATCTTCATTTTGTTCTCCCCCTGAGACTGTACTTTCTCTTCATATTAGAGAATAGTATCTACAGATACTACCCCTAGTTTGTCTCTCAAGTATTCGAATGGTTCTCTGCAAGTGGTTTGGTAAATATATCTGCTATCTGTTCTTTCGTTGATACATAGTCCAGTTTAACTATCTTCTGAGCCACTTGTTCTCGGAGAAAATGATACTTGATTGGTATATGTTTAGTTTTTGACTGAAGCACAGGATTTTTAGATATACTTATAGCACTTGTATTATCACATTTGATTGAGATAGGTTCATTAATGCTTACTTTCATGTCTTGAAGTGTTTGCTTCATCCACATGAATTGTGTGCAACATGCTGCTGCTGCTATATATTCTGCTTCAGCTGTAGACAGAGAGATGGATGTTTGTTTCTTGCTTAGCCATGCCACCATAATTTCTCCTAGATAGAATGCACCTCCACTTGTACTCTTCCTATCATCCACACAGCTGGCCCAATCTGCATCTGTGTATGCTGTCAAGGTGAAGCTTTTGCCTTTAGGATACCAAAGCCCATATTGTGCAGTTCCTTGTAGATATCTGAGTATTCTTTTTACTGCCAGAAGATGGTTTTGTTTAGGTGCTACTTGATATCTTGCCAATAGTCCTACTGATGTCTGGTCTTGAAGCTGTCAAGTACAGCAGGCTTCCTATCATGGATCCGTAGAGTTTTTGATCTACATCTGCAGACCTATCATCAGCACACAGCTTGCATCCCGTGATCATGGGGGTTGTCATTGGTTTGCAGTCCTCCATTTTGAATTGTTTCAGCATTTCTTTTAAGTATTTTTCTTGAGAAATGAATGTGCCTGTGTTCTTTTGCTGAATTTGCAGTCCCAAGTAGAAACTGAGTTCTCCAATCATAGACATTTCAAACTCTGTTTTCATCTCATCAGAAAACCCTTTTGCTAGTTCATCTTTGTTGCTTCCAAACATAATGTCATCAACATATACAACAACAATTAGGAGTTCATTTTCATGCGCTCTTATGTATAGATTGTTGTCTACTCCACCTCTCTTAAAACCCTGTTTTTGCAAATATTTGTCCAGTCTTGAGTACCAAGCACGAGGAGCCTATTTCAGTCCATATAGGGCCTTCTTCAGTCTGCACACATAGTCTTCTTTGTTTGTCAATGAGAAGCCTTCTGGTTGTTCCATATACACTTCTTCTTCTAGATCTCCATTAAGAAAAGCAGACTTTACATCCATTTGATATACCTTGAAGTCTTGGTAGCATGCAAATGCCAGGAACATTCTGAGAGCCTCCATTCTGGCTACAGGTGCAAATGTTTCATCATAGTCAAGTCCTTCAATTTGTGAGTATCCTTTGCAGACCAGCCTGGCTTTATTCCTGATTACTTGTCCTTGCTCATTCATTTTGTTTTTGAATACCTATTTTGAACCAATGATATTTTTCTCAATAGGTCTAGGAACTAGTTCCCAAGTATTGTTCTTCTCAATTTGGTCCAATTATTCATTCATTGCTTTTACCCAATACTTGTCCTTGCTAGCTTCTTCAAATTTCTTTGGCTCTATTTGTGATAACATGGATATGTATACTTCTTCTGTTTGTTCTGTTAGCTGCCTTCTTGTCTGGACTCCTGCTTTCTTGTCTCCTATGATCTGATCTTCAGGATGATTCTTCTGAGTGTATCTTGAGCGGGTTTTTGAGCTCAGCTCTGCATCTTCTATTGTCTTGCTAGTTTCTTCATCATTCCGGTCTTCTTCTTCATGATTAACTGATGGACTGCAGCAATATGTATTTCTTGTATTGTTTGGAAATTCTTCATCAAATCTCACATCAATACTTTCAACTATTTTCCGAAGAGTCTTGTTGTAGCATCTGTATCCTTTACTTTTGGAAGCATATCCTAGAAAAAACCCTTCATCTGCCCTTGCATCAAATTTCCCAAGGTTTTCATCATTATTCTTTATGTAACACTTACTACCAAAGACTCTGAAATGTTTTATTGAAGCTGGCTTTCCATGCCATATTTCATATGGAGTCTTGTCACTGCTTGGCCTTAAGTGAGCTTTATTAAGGATATGTACTGCTGTGTGCACTGCTTCTGCCCAGAAAGTTTGAGCAATATCATTCTCTTGCATCATGGCTCTGGAAATTTGTTGAACAGATCTGTTTTGTCTTTCTTCTACTCCATTCTGCTAAGGTGTTCCTGCAATAGTGAATTGTTTTTTTATGCCATGTTCATTGCATAGGTTAGCAAAGTCATAATCTGTAAATTCTCCTCCTCTGTCTGATCTGATACATTTTAGTTTGCATCCTGTTTGATTTTCAGCTAATGCCTTGAATATCTTAAATTTGTCCAGTGCTTCTGATTTATTCTTGAGAAACGCAACCCATGTCATTCTGGAGAAATCATCTATTATCAGCATAAAGTAGGACTCTCCACTTGGTGTTCTAGTTCTAGCAGGTCCACACAGGTCCATGTGCACAAGCTGGAGTGGTCTTCTTGTTGACAACTCCTCTTTAGATTTAAAGGATGTGAGAGTCTGTTTCCCCAATTGACAAGATTTGCATATAGTACTTGAAGGCCTTTTTATTTCTGGCATGTCTTTGACAGCTTTCTTCTTGCTCAATTTGATGATATGGTCAAAGCTGAGATGTCCCAATATCCTATGCCACAACCATGACTCCTCAAGTTTTCTAAGATGGCAGGCTTCATCTTCCTCTTTCACTATGTATACATTGTTCTCTGTTCGAACACCTTTGAGCAGAGTCTTTCCTGTTGTGCTTGACCTGACTACACAATCTTGTGCTCTAAAAATAACTTCACAGCCTTTGTCACACATTTGACTGACACTCAGTAAATTTTCTTTCAGTCCATCCACAAATAGTACCTCTTGGGATTTTCCTCTGCCATTGTCTATGCTGACTGACCCTTTTCCTTTGATCTTTCCTGATTTATCATTACCAAAAATAACATTGCCATATTTCTTTTCATCAAGAGTTATAAACTTGCTTCTGTCTCCAGTCATGTGTTTGGAGCAGCCACTGTCCAAGTACCACTGGCTTTTCAGATCTTGAGCAGTTAGAGCCAGGTCACAGTTATTCATCTTCTTTATCTTGATTATAGTTTTTGCGGAATTGTGAGCATGAACAAAATTTCTTTGACTCATAAACCTCCTTGAGGTATTGAACATCGGTCTTTGTCCATACTTTCTACATTCAATAATTCTATGGCCAAAATCCTTACAATAAAAACAATAACCATAGAAATTACTTGCATACCTGATGTAAGGTTGTCTCTTCCATGCTTGCATCTTTTGCTGGTTTGAATCATTCCTCCTTGCATGACAATATGCAACAATGTGTCCCGGCTTGTGGCAGACATAACAGGTGGCATTCTTCATAGGAGGCAAGAATCTCCTTTGATGGCTTCCAAATTTGATATAATCAGGAATATATGATCCTTTCTCTGTTGTCTTAGTATTTGTTACAATCTTTGTTATTAGAGGTTTCTTCTGGTCTCTGTCTTTCTCATTACATGTTTCTTCATTTGTAGGAATTATTTGAGCTGCTTCATCAGCCTTCTTTGCTTTCACAAAAATTATATTTTTGTTTTCCTTTTCTTTGCCTTTACTTGATTCTCCTTCATAGCCTATCCCAGTTTTTATTAGAGGAGATCTTTGAGCATCCAATATTTCATTCAACTTACCAGAACTTGTCATTTGAGAAGGGTATATAGAAACTTTCTGTTGAGCACTTTCTAATTTCCTTCTCAGACACAGAATTTCTTCTTCCAACTTCTCTTGTTCTCGAGTTTTATCTTTGATTTGTTGAAGTAACATATCTTCTATCTTCTTGGCTTCTTCAAGCTTTACCTTCAGCTGCATGAGGACTTCTGAATTTTGTTCTTCTTTCACACATTTTAGGAGAATCTCTTTTTGTTTTCTGCATTTTAGTTTGAGTCTGTCGATCTCCTCCAGAGCACTTCTTAGCTCCCCCTCAAGGTCGACTTCCCCTTCTTCTTCATCTTCTAGTAGGAGTCCCTCAAGATCTTCTATGGCCATCAATAAAAAATCTGAAGTTCCTTCTTCACTTGAGGGTTCATCTGAATCTTCAGATGTACTACTGTCTTGTTGAGCATAGAAAGATTTTCTGCTGAACTTCCTTCCCTTCTGCCAGTTCTTTGATTTATTTTCTACGGCTCTTGAAATTTCGATTCTTTCTTGTTTTGAGACACTTAGCGACATAGTGGTAGCTGGTCAGAAGCATTTGAAGGGGAGTTTACCTTTGTATTTACCCGAGCCTCTATCCAATTTCTTGACAAAATTTGCCTCTTCTTCATCCAAGCAAGAGCATATGCCTCCCTCTTCTTCTTTCTTATTTTCTGTTTTAAAGGCTGCTTCCCTCGTACTTGGCTTCTTCTGTGGGAGCCTCATTTCATAGGCTGTTAGATTTCCAAGTAGCTGGTTCATGGTCAAGGTCTCCCAATCAACTGTTTCTTCTATTGCAGACACCTTTGGATTAAATCTGGATGGAAGAGATCTTAGAATTTTTTGTACAATTATACTTTCTGGCATTTTTTCTCCAAGAGCTTTCATATTATTAATAATTTCTGTAGCTTTTAGGAAGAAACTAGCAATGTCTTCATCATCATTCATTTTTAAGTTTTCAAACTGGGCTCTATAGACTTGAATTTTGGCAGACTTTACCTTCTTGTCTCCCTCATGGATGCTTTCCAGAGTATCCCACAATTCTTTGGTAGTGTCTTTGTGCATCACTTTGATGAACTCTGCTTCACACAATCCATTCAAGATGGCATTCATAGCTTTTGCGTTAGCTGCAAAATCTTGTTTTGTTTCTTTCTCTGTGTCAGTTGCCTTTAGGGCATATCCTAATTCCACAGCAGCCTAGACTTCTATTCCTAGAGACATTATGTATGTTCTCATTCTGATTTTCCAGAAAGCATAATTTTCACCAGTGAAGAAAGGGGCTTTATTGGTTGAGCATCCTTCTTTACTAGCCATCTTGGGAACCTAGGATCTCCTTTCAGTTGTTAGACTTGTACAAAGGAACTTGGCTCTGATACCAATTGTTGAACTCTTAGTTAAACTGAGAGGAGGGGGGGGGGGGGGTGAATCAGTTTAACACATTCATGGACTTTTAAAACTTTTCCTTTAAAACTTATTTTACTTTATTAACACCTTCATTTCATGATCAACATAATGTGTGAGCAATCTTTATTTATGAGCATCAATTAATAAGCAGATTAGATAATGTACCAGCAGTCTTAATATGTTAGCAGCAAGTATTAGCAGAATATATATATCATATCAACACATAGACATCATGCACATAGACACCAGATATCGTGGAAACCCATAAAGGGAGAAAACCACATCTTATTATTGTTGTGATGCAAAGGCAAGCTCCAACTCCCTTCACCACTGTTTTACTGCGGGCACCAACCTACGGGAAGGCTCCAATCCTCGGTTACGCAAAGGACAACTTGAGGAAGCACCAACTCCCTTCAATTTCTGCGGCACCAACCCTAGAGGAAGCTCCTACCTCGGTCAGCCTAATAGAGCATCTATCAAGCTACAACTTGATAGGGAAGCTCCAACTTCCTTATTCTTTCAAAAGAAAAACACTTGCTGATTTACCTTGGATATCAGCTCTGTTCTGTACTTTCTCTTCTGCTGTTCATCAACTCTTATATCAGACCTGCATCATCTCTGCTCAGCCCTTCCTTCTTCTCTTCTTTTCTCCTCAATTCTTCATACTCAGCATTCTCTATATTCACACTCTCTGACCTCTTGCAGCTTTCTTATTTTCTTAAACTATCTTCAATTCTGCTGCACACTCTCTCCTCTTCTCATTCTGTTTTCATCAATCTCTCCTCTTGGATATTACCCCCTTTTATACAAGATAGCTTCATGACTATTTGTATTCTACTGGGAATTCGAAATGGATAGTCATGTCTCTTTGCCTTCTGCCTTCTCATCTCTTTTTAGCTTACTCAGGAAAATGTAACTGTAGGTGCTTATTTTAATATTACAGTGGGATATTTGCTCTCTTCCGGAGACTTGCCAATGCATCACAAACAATAAAAACAATTAAAATATTTACATTCATATTACAAAGTGAACTCTAGCTCAACTCATTTAGTCTTTTGAATCGATGCGCATTTGTCTTTTCTTTGGCTGTCTTTGTCCTTTTTGTGACTGTGTTTTATCTCCTCTCGGCTCTATTTGCTTTTCTGTCCTCTGTGGGGGTGTAACAGCTGCATACATGTAACTCTGCCTTTTAAATAAATGAAATGCAATTGCTGACCTTTTAAATCAGGGCAATTCCAACCCTTTTCATGCCACGAGTGTCTTGTTGATGTGGAAGTTCCGCAGGCCGGAACATACATATATCACAACTGTATAGCGTTAATAATCGCCCTCCCGTAAAGCTGAGGTCCGTGGGTCTAGAGACCACGCGGCTTATCGCAACCGTGTTATATTACCAATCGCCCTCCACCTTAAGCCGAGGCCCGTGGGTCCACAGACCACATGGCACTTTTCAATACAATCGCAACAACTTTATGTATATATTTATATATAACAGCGCCTTTACAAATTTCTGATTGCGATTAGAACTGGAACTTAAACACTTGTTAATCATAGTTAATAAGCCCATCGGGTCCGGGCTTCAATCGCAATCGCAAATTTTGTTTGCAAGAGTGTCCGTACCCAGTTTCTCGATACGATTGAGTTGTTCCGTGCGATCATCGGACTTTAAAAAATTGTTACTCATGGTTTTTATAAGCCACATCGGGTCGGACTAATACGCAATCTCAACTTTTAGTTGCATGTCCCACGATCGCCACTTTAACTCCGATTGCGATTGGTCCCACTTGTTCACCACGTCGGGGGCGATGCGATTGACCACTGTTCACGGAACTTAAAACATATATCAATCGTGATTTATAACCCATCGGATCCGGAACTCAATCGCAATCGCAACTTTCTGTTGTGATGTTCCGCTCCCCTTGCGATTTTCGATTGTGATTGATCGCAATCGCAACTTTGAGTTGCAGGACTTATCAATTGTGGTTTATAGACCCGTCGGGTCCGGATTCTCATCGCAAACGCAATTTTCTGTGGGTTACATATTACGCTTCACAGTTTTTCTCCGATTGCGATTGAGGAGGGGTCCCACCATTTAAATCTTCGTTTTGTGCTCTCTATAATAAAGTGCTCCACTTATATAACTGATATATATGTATACTTGGCCAATGGGTCATGCGATTCCCGGAATACGTTTTGTATATGTTTATATATATTCTTTGCCACTAGAGTGAAGCAATTCCCAGAATAATGTTTGTGTTATATTATATGTATAACGCCGGTTGGAGTGTGCGATTCCCAGAATTTTATAATGGCTCTCTGCCTCTGTCTCTGCCTCTGCTCATGGGAATGGAGTGTGATTCTGGAATTGCATTTTGTAAATGCTCTCTGCCTCTATCTCTTGCCTCTTGCCCTGTAGGTTGGATAGTGCGATTCTCGGAATTTGAATTTATGCTTGTCTCTATGTTACATTTGATTTCATATGCTGCCCTCTATTGCTTTCTTTGCCTTCTTTGCCTTCCTTGTGCCTTCCTTTCAACATGCTTCTTTTGCTTGGTAGCTTTGCCTCCTTTGCTGAGTCTTTGCCTCCTTTGCCATCAATGACAATATGTCAAAAGGTGTGACAACTGCCAAAGAATAGGGAAACCTGCTCCATCAAATGAAATGACATTGCAACCTTAGGTACTCATAGAACCATTTGAAAAATGGGCCTTGGATTTTGTTGGACCAATCAATCCACCATATAAAAAAAAGAAATATATTTTGGTATGTAATAATTATGTCACTAAATGGGTAGATGCTAAAGCATTAGCTTTTGTTAATGAACGTTCTGTAGTTAATTTTCCTTTTGAGGATATCTTCACTCGTTTTTGTGTTCCAAGTGAAATTGTGACAGATTAGGAATGCCATTTTACATCCAAATTGGTGAAATAACTTGTGAAAGATTACAAGATCAAGCATAGAAATTCTACTCCTTATCATCCACAAGAAAATGGTCAAGTAGAGTCTACCAATAAAGTGATTGAAGGAATTCTCACTAAGACTGTACATCTACACAGAAGAGAATGGGAAGAAAGGCTTCCTGAAGCCTTATGGGCCTACAGAACTACATGGAGGAATACAACAGGACATACTCCCTATGAACTTGTTTATGGAAAGCAAGTCCTATTCCCTATAGAATCTCAGATTCAAACCTTCAAGATGGAAATCCGATTGGGACTTGATTTATCAGAAGCATAGAAACCTAGTTTGGAGCAACTTAATGACCTTGATGAAACCATGCAAGATGTAGTTCAAAGAACCAATATAGTCCAGCAGCAAAGGGCTAAATGGCACGATAGATATATTAAGGAGAAGAAGTTTCAAGTAGGGGATTGGGCACTTTTGTTCGATTCAAAATTCAAAGATTTTCAAGGAAAGTTTTAGACTCATTGGCTTGGGCCATATGAGATTGAAAACATCTTTGAAAATGGAGCAGTCAAGATAAGGACAATTGACGAAGAAAAGGTACCTCTTCTTGTGAATGGTCATCGGTTGAAAGAATATCATAAGCTAATTTCAAGAGAAGATTTTATCAAGATTTTCCAAGATAATACTGATATGAAGTTAGTGAAGAAAAATTCTTCTTCTTCACTAACTTAGCTTTTATTTTTCCTATAAAAAAAATTAAAATAAAGTGTATAAGTATGAAAACCAATCAACGATTGGCATCCTTATACAGAAAATATAGGGTGAAAATTAGAGACATCCTATATTTTCCATTTCTTTTTTGCAATAAGTAGTAATACATAACTACATTCATATTCCATTTTTGTAGACCATAATCTGCAGTTTCATTCCATTTCATAGTCATATTCCATTCCACAGCCATATTCCATTTTATATTTACATTCCATCCCACAGTCATATTCCATTTCATGGTTACATTCCATTCTACAGCTGATTACATTCTGAAACTGATTACATTCTGTAGCTGATTCCATAATTCGTAGCCACATTCCATTTCATTCAGCAGCTCTGACACATTTGTACAACCTACTAAAAAATGATGAATACAGGAAATTTAAGGACTACATTTGAAGACCACCATGCTAAAAGGTACCTGAAGAATCAACACCAAAGAAATGACAACGAAAGGCTAGTTCTAAAGGTAAAGTTACAAAAATTTATTTTAATAGCAAGGTTAAAACATTAGCATGTATAATATGGATGATCATATGCTTCCTTGACATATCATTTGATTTGATTGAGATTTCCATCATATCATAGACTGGCCACATCATCCACATTATGTTTCATAACGGTCCATAATATACTCCCCATTTATGATTAACGGTTATGACTTGTTGACGTAACATATCTGTTTATGTTTCTTCAAAACCCCAATCCATACCACTTATTTATTCCTACAAACCCTCGATGCCTTTCATCATATCCGTAATCCAATTCATTTCATAACAGAGAAGGATAATTTTTAAGGTTAAACTCTTCATAATAGAAGGCATGGGACTGATAGTCAGATCAGAACCAGTGGGAACAAAATATATGGAAGGATATCCTTAGATCAAGGAAATGTTGCAAAAAGCTAGATGGCTCAAATTCATAGAGAAATTCGATGGTTTTCACAAAGAGATCACAAAGTCTTTTGCTAGGTATTTTGATGGCACAAAAGTGGAAATTGGAGACATCAAGTTCACAGTTACTGAGACATTCAAAGCCGAAGCCATAGAACTCCAAAGGGTTGGCGAAAGGTGGTTCAAAAACAAGGATTTTCACAACGAATCATGGAAAGTTATCCTCAAAAACCTAGGTATGAATGTTTGTATTTTCAGAAAAGGTATCCCTAGCTCAGCACTTAAAATAAATGGAGGAACATGCTCTTGGTTTTACAGAAATTTATCACCTGTGAAGGAAGGTTTGGCTGCATGTATGTATATCATATTCGATTGTTGATGAATTTATTAGAGAATGGTGAAATAAATCTTCCCTTGTTTTTACTGAATAACTTAAAAAGAATGTCTAAAAATGTGCAAAAGAGAATACAATTTATAGATAAAACTATGCACCATCATGGGATGATAAAAATACTTGTTGAGCTTCATTTAAAAAGTATAGGAGATTCCTGAGAGAATTTTTTTTATCAGAAACCATTTCTAAGAAGTACCAGAGCAACCTAAAGAAGAAAATATTAGAAAGAGTAGAAGGAAAAGGATTGATACAAGCATTGAAGACAGACCTGTATCTTCATTTCAGAAAAATGATGAAAAGATCATCTTTGTAGAGATGAAAAAGAACAAAAAGAAAAATAAAGTCAAGACAGGAGGTAAGATAGGAAAGAGGAGCAAGGTTACAAGTGAGGAAAATGTAAATCCTCTACAGCTGAGAAGGAGCTCCAGAATCCGAGGTTTGATGAAGAAAACACTATCAAAAGAGACAGAGTTTATAAGTTTAGATGAAGAAACTCCAATGCCATCGTTTGTCGATATTTCTCCTCCACATTGTCCTCAAAATTCTCCTATTCATAATTTTGAAGGTAGTTCCAGCAAAAAATCTCCAAGCATAGAACTAGTACAACAAGATGATTACATAGAGTCACTGGAGAAGAGAAATTCAATAGTGAATCCAGAACCTCCTATCAATCCACAAGAACCTCTAGTTGATACTCTAAAACAGGAAATTTATGAACTAGAGATATTGAATAGGCATATTAAATAGGAGAATGAATCCTTGAAGCAGCAGAACAAGTTGGAAAAGGTAATTAGTGAAAATAACATTTTACATTTAGGACTATGGTAAAAAACGAACATGAAGTTGAAAAGAAAGAACAAGTCACTAAACAAGGAAGTTATTAATCTCAAATACAAGCTCCTCATGAGAAAGCCCAGGATGGCAATCACTTCATAGAAAAGCAAAAGAAGGAAATTGGATGTGTTAGCAGAAGTGTCTGAACAAATGCCGTAAGAGAGGAAAATTCAAATTTTTGGAAATTGCATGAGGACATGCAATGAATTCTCAGTGGGGGTATGTTGAACCTCAAAATTATCCTCTCTCTAACATCATTTCTCACATTTTCCCCTTACTTTCTCATAAGTTCATATACTCTAATCAATGATAAATGTCATGTTTTGTCTCAAGGAATGTATTTAAATGATTTCCATGTTATATTCTGATGTTCTTGATATTCGAATGGATTTCTGTAATTTGGCTACAGAACGCAGCCTATTCTGCAGCTAATCATTGGTTCCACAATTACTTTCATGGTCTGACAGGTTCCAATGATCAAATGGAGAAATGAGCTACATGCGCATTTCCATAATAATCTACACATGGATTTCATCCTATCTACTTGATCGAGATCGAGAGGAAAAGATGCCTGAGATTGTGGTCAAAGTCTGGTCAAAGGATGTAAGCCGAGAATAGAAGGACTCTTGATTTTCTCTATCGTAGAAAATCAAGAGTTAAAAAGTCCAACTCCAATTCTATAATTTGGTTCAGATTAGCCGCCTGTAGGCAAAATTAGCTCATAACACTTATGTTTGTTTTATTTAAATACTGGTTGTACATAACCAAGATTAAGTAAGTTTTTGATGAAACGATGTGTATTGTTTTAAAACTCCATTCTATTACAATACAAGGATCGTGTTCATGGTACCAATGATTGCTTAGTGTGTATATAACCAGCTAGGATCTCAACCGAATCTGTTGCAGAGGGCCCCTACACAAGAGGAGTTTTTTCATTCATTGTTTTAATTTAAATTCCTTTATTTTTTCAATTCAGTTTTTTGAGTAGATTAATATTACATTACAGTTTTGATCAGTAGCATAGAATTAAATCATGAATTTATTCCTAGCATCAATAGAATTACTATGTAATCATTGTCCTTCTAAAAACATTTTGTGAGGATAGATCTATCTATTTTCAAATTGGATTAAGTTTGAAGAAATAAGAATTCAAAGTTATATAGTTTCCTTTACTGTTATGTTATTTACTTTCTTAGATTAAAACAATCAATTAATTGTATCATTGGATGTTTTTAGAAGTCATTTCAAGAAGATGATTTTATCACATTTCTAAACTGAATGATTGAATATCTAATTTATACAATTATTGAGTTTTCCTCTGCTTTACTTGCTTTTATAGGACATTAGAAACTAAGGTATAATTGGTTGCTTACGCATCATTTCAAGAGGATAATACTTCATATTGAATGCTGGAGCAATAAAACATACATTAGTTGTTTACAATCAGTTGAGCTTTAACTTTGCATGCTTTCACATTTGATTTTAGATCCTCATTTAATTGCATAGTTGGATGTTCTTGAAAGTCATTTCAAGAAGATGATTTTATCATATTTCTAAACTGAATGATTGAATATTTTATTCATGCAATTATTGAGTTTTCCTCTGCACACTTTTACTTGATTTTATAGGACATTAGAAACTAGAGTATAATTGGTTGCTTACACATCATCCCCGAGGGTGACACTTCATATTGAATCTTTGGAGTAACTAAACATACATTAGTTGTTTTTTTTAATATGTTTTCACTTAGAGTAGCATTGAAATTTCAATTTCAATTATAAGATTATATCCATGGAATAGGACTAATGTTAAATTAGAAGTCATTAGAATAGATACTCTATTTTTTAGATCAAATTCTAATTGACGAAAGTCTTTTGTTGATTCATTTTTATGTAAATTAGTTTAACTTACGAACACTTCCTTTTTTCTTCTTAAAATTCATTAGGATTCATTTTGATTTACTGTCATAGTTTTTAGATTAACACTCTTAGATATAGATAAGAAAACCCCAAAACAACATAAAAATACATACAACGAAGTAAGAAGAAGGTTAACTAAGCACATATAGTGCACCACACTTCATTATTTTACAAACCTCGGTTGATAATTTATGTAAGAAATTTAAGACATTAAATTGATTAAACACCCATTACATGGCTCCGAAAGTGGATTCCCTTCATAATCAGCCATCTTATAAGCCCCTTTTTTGAGAAATCGTTTAACAATAGAAGGCCCATGCCACATGGTTTAGAGTTTAGCATCCCCTAACTTATCATTGTCTTGGTCATAAACCAAAACAAGATCACGCTTAGAAAAGACATGAGGTCAGACATATTTATCATGATTGGGTCTTAACGCATTTCTTATGAATTTTGTTATTGACAAAGGTGAGAAGGAATTTTTCATCAAGATGGGTAAGTTGTAACAAACATGCTTCCTCGGCTGAGGTGTCAGGGAGTAAATCGAAAAAAAGTTAAGAGAATATATTTTGCACTAGATAGGAAGGAATGACTCTACCCCATAAACTAATCAGAACAAAGTGAATCTAGTGCCATATTTCATGGAGGTTTGGTATTCCCAGAAGGTGGAAAATAGCATAAGGTGCTAGTTAGATTTATGTCTTCCTACCATCCATTGAAACATAGTTTTCAAATTACTATTCACTACTTCTACTTGGACATTAGCTTGAGGATAATACGGTGAGGAATTTTCATGGTGAAAACCCAACTTAGCAACTAGTTCCTGCATCATATGATTTTGAAAGTGTTTTCCATGATTATTCAGGATGCGTTTAGGCACACCAAACCTATTGATGACATGATTGAAAAAGAATAAAGCAACAATATCACCATTATTAAGACATGTAGGCATGGCCTCGACCTATTTGGTAACACAGTCAACAACAACAATGATATAGTGATGTCCTTGGGCAGAGGGTGGGTTACATTGTATAAAGTCATTTCCCCACTGGGAAAAAGTTCTGACAGTGATAAATGGATGTAACAAGGTGGGATGAGAATGCATCTTGCGAGAAAATATTTGACAAGGATGGAAATTTTGGATGATTATGATGCAATATTTAAAGAGTGAAGACCAAAAGTAATCAGTGCACAATATTTTCTGTATAGTGGCATGCCTAGACAGATGACCACCAAATTCCCTAGCGTGGAAATCATTCAAAACATGTTTGATTTCTTCATGAGTAATAAATCGATGTGAAATAGTGTCGACACCACAACGGTAAAGAGTATCATCGATAATAAGATAGTGTCAAGACTGATGGCAATTCACTAACGGTCATCACCAGACAAATCAGGCTGAAAATCTTGTCTTTGGAGATAAATAATGATGTCTCCATAACAGGGATCAAAATTAATAATGAATCACAAGGATTTGTCAGGAAAAGGATCCGTGGCCACAATTTCCTCATCAGTTGAAGGAAATTCAAAAAGAAGCTCGATGATGGCTAGGGATTTTTTGGATTTAGCAATGGAAAAATCCAAATCAAACTCCTGAAGGATTACAATCCATTTAGAATATCCCCCCCCCTATGATTTGGTGACTAGGGATTTTTTCACGGGGTTTGAGTCAGCAATGACTGTAGTCTTTCACAGTAGAATATAATGCCTCAAGCGTTGCACAACAAATATTTTTGCAAGAGCCAACTTCTCAACATGGGAATAGTAGAGCTCAGGACCGATCATGCCTTTGCTAAGGTAATATATAATATGTTCATTGTGCATGTCATCCTCTTCGACGAGAACCATTCCTACGGAATATTTTGAAGGAAATAGATATAACAAAAAATCTCGGTTGAAGTCATGAGGGAATAGAAAAGGTGCCGAAAACAAAGCCTATTTTAGATCATAAAAAGAACGTTGGGCTTGATTGTCCTTAATGAAAGGGAATCCTTTCTTTAGCAAATGCATGAATTCATGGGAAATATGGGCATAGTTGGTAATGAAACATTGTAAAAATTTGGATTCTCCCTTAATTCTTTGAAGCTAGCAGACAGTATGAGGAGGAGGTAGATTGGTAATTGCCTCAACCTTGGAAGGATGTAGATCCCTTCTTGAGAAATTATGAACCCTAAAAATAATCTAGATCGTATGCAAAAGATACATTTATGTTGATTAAGCCAGATTTTGAAAACCAACATCGAAGAAATACCTCTCGAAGGTGGGAAATATGGTCCCCACGCAGCAAAGAATGAGCAGTAAGATCAAGGAATGCATAAGACATGGACCGCTGGAAAGTAGCACCAATATTTTTAAGACCAAAGGGAAGTTTATGATAGGAAAATGTGATGATCTGGTTATAGTTGGAGAAGCCATCCATAAAGGAGATGATAGTGTTACCGACACAGACATCAACAATCTAGTCGATAAAGGGTGTAGGATAATTATCCTCAGGACAGGCCAAATTCACGACACAGTAATCAATGTAGAATCGAATAGTCCTTTTTTTATTATCAACTAGAACAAGATTAGAAACCCATTCCGTTAAAGGTATGGAATAGATAAAACCAACATCAAGAAGGTTTTGAACTTCGGCTTTAGTACTTGTTATTTTATGTGGGTTAGCCGGCCAGAGCTTTTTCCGAGAAGGCTTAGCTCCAATATATGTCTTGATTTTATGTTGGATGATTTGTGGGTCAATGCTAGGAATTTCCTCGTAAGACCATGCAAAAACATTTTGGAATTATTTGAAAAGGGCGATATAAGTGGAAATATCTGAGGGTGTGAAATTGGCCCCAATTAAGATGTTTTCCATGACACCTGGTTTCGTAGAAATATTGATCGGAATTGTAGAAGAAATGTTGGCCAAGTTCCCTTCCAAATAAATGGAAAAAATCCATTGAAAATTTGGGGAAGGACTGGAATTTCCAGAGGAAGTAAGGATTTGATGAGACTCATCCAAATCCTCAACACGAAGGAGAAATGAAGAGGTCCCCAAGGATGGTCAGAAATATACATGAGTTCTCGAATAGCTTCATCGGATGGTAATGGAAAGTCAAGAAATTCACAAGAGGAAGGATGGTCAATAACCCAAGAAGGAAAAAATAAATCGTTAGGTGGTACTAAGATGGCATCACAAGACTCATTGGGTGAGGAATTCAACTCGATAGCCTGATAAGAAAGATCTCCTGGACTTAAGGGCATGGAGATGCCATATTGATCGATCTCAGATTCAACAAGCACCACCCAAGGATCATCGATAATTAGGGGTCCATAGGTGTGTGAAGAGATCATATGGAAGCGGGAAATGGTAGGAGATGAAGGAGTGTTGTGTGAAGTGAGTTGAGGAAAAACCCCCATAAGAGTAGAAAATTTAAAAATTCCAGTGCCAACACTCGGAAATTGATGAGGATGGTCTCTCACAAGTGGTACATAATTTTTGGTGGTGGAAATCTAAGATGACAACATGAAATAGTCAAGCTGATTGATAGTGAAAATTTTCCTTCATGGGGAAAGCAAAGTAGACGGAAAGCAAACGAGATGAATGCGGTCATTGCGTAAAACCAACTATGACCAAGGAGTAGGTTGTAATCTAATGAGGTGTTGGCAACTTCGACATCAAAATATACCATTTTTCCACCTAACTTGATGGAAAAATGTGGAAGGAACCCCTTGGGTATGAAATTATGACCGTCAAAGGCTTAGAGAGTGGTGTTGGATGTGTCAAGTGCTAGAGAGCCAAGATATTTCCAACAAGATATTGACATGAAAAATTTGGAAGATCCGTCATCCACCAGAATGCGATGGATATTATTTTGAAAGATCTACATGATGATATGAAAATAAATCTAATGGGAAATACAAGGAGCATATTTCTAGACATTGAAAGTGATGAAACTAGAGTTGGATAAATCAACTCCACTGATGGTAGACAACAAGGCCTTGCACTATTGAGGAAAAATTTGCAAGACCTCCAAGGCATACATGGCACAAGGATCCTGAGCAAGGTCTTCAACAATACTATAATGCTAAGCAGCCCTAGCAGAAGGGTGGCGTGTCTTCTTATAGAGAACACCCTAGGGGGGGCGATCGAAAGGTTCTGGAGGCTTATCGAAAGTCAGAGGTCCAATTGAACTAGGTGGAGTTGGTGAGTCCTTAGAAGGAGAACTTGACTCATGAACATCATAGGATTTGGCTCGCGTAGTCACATTTACATCTTCCTTTCACATGAAGACAAATGAACTATGAGGGGAATTGGAAGAAGAGCCCCAGTTTCCCCCTTGTGGAGGTCAAGAAGATTGAGCAACCATCTATTGATGATATTGTGCAAGGAATGGATGAGTCAAAACAACAGGTTGTTGAGTAGACGGTGGTGAAAGAAGCCTATGTACTTCATCCATTCGAGGACACTCATGATATTTAAGGTGACTTCCTTGAAAAATTTTGTAGGGGAACTTGAATTTCTGGAACCACTCACTGGTGCCCCCTCCCTAACTCCAAGGATTGGTTTAAGACCCTTGGACTGTTTGATTATATTGTTTATTTCTCTTTTTATTCTTTTTTTTCTTACCACGAGATTGAGGGTTTTTATGTAGTTGAGTGGACTTCACGATGAGAACATTGGTGGACTTCTTAGGAGGGGGTTCTTTAGCAGAGCTAGATGCCCTTTCTATGGCTTGATATGTAACAATCAATTTCCCAATGTGGGCAGCAAGTTGGCTCATCGAATAAAAAACAGACCCAATCACACCATTGGCATGTGTGCCAGGAACAAGTTTATGAGGGTCAATAGAAGGCCTAAGGGCATTTGGAAACACTTCGTATGGTGTAACCGACTGTGAATATATGAGATATAATTGTTGGGAAGCTAAAATGGATTGCTTCTCAGTAGCGAATCGATACATAGACACATCCTTACAAATTTGAGGTCAGAGAGATCGAATGAACCATTTACGTAAATTTTCATTAGGTAATTTGGTTCTCAATAACCTCTTGTGATGATGCCACTCATGAATGTGATTAGAAATTAGTGTGGCATCATCTTGTTTAAATTTTTACAAAACTTCAGAGTTGATATCATGAGGTAGGAAACTGGAAATGTGTTAACAAAGTTGGATCTATTGAGGAAAATTCACCGTAGGATGCAATATCTAACTCGATATACCACTTTGCGGCATCCCCAGTTAACGTTCGTTGTAACAAGTGAAGTTTAATAGTATCATCCACCAGAGAATTAGATGAGCACCATATCTGATAGGTGGTAATGTGAGTGGATGGATTCTCCCTACGGTTCCCTTCAAGCTTGGGAATATCTGATGGTAACTTGGTGGGTAGGAATGGCCACTAGGGATCATGATGGATGGAGCCATTAGTCAATTTGGTAAAATCAAGTAAGTAGAGAGAAGATAAAAATGGATTATGGATTTAGCTAAATGGGCCATAGGTGGGAGAAGCCCTTGACCAACCTTGTGGTCCCCCCATATTCGAATTAGATGGATGCATTTTCTGGTGTAGAAAAGGGTTCACCCTGAAAAAAGGCTATTGTGGGCCAACATAACTAGTAGATGGATGTTCCCCCCAGGGTAGAAACCTCAAGAGAGAAATGGACCCCCAAGAGCATGAATTATTATGGGGTTGTACCCAAGGTTAAAAGAAGTACCACTCTTCACAGTAGGACCAACATAAGGAGGATAACCCATGTTTTCTTGAGGGGTCCTGACCTAGGTTCAGATTTTATCTCACAACCAACAAACCCTCCAACTACTGGCCCTCTTGGCAGTGACCTACATGCGCAAATCAAGGTCTCACCAAAAGAAGTATGGGGGGGTGCTGGAACTAGGTTTCCGCACCCTGAGAAACAGAATAATGAAGTGGCCTTAAGCAGATTGATTGCATACTTATATCAATAATAAACATATGTGCACAATACATCAAATATTACAGACAGAGTCACAGATCGGTTTAGCGCAAATATAACATAACAGAACCACATGCAGATCTAAATAATGCGTAATAAATTATGCATATTCATTCATGTATCCTCTCATCAATGTAACTTCATGCTTAACTAACAGGTGTCTTTGCATAGATATAAATAAGAAATACAGAAGCAAAGCGAAATTAAAACAGAACGGATAACTCAGATCAATAAACAATGTTTCACCAAAATCAATCCTTGTATTAATTCAGATCCTTCAGTGCATTAGACTTCACCCTTACACTTTACCCTTCTGTGCACAAAACTAGAGGAGTCTACACAAAGCCAGGACTAGGTCTTCGTGCACACAGCTAGCAGGAGCCTTTCTACCTAACCCAGACAACCCTTAAAAAAGTATTACAGATTCATAAACATTCATATCATCATAATGGTCTATTCAACTTAAGATACTTCCTTAGATGCCCTATATCTATTTATATCATTCAAGCGCGCAGATATTATGGTCTCAAACCATGGCTTGAGGCCAAAAATTTACCCTTAAACCATTTTACATCAAAATAGGGACTTTGACCTGCCCCAAATCCCCTTGACTCATTCATGCAATGTGCATATATAAAACTTGTACAAAAAGATACCAAAATGTGTACCCCAGGGGACCCTACTCCAACAGGACCCCAACACAAACATGTGACTCATCCCAAGTCAGTGAGGTGTCTACTCCTTAAGCTTGGCTTGGAGTGTGCTAAAAGAATATTTCAGAGCGAGCACCATTTCAAAAATTTGCGTAGTAGCTCCCTGCGCTTACAAAACTAACTTCTCAGTGGTGGGCCCTTCAGTGGCCAACTCTATACTGCATTGTGTTTGTTGAATCGCCTTTAGTGTAGTGTCTAGAGTCTGTGAAAGATGGAGAGCCTCCTTAGCCCATGGTTGCATATGTGCTTCCAAAAAATGTTCTTTATGGCATAGGTCTTCAATCGTTGTCTGGATTATTTGGCCCTCCAGCAGACGGGCGAGGCGTTGTGGAAGAAAAAGGGTTGGCACCACTCTTTGGATCTTAGAAAATTGTTTCTCTTTTTGGTGCAGCTTGTTGCACAACTACTGTACTATAGTATCATTCTGCAAGGACATCCATACACCCATAACCTCATCCAACAGGTTGTCACACTAGGTGACTACAACAACAATACTGTCTGTGGCTTGTTTTACTTCAGCTACCCTTTTTGCGTGGACTTCAGGGGGAGTGTCAGATTGCAAATTCATTTTTAGGTCAGTGATTTGATGTTAAAACACTGCACTTCAACGCATGATGCTTTCAAGGTTGCAGCCAGTCCTTCCAATTTTTATTTTGGGGCATTTTTGGCTAGGGCTGCTAGAACATCGCTGCAGACTTGGTGAATTTTGGCTTCGAGCGCAGCGCGCTGGGCTTTAGCCGTGCGGCATGATACTTCGACGGCTTACTATTTCCAATGTGCATCTTCGGCCTGCTTCTTGGACTCGAAAGAAGATGTTTGAGCAACAGCCTCACGAAATTGAAGTTCTTCAACAATC
Source organism: Pinus albicaulis (assembly GCA_034641835.2). Classification (NCBI taxonomy): domain Eukaryota; kingdom Viridiplantae; phylum Streptophyta; class Pinopsida; order Pinales; family Pinaceae; genus Pinus; species Pinus albicaulis. The sequence continues at coordinate 1,105,193,108 of CM076577.1, forward strand.
ATGGTGTGCATCAAGTGCAACTTTCCTACAGGTAAAACAAACAAGTTAAAGTTAATATCGCTTGCACTGCAGAATTGAGTGCGCTGGATGGTGTCCACATGGATGGTTGGCGTGGGGATTTGCACAAGACGCGCATCCTTGGTGGCTGGTAATGTTATATCCAATGGTTGTGCGCTGGTGACTTATGTGTTAATATGGTTTCCTAAGGAACTCTCACTTGTATCAGGATTGCTTGCATTTTGAGTTCTTGGATCCCTACCTGAACAACTTCCAACACAATATTATACTACACCTCCATATCTTTCCAATGATCCTCAGTCACAGATGTGAATGTGTTATCAATCTCATTCAAATCGTCCTCCGTTAGCGTCAAGACCTTTTGTCCAGCATCTTTGTAGCCTGTCCTTTTCTTTCTGGATCCACCAACGGCCTGAGAGCCACGCTTCGTTCCCTCAGATGTCTGCACTTCTACCTCCTGCACTGTATCTTTCAGTGCGAAACCATTTTTCTCTGGCTCAGTGTCTTTCTCCAGGTCGATAGTCTCGTCAGTGGTCAACGGCGTGGCTTCTTTCTCTAGAGGCTTTTTAGTCACCTTCTATGTGGTTTTCTCTGGCTGACTACTAGTGCGCGGCTTATTCAGTGTTTTGGTGATAGGAGTGGATGCACCAGGCTCCAACCATGCTGGTGGCCATTCTGCAGTAATTCTGATCAAGTCATCCTCTGTCACTAAGTATGGTAACTTGTACCAATCTACCTCGACAATGCCTTTCTCGCGGATGTGCATATTATGGAATGTGGCCTTGAAGTTGGCTATGACCTTGTATTTCTCATAGAGTGCGGGAGACAAACTAGGCTTAGACTACATGGCCTGATATAATGAGGCATCATAAAGGAACCAAAAAATATTATTCTCCTTAGCGTGTGCGGGGTTTGAAGAATTCCAAAGCGTCGCGTACCATGCGGCCTCACACATTTGGGGCTCAATCTCAGGAAACTGGGTTTCCTCAGGGGTATTCCACCTTATCAATGCAATTAACAACAATACTAGCCAAGCATACTAAAATTTATTTCCTTCTTCATGTGCTTCGCACACATTTTCCAGAAAATCCTTCCATAGATAATGAGACCAATTGTAAATTAAACCTTTCTCACACTATCCTGCGAGAGAAATCACATGCGCGGGCACCTCCTTTGGTCCACCTTTGTGCATCATCTTGCAGGCCAAGAGAAGCATGCTGAACTAAACAACCGGGTCATTTATGTTGCTGACCAAAAACCTTGGCTCTTCTGTGAGACTTGACACTTATTCTTGATCTGGTCTGCAACGGATTTTTCTTGCGCTTTTCCTCCAAAATCCACATTTGGATTTGCGCCTTTAGTAGGTAAACTAGTGATCCTATGGATCAATGCAACATCTATTGGAATACACTCTCCCAACCATAGTGCATCATCATGCACAAGCGCAAGTGATTTCTGGACACAGATGTAGTTTATTGTGCTGTGCCCAAAGTGAGGGATTTGCAATAGATTTAACAGGCCTGCTTTGTGCAGACTCAACACCCATCTCTTTGGCTCTAGGCACACTATTCCCTCTTTATACTAAACTTCGTCAAGGTATAGCTCTAGCACGAGTTAAGGAAATATTTATACGTACGCAATGTCCCAATCCTCCATTCTGAGTTGTGGAACTTTAGCAAACATGTCCCCTTCCATTGGGATATTTTCTGGGATTAATAACATTTTGATGATCGCACGCACTTTTTCAATATATTTACATATTTTGACTGTCGATTTTCATGGTGCGACATAGGTCAGAAACCGCGAGAATGGGGCCACTTCGACCACATCCCCCTCTTCCTCCATAATAGTTTTTGGGAGCTCTGTCATGGGAATTTTCAGATGCTCAGCCACAGTGGAGCACTGATTTGGAGTCTTTTCTCTTGGGGATATTATTATATCAGATGACTCTGCTTCTTAGACTTCATGGCGCAAGAGTCTTAACAATAGGGACCTCGGGCGCAACATGGTCATCTATAGGTCGCGTGGCCATCGTACTACCTGGAATTACGTAACCCAACCCTACGTGGCACAACTCTTCCTCGAATTCTGGATCCAAACCAGACATAGACACAGAGTATGTAGCAGAAATCAAAGAAATCAAAGAAAATAATTCACTTAGAAAGCAAAGGGAACTATTGCGACCCCCTAGGTCATATTTATACTTCTTGCGCATCTCCAACGGTTCCTTTTGCATTAATGTGTCTCCATAAATGACAAAATGGTCCCAAACCTCGAAAAATCCCTTCATTAAATGCCACCTAGACGCTGCCATAAATGGTAATAAAGTTTTCTTTTCCAGATTTAGTGTTCCAACAGCTAGTTTTAGGCACTTGTGCAATCCATTCAATCTCCTCGTGCAAGTACCACGCACGTGTAATATTCCTAAATTAGCATGCAGCTAATTGGAATATTAATTTTGTTCTTGTCATTTAGTTAAATGAATAAATGGGTAAGGAGGCCCTAAAATATCTTAAGTAGGCATAAAATCCCTCTTGATGTGAAAAGGGATCATGTTAATAACTAGATCAAGCACCCTCATGTTGGAACAAGGACTAATACATGTGGACAAGGTCAAGTTAGACCAAGTCAACAACAGTAATATAGGAGGAGTGGATCACCAATAAAGACAGCTCAATATGAATGTGGATCAGTTTAGCTAGTCAGAATAAAGACACCTTGGGTGTGGAAGGAGACAATGCATGGAGACTAAATCAAGGTTGACCAAATCAAACAACGCTGTAAATAGAAGAGTGGAACTAATGGAGACATCATAATTTTGGAGGATGAGCCTTTGCATGGAAGTAACCTCATAAATGGGTGGGACCCATGGTGAGGAAGCTCATCAACTATATAATGGAGGGAATGGCAGCCATATGGGGTATGATTGAGAATATGATTTTATGATTGGGTCTGTTTAGACTTATTGCATGCTTCAGCTATTTAGCTAAGTTTGTTGTACTGTTTAGTACAAGGGTTTTCTCATGCGGGAATTCCCCACTCTTTCTTGGAGAACTTGTTTAAGGGATCTGAGAGGAGCTTTTTGTTCATCATTTCCACTATTCGGCACTTGGCCAAGTAGTCACCTACATCCAAAACGCAGTCTCTTGGAGGATCTGTTTTATTTTACATGGTGTTGCAGTGAAAGGGTTTAAAACCCTCTTTTATGACCTAGTTTCCCAGGAGGAGGATTGGCCTTTTTCCCGGAAAGCTAGTAGAAGGAGCTACAGCCATTTATTTGCATGATCAACCATATTTATGCAATGCTTCAACCATACAGTGTGATTCAGTCTTAGACCTGTAGCATATACTTCTTGTACTTCATGTTTATCAAAACCCTTGCAAGGTCATCTTGGATTTATGTAAAAGAGACTAGATCTCAGTTTGAAGCTCTATTAATTAATATAATAGTAGTTCTATTTTGTCTCTCTATTTTTGAGTATAAACCCTAAGAAAACTGCGCTATCATTGCTGCAGTATGTCTGTGTTGCAGTAATCATGGGGTTGTAGTGTTTTTGAGTTGTTTTGGGCTTCGGAGGTCTGTTTAGCTAGGATATAATGATTTGTTTATGATCTCCTTCTATATTTGATTGATATAATGTATTATCTAATGGATCCATGGGATAATCTTAACTATTATAGCACATATTTCTGAAAAATGAATTTTTTATGCATGTATTTCTGATTTCCCTATTTGGGAATATTACAGCACGCATCGCACCTTTCTGCTCATCTGCCATCCCATCTACGTAGGTCTGATACTCTGGCCATATAGTCATTTGGTAGGCACAGGTTCATCCTGTATGGCTTCATACGGCTTCCATTGACATACCCAGGAATATATTCTCCGCTCAATGTGGCCAGGCGCACTGCACCTCCATCAGTGATTTCCATAATGACATAGGGCCCTAGCCAATGCATATTCAATTTCCCTGGGTGGCACACAAACTTGTTGTCATATAATAAGACCATATCATCTTCCTTGAACACCTTTTTCCTGATGTGCCTATCATGCCATGCTTTTTCATGCGCCTTCTGAACTTGCTGGTGATAATTAGCAATAAAGCGATCTTCTTCCAAAGCAACCAGCTGCGAAAATTGTTCTTCCATAGCATCTTCTTCGACCATATTAGTGAATGCTGCAATGTGCAAACTAGGAACAATGAAATCCATTAGCAGCATAAATTCTTGCCCATATAACATCCTAAAAGGTGTCCTTCCTGTCAACTTCTTGCATGTGGTCCTATAGGCCCATAGAACTGTTGGTACGCACTCATCCCAATCATTTCGGTTAGAATTGCACACCTTAGTCAGCACAGTCTCCAATATCTTATTGAATTATTCAACTGCATCATTCGCCTAGGGATGATAAGGAGAGCCCTTATGATGATGCATCTTGAATTATTATGTCAATGCTTCAATGGTGTCATTCACAAAAATCGTACCCTGGTCACTTATCAGAATCTTAGGACACCCAAACCGAGTCACAATATTCTCAAATATGAACTGCATAGATGTATCTATAGTACAATTCTTCATTGATTTAGCTTCGACCCATCTGATTACATAATTTTTTGCAATGATAATGTAACGCACACCACTCTTCTTGACTGGAGGATTGATAGGGCCCACAAATTCTATAGCCCATTTTTCAAAAGCTTGTAATGCCATCTGTGGATGCAAGGGCATCTCGTTTCTGCGCGATGGCTTTCTCTTCCTCTGGCATACATCACATGTGCAGTGTGGGCCACCATAACCTAGCTCGCAAAATCTTATGTGCACTTGCCTTGCCTGCATAATGACCACCGGCAACCCCTCCACGAGCTTCATCTAGGATTGCGCGTATTTCATACTCTAGGACATATATTTGCATAACTTCATCTGCAGCTATTTTTTACAACCGTCCAGTAATAATGGTGAAGTCTGTTGCACGTGTCATGAGCTCTTTCTTCTGTTGAACTGTATATTCATTAGACATGCGTCTAGTAGTAAAAAACTGAATAATATCGGGGAAATGCTTATCAACCACCTATATAAAAAAAAATTGTGTCTGGAAATCCATCCTCCAAGTTTGTAGGTTCTTCATCAGTCTCAATGCGTGACAATGTAATATCCCAAAATAGGGAAAATCTACAAGATTGGGAATATCTTATAATATCCCAAGATTTGAGATACAACAATACGTAAACAAAATAATGGAGTAGTAGTGATAGATCAACACAAATAATGCCAGAAGATCCAAATAGCCATCATATTAGATCATAGCAGCAAAAGGTATACAAGATCTTGAGGAAAGAGCTACCCAAGGTAGGCAAAAATCAGCCTCAAGAAACATGTACATAAAATATGATAAAACACTGCTACACAAGAATGCCCAAGGCTATGACTGCGCATTTTTATAATATAAACTGCTACTAGCATATTTCAATACATGGATGTACAAATGTATGGCTCATACAACATTGGGAGTGAATATCTAAGCTCCGAAACACAATCTCTAGTCAATCCTGGAAGGATTGGCTGAAATATGCAAAACTGCCAAAATGCCGGAGTTGCAGGGTAGTAGCTGCAACTCAATAACTAGAAATGGATGGAGATAATTGAAGATTCTACATATGATACATAAATATCATATAAAGGATCCTTCAGGTGAAATTTTGATCCAATCACTGAAGATCTTACCCTCCAAAATAGTGGTGCAAACCCCCACTGCAAATATACTCAGAAATAACGTAGTCAAGGAGATGGAATGCGTTGTAGGAGATGGGAAGTGCTTGGCCTGATGCCAAAGATATGCAATCAGCTCCTAAACCTTCCTCATTGACCTCCCAGAGGAATAGAAGCTCCCTCCTCTGAAAGATAAGCTCTAGAATTGGTGTTGTGGAACCCTCCACTGCAACACCCTGCAACACAATGTTTTTTTCTACAAGAATAATGTTGTAGCTGAAGGAGGTGGCTTGGCCTTGAGCCTGGATGTGGATAAATGAAGTAAAATCCCTCAAGAGGCCTCTCAAGAAGGGAGAAGGATTCCTAAACAGGAATTCCTTTGTGCTAAGCAGCACAAAAATCTTAGTTAAACAACTGGAGAAAGTAAATAGTCATGAAGACCAAAATCAATACTCAATAACATGTCCTTCTATGGCTGCCTTGTCCTCCATTTATACAAATTAAAGCCTTCTTGCCTTGGCCCCACACATTAGGGTTTCCTCCACCAAATTATCTCTCCCCCATTCATACTCCGCTGTCTTTCAAGGTGATCCACTCCCTCCATGGTAGCGTTGTTGACTTGGTCAGACTTGACCTTGTCCTCATGAATTTGCCCCTTTTCACACATGAGGGTGCAAAATATAGCTACTCTGATGATCCCTTTCACACTATGAGGGATTTTATTCCTAATCATGGGCCTCCTTACCCATTTATTCACCTCCTATATGATATAATAAAAATTAATGTTCCAATTAGCTTCATGCTAATTTTGGGAACATCACAGTCCTCCCCTCCCAAATGTTGCTTGTCCTCAAGCAACTACATGGATAGAACATAACGGTATTCTCAAGGCATGAGGGCTGATATGAATTGTGATCTACCATCCCCAAGAAATCATCCATACAAAATGAGTTACCTCCCAATATGGCAACTCCTGAAAGTCTTCCTCCACCTTTGGCTCATGCAAAGTAGGTGGGCTGAAAATCTGATCATAATAGAAAAGGTAGTCTACCCCACGCTGTCCTTCTCTCCACTCATGATAAGTGTATAGTATGTGCTGATCTTGGGCTGCAATAGTATTGCCCTTAAGTGGAAAAATGAAGAACAATCCTCCAAGGAGCTCCTCTCCAACATTGAAGAACAAGCTGGCCCAAAAAATCTCATCTATGATGAATAGGACATGATTATCATAGGGTATCTAAATGAGAAGTTTTCTAGAGGTTTTACATGATGCTTCATGATACAAAAAATGTATCAAGTGGACACAGTGTAGTCTCTCCCACTTCAACTTCAGAAAATAGCATGGCAAGTGATGTTTTGACAAATGGCTAGTTGTGTGAATCATCACGTCTACTAGTGAAGAGTAAATGGCTGAATGTTTTAACTGAGCATTCATGAAGTAATCAAACACTTGCCCAAGTTTATACAAAGGATGGATGTCTCCATCATAATAGTTGGCAAAATTTTATTTATGGGGCTCAACAATAAACTTGCCCTCTTGTGGAGCAATGAACTGTATGATAATGGTAAGAAGATGCAAGTGCTATGTTACATGATAAATAGATGAAAAAAACAACATTCTCACCATGTGCTGAAAGTAAAGTGATACATTAATACATGAAAAATCCCATGCTCCAAAGGAACAGCGCTGCTGGCCTATGTAGATAGGCTCCTGCCAACTCATAGCTCATTTCTTTGACATGATCCTTGTCAAAGACATCCTCCATAATGTTGTTGCAAAAAAGAAGCTCCTTCCAAAGTGGAAGTACTTAAAGATCAACCAAGGCTAAGGAGTAGCCCCTTTGCACCATGATAGTGCCATCTCCTACTCCTGCAACATCATGCAAAGTGTGAGAGAAAATCTGCCCTTGATCTCCCAAGAGCAACCTAAGGAACAAAAGTTTTTGCTGCCTCCTCATACTTCCATCATATAAATCATATGATGAAAACATAATGAATGATATGAAGATCACATCAACACCATGCATCCATACTCTTGCTTCTCAATGATGCAAGCATCCTGCCACATCTTATCCATCCATCTACCCTTAGAGAAAGTATATGCCAGATGATGGCCAAACTCTTTCAAGAGTAGCCAGCACAGCCAAGCCTCCTGCTACTCGGTTTCATAGATCTGCAAGTGGCTTACTAGCATCTTTCCCTTCATCCACATCCACTCGATAATTTGTGGATGTCTCCTTCCATCCTCCATCTTGGTACTCCTCCCCTGAGGGATACCATTTTCCATGTGTTGATGAACGTTGCACTTCATGACATGTTGAAGTGCATCTCTAATGGGATCTCTCCATGAGACCTCCTCTTCATCAATGGCCTTCCAAAACCAGTGAGGTTCTGGATCTGCTGTAGGTAGAAGTTTCTCTTTGAGCCGGGGAGTGCTCATTGAGAAAGTGTTATCTAGAAAGGAGAAATTGTTTCTCACTTCAAGATGTCTACCATCTATCTCTTCTTCCTCCAAGTGTTCAAACCCCAACCTCAAGTGTGGTATGCAATTCAAGAATAACTCATGAGGATGATGGTTTATCTCTCCCTTGAATGATTCAAGGTTGCATAGCACAGTGCAATTCTGTTGCTCTAAATCAACAACATGCACTGATGCAGACCCATCCATAATGTTTGTTGAAATGATAAGAGATGGAAATTTCGGCATACCTTTTGGAAACTTAGAAGAATATTGTATGGATGTAAGGGCTTCCTCCTCCAATGTGTTGGCTTCTTTTTGGCTTGAGGGGTCCTGACCCAGGTTCGGTTTGCAAGGTTTGCCAAAAAACCCCTATACTACTGGCCCTTTCGACAGTGACCTGCTTTCATAGGTCACAATCTCACCCGAAGTAGTATGGGTGGGTGTTGGAACCAGGTTTCCGCACCCTGAGAAAGGAAGGGTAAGGCAAGCAGAGCTGCATTCTGTTATGTAATTCCCAGATTACCTTGTTTCTTCGTAGGGTTAATTGTGTATCTATTTGCATCCACGTGCACTAGATCTATAATTATATGCTTTCTATAACATCAACACAACATTATATAGACAAAGCGGAATAGATCTAGATCCAAAAATTTAGTACACAAACCTTTGTAGCAAAAAGACAGAAAATACATAACACAACAATTACCAGCAATTCATACAACAGTACTCACAGAATCAGATCTCTAATAATCCTTTGCATTGATTCATTCATCAATCTCCCTTACAATTCCCTTCCCAACCTGCGCACACAGCAGCAAGGTCCGCACACAACTGGACTAGGATCTCCGCGCACACAGCCAGCAGGAGTCCATTCCCCAAAAACCCAAACAGATAGCTTAAACCAAAGATCGCATCAATAGCTCATCAAATTCTATCCTTTTCGATACAAAATACATCTCTATTTATAATAATCTAGCCTCGACTTTACTATGGTCCACAACCCATGGTTTTTGGACCCCTAGTTTACCCTTTGACCCATTACAATGCGTTCAAAGCTTTGACACGCCACAAAACCCCTGCGCTATACGGAATATAATCAAAAGTAATAAAAATGGACCAGTTTCGTAGCTTGTTAGGAGACCCCGTTCCAACAGTCCCCCAACACAATCTTGTGAATCGTCCCGAGTCACTGTACTAGTAACTACATAGTCCGCAGCCTGGTATGGTTTGAGTTGACTACCATTGACAAAGCTAGGAATGAGGTCATTGTGCAGGGTAGCTAACTGGACTGCTCCGCCATTCGTAACCTCCTTAACTGTGTAGGGACCAAGCCAGTGCTGCCAGAATTTTCCTAGATGTTTCTCAAATTGGCTATCATATAAAAGGATGAGATCACCTTCGACGAATGTCTTCTAGTGAATGTGTCGATCATGCCATGCTTTATCTCGAGCCTTTTGAACCTATTGGTGAAATTGAGCAATAATCTGATCTCCCTCCAAAGCCACCAGTTGCGCCAGGCGTTCTTCTATGATATCGGAGTCTGCCATATTCATGAATGTTGCGATGCATAGGCTAGGAACAACATACTCTATGGGCATGATGGCCTACTTACCATAGACCATTCGGAAGGGTGTCCTGCCAGTCAGCTTTTTGCAGGTCGTTCGGTATACCCATAGAACCGAGGGGATGTGAACATTGGCATCAAACCTTCGTTAATGGTTGCTCTAAAATTTTGTTAAAAGCTTCAACCGCCCCATTATCCTGGGGATGATATGGTGTACTCTTGGCATGGTGGATATGGAATTCCTCATTCAAAGCTTGAATCATTTGGTTAACAAAATGCATACCTCGGTCGCTCATTAGGATCTTTGGGCAACCGAACCTGGTCAGAATCTGCTCAAAGATGAAGTGTGCAGTAGTATCAGCAGTACAATATTTTACTGCTTATGCCTCAACCCATTGTGTGACGTAGTCCGTGGCAGTGATAATGTAGCGCGCGCCTGTTTTCTTTCCTGGTGGATTGATGGGTCCTATAAATTCAATGACCCATTTATCAAAAGCATGTAGGGCCATTTGAGGCTGTAATGGCATGTCATCTGGTCGTGAGGGTTGGCCAGTTTGTTGGCATGTATCACACGATCTACAATAGGTGTAAGAATCCTAATGCAGGGTAGGCCACCATAAGCCAGCCCTTAAAATATTTTGTGTCATAGCCCTGCCTGCGTAGTGGCCGCCTGCGACTCCATCATGTGCTTCTGTGAGGACAGTGGGCCGTTCATGTTCCAATACATATCTGCGAAGTACTTCATCGGTGCCTAGCTTGTGTAACTATCCTATGATGATAGTAAAGTTTGTAGCCCGGGTAACCAACTCCTTCTTCTGTTGTACCAAATACGCAGCAGGGGCCACGCCCGTAGTAAGGAACTTAATGATATCAGCAAAGTGAGCATCAACCATCTTAATGGTAAACAGTTGTGCATCGAGTAAGCCTTCATCCAGGTTAGTGGGCTCTTCCCCTGTATCGATATGAGACAGATGATCCGGACCTGCATTCAACCTCCCAAGCTTAACGATGATCTCAAAATCATATTCTTGAAATACCAATAGCCAACGGCAAATATTCCCCCCCAACACAGGCTTGTTGACCAGGTATTTCAAAGCCGAATGGTCTGTGAACATCTTAAAGTGTCCACCCAGCAGATAGTGTCGATATTTTTGGAGTGCGTACACCATAGCCAGTCCTTCGCACTAAGTGGTAGAGTAATTTTAGAGTTTGCGACTGGAAAAGGCAACCGGGTGATCAATATCTCCTTCGCCAGGCTGAGTGAGCACTGCGCCCAGCGCAATGCTTGACGAATTGACATGCACATGAAATTATTTTGACCAATCAGGGAATATCAGTATGGGTTCAGAAATCATCTTCTCTTTTAGTAGTTCGAAGCTCTTCTGACATTCATCATTCTAGAAAAAAGAGACATATTTTTTTAGTACCTGTTCCATGGGTGCTGTGATCAGAGCGTATCCTTGAATGAATTTTATGTAATAGCCTGTGTGATCGAGATGGAGCGCAGCTGTTTCTCCATTGTGGGGGCTGCCAGGTTTATAATTACGGCTATCTTTGTAGGATCAACCATCATTCCTTGTCGATAGACTATGTGTCCAAGCAAGATTCCGACAAGTACACAGAAGATGCACTTTTTGATATTCAAGGAGATCTGGTGCTTTTGGCATGCATCCAACATTAATCGCATGTTCGAGACATGTTATTTCACTAAGCCAAAAACCATCCAGTCATCGAAGTAAACCTCCAGGAACTTACGAATAAATTCTTTGAACACAGCCACTACAACCCTTGAAAAAATAGCAGGTGCGTTCTTAAGACCAAAGGGCATGACCCTATACTAGAAGGAACCCCATTCGGTGGCAAAGGTGGTCTTACTACGATCCTCAGGTGAAATTCTGATCTGGTGGTATCACGAGAATCCCTTAGTTAAGGAATAGGCCTCCTGGCCACCCACGCTATCAAGGATTTCATCAGAGAAGGGAGTAGGGAAGGGGTCATGAACGCAGGCGTCGTTCAGCTTCCGTAGGTCCACACAGATGTGTATTTCCCCCTTTGCTTTTTTCTCCTGAACGACCATTGGGCTTACCCAATCTAACTGTCAGGATTTTTTCCAACTCTTCTTTGACCTTTTTCTTATACTTAGGATTCAACCGGTAGGGCCGCTGCTTGATGGGCCGCACCCCAGGCTTCAGAGTGATGTGCATAATGCCGAGGTACCCAGTGATTCCTTTGAGCTCAGAAAAATTCGTAGGGAATAAGTCCTGGTACTCCGTAAGTAGCTCAACAGTTTTTCCCACAGTGCCTTCATCCCAATAATCCCCAATTTTAGCCAGCTTAGAGTGTTCTTCTGTCCCAATATTAACTTCGCGTAGCCGGAGAGGTTGCGTTACATCAACATCCTGGAGCAATGGTCCAATAACGGTACGTTCCCCTTCAGATTCCGGAATAGAAATATTCCGTAGGTTATTCTCTTCTTCATTAATCACCAAGCTCCGGAAGTTGACTATGTCTTGCATCTGGGCCTCCCATGTCAGAACAGCTAGTGGGGTGTGTGGGTGATTCTTCTTAAGGATGAATGCATCAATGTATTGCAGGGCTTCATCAAGCATCTCTGTGCACCCAATAAGTCCGAACGTTCCAATAAGTCCTCTTTTAATATTTCCCAGTGGTGGGTCTGCTGATGTAACTCTACATCTAAGTACCAGGTAGCAGGGATAGGGCCCAAAGCATGTATAAATAGATGGATCCATTCGTCTGGGGATCGGTCGGCCCATTTGGTTGTCCAAGTACACAGATGCGTGTGGGGATTCCCGGGCCCCAAGAATATCTTGGTGTGCATATCAGCGGGAGGTGCGAACCGAAACACCATCCTATCCTGACACGTCTCCCAGTCTGGAAATGATTTCTTGTGGGTATCCAACCAACGTGCAGGTGTGCCACGTAGTGCCAGATTGAGTGCCCAGAGCCACCGATATTTTGGCACCCTAGCCTCTAATGTTCTTAAGAAATCCTGGACAGTACTAGACTCATCAAAGTGGGGAAGGTCCCTTACCTCCGAAGTAATGCAGTAGAGGGTCCTTGCAACCCAAGGGAATTGTAGTGCTGAGACATTGTGTAGTTGGGTCTGCCAACTCTCAAGTTCTTCATCCGAGTCAGAAAAGTACTGCCTGTTTTTCTCCCAATCGAATACTCTGCCTGTTGCAGGGTCACCATCCTGTGCCATCATCTTGTAGATGTGATCAAGTTCCTCCTCTTCGTATGCTGGTTCTGTATACCGTATACCCTCAGTGGGATCTAGTGGTTTTATTACACATGCACCGTTCTTCTCAAACACCATGCTACGTTTTTTTAGATTAATGACACCCCCTACGTCGATAGCCCAATCTATTCCTAGGAGTACAGGATAGAGATCCATATCTTCCACAATTTCTATGACCTCAAAGTTAGCTAGGACCTTTACTCCTGCAATATCGACCACAAATTTTGGTAAGCTTCCCAAAGGGATGATCTTCTATTGATTCGCTATTCGCAACTGGATGGTGGACTAGTCTAATTTAGATTCTCCCATTCATTGCCATGTCTGTTTTGGTAAGACGTTCGCCTCAGATCCAAGATCAAGAATAACCTGATCTACCTCATAGTCACCAATCTGGGCAGTCAATCGCATTTCCCTCTCGGTGCACCTTTTGTAGCTGTGTAATTTGTGTACTTCCTTAACCTCAGCCGCTGTGTTGGGCCGGGCTGCGTAGTCCTGTAGCAATACTTGAGGATTTTCTCCAGCCTGTGGGTTGTGTAGTGGCTTCAAGCATGCCCTTAACAAGGTTTCAACCTCCTCTTCTATCTAGAGGTGTGCTGGCGGCTGCGTAGGGGCTTCCAACGACTCCTGTTTCCTGGGATTTGGTTCCTTCTGAGCAGCAAGCTCCTCCCTTGCTTCCTGGGTGACCATGCTACACGTTATGACTTTTATACTGGGATCTCCTCTCCTTAGCTCCATTTTGACTCTCTGTACATTTTGTGTCAGGGTAGACTATTTGTCCTTCATTTTTGTTAACAAGATCGGGCAGTCTTTGATCTCATGGTCCAGCTATCGACAATATTTATAGGATTTCCTAGTGGGATTTGGGCAGTCCCTGGTGAAGTACCATACCTCTCCACATTTGTAGAAGATCAGTTGGCCCCGTCTTCATCTTGCACTCCCTCCCCGTCCCCCCCTGCCCCCTACAGGAGAGCTACCAAAGGTCGCGGGGGATCTCAGAGAGGCAGGATCGGATTGTACCCGATAAAGGTTTCCCCGATCTACCAACAAGTCATATGTACAACAATTCTGCTTATCGTGCCCTATAGATTGGCATAACCTACACCATTTTTGCTTCAATTCACCCCTATTTATCGGAGGACACTAGGTTGTATCATGGAGTCCTGCTACCCGACAATCTTCGCACCAGAGGTCTGTGCCGACTCCTTTTCCCCGTTCCATCCATAAGCTCTGTATTTCTATGTGTATGGCTCCGATCTGCTCCTGAATTTGCTGCACTCCTTCCCTCGTGTCATACTTAGGTGCAACTTCAAGTTTCATGGCAACTTCCAAGGCTTTTTCCTGCGATTCGAAGGTCTAGTGGCTCATGGGTATGCATAAGTGAGGTAGCAGCATAGCAATGAACCATTCCGTTTGTTGTTTGTCATCGTACTTGAACTCACCTTCCCTGATCACTTTCTTTAACAATTGATCGGCTTCCCATACCGACTCAGATGTTCCTTGATTGAAGTCTTTTACTTCCACCACCAGTTGGGAATAGGATTTCGACTTTCGGAATTGTTGTTTTAGGGAATCCTTAATATTTTGAAGCATTGCACTCCATTTTTGAGATATATACCGCATATACCAGTCTAGCGCCCCGTCTTCGAAAGCCAAGGATAGTTGTGCTCTCTTCACAGTATCGCTTACCACCCCTTGCACCATCCATACCGAATCGGCCACGAACCAAAATCGATCCATGTCCTCATCGGTTGCTCCTTTAAAAGTAGGTAACTTTAAGTGTGCCGCCATGGGCTCCTCTAGTTTATCTTCCTGGGGCCCTAATGTTGGGGCAGCTGACAGACCTTATGTAGGTCTCGGTGAACTATGAGCAGAGTGATCCTCTTCTTGAATGTTTCGATAGTTCTTACCACTCCGCGTTGTGCTTCCACCCAGAATATCACTCATTCCACCTCGCATTAGATCTCCAATGCCATTACCCGATCTCGTTTCTCAGACTCCTTGTTGTCCTAGAAATGGAATAATTTGTTGGCTTGAGGGGTCCTGACCCAGGTTTGGTGTGCAAGGTTTGCCAACAAACCCCTATACTACTGGCCCTTTCGGCAGTGACTTGCTTTCGCAGATCACAGTCTCACCCGAAGTAGTATGGGTGGGTGATGGAACCAGGTTTCCGCACCCTGAGAAAGGAAGGGTAAGGCAAGAAGAGCTGTGTTCTGTTCTATAATTCCCATATTACCTTGTTTCTTCGCAGGGTTAATTGTGTATCTATTTGCATCCACGTGCACTAGATCTATAATTATAGGCTTTCTATAACATCAACATAACATTATATAGATAGAGCGGAATAGATCTAGATCCAAACATTCTGTACACAAACCTTCGCAGCGAAAAGATAGAAAATACATAACACAACAATTACCAGCAATTCATACAACATTACTCACAGATTCATATCTCTAATAATCCTTTACTTTAATTCATTCATCAATCTCCCTTACAATTCCCTTCCCAACCTGTGCACACAGCAGCAGGGTCCGCACATAGCTGGACTAGGATCTCCACGCACACAGCCAGCAGGAGTCTGTTCCCCAAAAACCAAAATAGATAGCTTAAACCAAAGATCGCATCGATAGCTCATCAAATCCTATCCTTTTCAATACAAAATACATCTCTATTTATAATAATCTAGCCTCGACTTTCCTATGGTCCACAACCCATGGTTTTTGGACCCCTAGTTTACCCTTTGACCCATTACAATGCATTTGGAGCTTTGACTCATCCCAAAACCCCTGCGCTATACTAAATATAATAAAAAATAATCAAAATGGACTAATTTCGCAGCTTGTTACGAGACCCCGTTCCAACACTTCTCCAGTTGCTGAAGATGAAGGCTGCTCCTCCATGACTGTGACAGGCTGGTATATGCCTCTTCAACTGGTGGTGAGGGTCTCTCCCTCATTTTACCAAATCTCATGATCATCCTTTGAGAAAAATCAGCAAGAGTAGATACCCTTGCATGGCTCAAATGGCTGAACCACCAAGCATTTTCTTCACCTCCAAGGTGCAGTGCTGCAATTTCTACAGTCTCTCTCTCTACTACTGGATGTAGCAAGAATAAAGCCTCTAGATTCATCACCCAAGCCTCTACTACACATGTGAGTGATCCATCAAAAATGGACAATAGGAATCTATTACCTCTTATCATCCCATAGCTGTAGGGTCTTCTTTCTTCCTCCAGCTGAATGAACTGTGGTAAAGCTAGAGTCTCCTTGAAGGCTCTAGGTTTAGCTTTGTATTAAGCAAGGTAGTCACTTAGAATTTTAGATTCCAAGTGTTCTTCATGCTTCATGTATTTCTCTCTTTGAGAATAGGAATTGCATGGCTCTTCCTCTTCTTGAAACCCTCTAGGAGTTTCACTTCAAGTCTTCTTCTTTTTCTGATTAACCTCCTCGGAGAGGTCCTTCCTGTATCTGAAAAGTGATGAGAGAAAGCTCATTATTTCATCTTCCTGATTTCTTCTATCTTCTTATGGCTGAAACTCACAGGCTGAGCCAAAGATCATGCTTTTATACCACTATAATATCCAAAAATAGGGAAAATCTACAAGATTGGGAATATCTTATAACATCCCAAGTTTGGAGATACATCAATATGTAAACAAAATAATGGAGTAGCAGTGATACATTAACACATAGAATGGCAGAATATCCAAATATCCACCATATTATATCATAGCAGCAAAAGGTATACAAGATCCTGAGGAAAGAGCTACTCAACATAGGCAAAAATAAGCCTCAAGAAACATGTACATAAAATATGATAAAACACTGCTACACAAGAATTCCCAAGGCTATGACTGCGTCGTTTTATAAGAGAAACTGTTGATAGCATATGTCACTACATGGATGTACAAATTTATGGCTCATACAACATTGGGAGTGAAGATCTAAGCTCCCAAACACAATCTCTAGTCAATCATGGAAGGATTGGCTGAAATATGAAAAACTGCCAAAATGCCGGAGTTGCAGGGTAGCAGCTGCAACTCAAGAACTAGAAATGGATGGATATAATTGAAGATGCTTCATATGATACATTAATCTCATCCAAAGGATCCTTCAGGTGAAAGGCTGATCCAATCACTGAAGATCTTACCCTCCAAAATAGTGGTGCAAACCCCCACTGCAAATATACTCAGAAATAACGTAGTCAAGGAGATGGACTGCGTTCTAGGAGATGGGAAGTGCTTGGCCTAATGCCAAAGATATGCAATTAGCTCTTAAAACTTCCTCACTGACCTCCCAGAGGAATAGAAGCTCCCTCCTTTGAAAGATAAGCTCTAGAAGTGGTGTTGTGGAACCCTCCACTGCAACACCTTGCAACACAATGTTTCCTGCTACAGGAATAACGTTGTAGCTGAAGGAGGTGGCTTGGCCTTGAGCCTGGATGTGCAGAAATGAATTAAAATCCCTCAAGAGGCCTCTCAAGAAGGGAGAAGGATTCCTAAACAAGAATTCCTTTGTGCTAAGCAGCACAACAGTCTCAGTTAAACAACTGGAGAAAGCAAATAGTCATGCAGACCAAAATCAATACTCAATAACATGTCGTTCTATAGCTGCCTTGTCCTCCCTTTATACAAATGAAAGCCTTATTACCTTGGCCCCACACATTATGGTTTCCTCCACCAAATGATCTCTCCCCCATTCATACTGTGTTGTCTTTCAAGGTGATCCACTCCCTCCATGGAAGCGTTGTTGACTTGGTCAGACTTCCTTGTCCTCATGCATTTGCCCAGTTTCACACCTGAGGGTGCAAAATATAGCTACTCTGATGATCCCTTTCACACTATGAGGGATTTTATTCCTACTCATGGGCCTCTTTACCCATTTATTCACCTCCTAGATGATATAAGAAAAATTAATGTTCCAATTAGATTCACGCTAATCTTGGGAACATTATAGACAGATGGTCTTGCCCATCATTCAGTCTTATTGGTTTTACCATAATCTCAAATTCATATTCCTGGAATAACAACAACCACCTACAGATATCCCCCCCCCCCCCCGCCCCCAACACAGGCTTATTGACCAGTTACTTCAAATCAGAATGATCAGTAAACATCTTAAAATGGCCTCCTAACAAATAGTGGCATAATTTCTACAGTGTGTACACCATTGCTAGTCCTTCTCTTTATGTGGTTGAGTAATTCTGCTCCATGCTTAAGAGTTTTCAGCTTGCATAGGCAATAGGGTGATCAATCTCTCCTGATCCTGGCTGCGATAAGATAGATCTAAGTGCAATACAGGAGGCATCCACATCTACATGAAATACCTTTGACCAATCTGGGAAGACTAGTGTGGGTGAAGTGACCATATTTTCCTTCAGCAATTCAAAACTCTTTTGACAATCCTCATCCTAGCAGAACGTTGCATCCTTCTTGAGCAGCTTTCCATGGGCACAGTTATCAATGCATACCCATGAATAAAATTCCTATAATACCCAGTGTAGCCCAATACTGAGCACAACTACTTAACGTTCTCGGGTATCTCTAGATTAAATGTGACCATGATCTTTTCAGGATCTACTCTCAACTCTTGATGGCATACAATGTGTCCCAGCAGTATCCCAAATGGTACACCGAATTTAGACTTATTCAAATTCAAGGAAATTTGGTACTTCCTACAGGTAGTGTAGATTTGACACATGCTTCTTCAATAGCTGAAATACAGTCCAATCATCAAAATATACCTCCAAAATTTTGTGGATAAATTATTTTAAAGAAACTACTACTACGCGCGAGAAAATGGCGGGGGCATTCTTCAACCCAAATGGCATGACTATATATTTCAAAGATACCCATTCAATATCAAAGATGTTCTTACTCCGATATTCTAGTGCAATCCAGATCTGATGATACCCTGAAAAACCATCTATGAAGGAATATGCTTCTTGGCCTCCAATATTATCCAGGATTTAGAGAATGGAGTTGGGAATGGATCATGCACACAAGCATCACTCAATTTGCACTAATCTACACAGATCTTGATTTCACCCTTGGTATTCTTATATTGCACTACCATTGGACTTACCCAGTCAGACTCTTCTACAGGTTCAATGATTGATGCAACAACCATTTTGTCCTACTCTTCTTTCACCTTCTGCTTATATATTTGATTCAGTCTGTATGGGCACTAATTCACTGGGTGCGCATCAGGTTTCAATGTGATCTTCATAACTCCAAGCTCCCCAATTATTCATTTCAAATCTGAAAACTTTGTAGGGAAAAAATCTTGATATTCTGTCAGCAAATCAGCAACTTTTCCTATAGTATCATCATCCCAGTAGTCTCCAATTTTTTCCAACTTAGGTTGTTCTTAAGATCCAATATTCACCTGCCTGATTTTTAAGGGTTGTGTCACATCTAGCAAGGTGATTGAGGGCCCAACCACTGTGCTTTGTCCCTGAGATTCTGAAATCATGATATTCCTTGGATTCTCTTCACTCTCTTCAACTGTCAGGTTCCTGCAATTCACAATAGCTTTCATCTGTGCATCCCATGCTGGTGGAGCGCACTCGATTGCAGGCTTTATTGTATCAAAGATGACTTCTTGAATATTATGCAAATATTGACCAATATTATCAAATCTACTCTCAAAGCTGAATGTTAAGATACATCTCTCCATTAGTGCAGATCATTCAATGATACTTAGATGCAACTCTGTCTCCAAATACCATTTAGTAGGTACCTTCCCCAAAATGTGAATAAACATGTGGACCCATTCAGGTCTTGGTTCTACGCCCCATACTTGATTCCATATAACCAAATTTCTGCACGGATAATATTTGCCAGAGTATACGTCTTCCATTCTAATGGTTGGAAATTCAAATCGTAACCTAATCATGCGCACACATTCCTCCCAGTTACCCATGTTCTTCTTATGATTTTCCCACCATCTTGCAGGATTAGTGCGCAATCCAAGATTCAAATCATGGAATCTCCGTCCTTCAGGCACAGTCCTTTCAAGATCCCCTATAAGCATTTTAATATTAGTTAAACCATCATAGTGCAGTAATTCATGTACCTTAGATGTTGTACATTGCATAGATTGGGTCACACGATTACAATGCAGCGCAGATACCTCATGCAATTGGTTCTGCCATTTTTCTATTTCCTCATCAGAATCTGAAAGAATGAACTATCCTTCTCCTAATTAATATTTTCATCTGCCATTGGATTAATCCAATCTCCCTCACTTAAGGTCAACTTATAGATTCGATCGATATCATCATCAGCGCGCATAGGCCCCATTTATCTTTATCCTTCTGCAGGATCTAGAGGAATGATGACCCTGTGTTCGTTCCTTTCAAATTCCATTATTATTTTCTTCAATTTTATGACACCATCCATGTCAATAGCCCTATCCATTAACCCTAGCAACATAGGATAAGGATTAGTAACATCTACAATTTGTAGGACTTCAAAGTATTCCATCACCTTAACACTCTCGATATTGAATACAACTTGCGACAACCTACGTAATGGAATGATCTTCTATTGATTTTCCATATGCAGTTGAATGGTAGACCATTCCAATTTGGGTTCTCCCATGCACTGCCATGTTTGATTAGGTATAACATTAGCATATGATCCTAGATCTATAATAACCTGGTCCATCTCATAAGCACCAATCTGCATGGTCATACACATCTCTCTCCCCATTCTCTTCTTATTCTTGTATATTTTGTTGATCTCTCGTTGTTCTACCATAGGCTATTCCTTCTCTGCGCAATTATCTATTAGAGCCTAAAGATTTTCTACTATCTTTTTGTTGCGCAGTAACTTTATACATGCTTGTAGAAATGGTTTGATCTCTTCATATCCTCCTACTTCCTTCATTGTTCTACCTGATGTTGATGTGATTCTTTCTCCAAATTCCTTTTGCACTTTAACAAAAGTCTCCCTTGTGTGCTTTAGATTAAATCATTATTTGTTCTTAGGTGCCTTACGGATCCATACATCAGTTTCTGGTTGATTTCCCTTATCTTAATTAGTGGCTACACCGCTCCTTGTAACCACATTCACACTGGGATCTTCTTCACGGGTTTCTACTCTAACCATCTGAATATTTTGTGTTGGAGTCTGCGTCTTCTTCTTTTGCATTTTAGCAATCAAGAAATGACACTATTCTATCATATGATCAAATTGTCTACAATACGTGCATGATTGTTGTGCTAGATTAGGACAATCACGCGCATAGTGACCAACATCTCCAGAGTTATAGAAAATAACTTTTCCTCTCCCTCAGCCAGCTGATCCACCTCCTCATCCTCTTCCTCTGCCCTGAAATCCACCACGTCTAGAGGGGATGATGGTGAGGTAGGTTCAGCCCGCATCCTGTATATTTGAGATTTATCTAACATCATATCATAAGTGCAACAATGCTGCTCATCATGTCCTAATGATAAATGGAATTTGGAAAACAACTACTTCAACTCAGGTTGATACTTTCTGATCCTTGGGCAAGAATCTATGTCATGCAATCCAACAATTTGACAGATTGTGAACCATATGAGAATATTCAATGTGCTTGGACCTCCAGCATTCAAATTATTATTGAAGACATGACATTGATCTTTATGGTGCCCAAAAACTTTAGATTTTATGCACTAGATCTCCATGTAGACCTCCTTACCCTTGTCTTTGCGTAGGCTTTGAATTTATAAATGCATGCCTTCCAACTTATTCCGAATTTGTTGAGTCCCAAGTGTTAGTATGAATCTTAATTGCAAGTGTACAAAAAAAGCCACTTTAGATGTGCATAACAAACAACCCTAACAGCAAAGATGGCTGCCAATATCCTTAGATTTGCAATTAGGTGATCAAGATAGATGCTGCAAAAATCTAGATCTATGCATCAAAAGACATTAAGTAGTAAATAAAATGAGATTTATTCCATGCATCCAATAGACAAGACAAGAATATGTTGAATGAATTTTGTATTAAGGGCACCTGGGAGGAAAACATAGAAGGATGTTACCAGTTCTCCTCAATGGGATGGGTTATTGTAAGTCCTCAACACTTCAGATTTAAAATCCCTCTCTCTTGATGGTGTAGAAAACCCAGAGAAAAGGTGGAACTCAAATGGAGCTCACAAGAAATGGTAGCAAAATATGACTATGATGGTGGATCAAGTCAGACCAAAAGTATAGATCCAGAGTGATCTTTAGGCAACAAAAGGTAGTGAATGAATGGAAAAACCCTTCTATTTATAAAAAAATATTGAGTTAATCTAGATATTGGTGCATAATTAAAATATTATTAACCAAATCAAGATCCAACTTCTATGGAATATTTTATTATATTTGTTGGAGGGAAAAATAATTTGACTTGGGTCTAATCCCTTTATTTGTAAATAAAAAATAAATAAATGATTTATTTATTATTTTAAGGATGTGGTTGAGTAATAATCAAATAAATAATGATTTATTTAATTATTTATGGGTGATTTAGTCATATTTAACAAAGAATATTATTTAAATAAGGTTTAAATAATTATTCCTAGAAAATAGTAAAGATAAATAATGATTTATCTAATTAATTTCCTTGTTTTGGGTTAAATCTAATGAGGAATATTAATTAAACTACTGTTTAACTAATTATTCCTTGAGGAAAATCAAACAAATGTAGGTTTATTTAATATTTCCTCCTGGGGTTTCCTGTTTAGACCATAAACAACTTAATAAAGGTGGTCTACTAAGTTATTTTCGTAGTGAAAGAAATTTTACTTAGGGTAAAATTGGTCTTACATGGTGTACTTAGGTCTTTCTAATAATAATATGTTAGATGACCAAAAAATGGTGTAACAGATTTTCCCCCAGCGTGCGAGCCTTAGGAGCTAATCGTATGACCGAATTACATTGTAAGAACTCAATCACTAGACACCGAAGGGGAAGTCAGAGAGAGAAAAATATAAGGTAGACCAAAGCACTAAGAGGACTAGACCCTGAGGAGGCGAGATTTACAGGTGCGACAAGTCTCTTTTATGGGTGAGTACCTATGCTATAGGTGGCGGGGGAGGCATACCTATGCCCACTGATACAAATTATAAAGAATAATGAGTCCAGTAAATAAGGGACTGAACAATATATTACATGCTGGCATAAACATGAGCCAGATAAAAACATGATAATGAAACCCACATACATACTGTGCCTGGGATAACAGCTAGGACTTGTACAATAATATCTGAGTACATGAGATACAAATACAACCCAGATGCCCCTGTAAACAGAAAAGGGCTCTGAAAATCTAACTAATACATGCAATCAAAAAAGTTTTGCAAGTGGATGAGGCTGACATCATCAAATATATGGAGCTGCATCGAAGGCTGAAATGAAGAGGTCACTTGGGCAAGTGGGGGGATACCTCTAGGGCCACCCCCTCATGAGGGCTGAGACATCTCTCACATACCCAAGAATCACCAGTCCAATCTACTGCATCACTTGAACCATCCAGTATATTGATCTCGATCATGTTGTAAGGAGCTGGAGCTGAGAAACAATCAAGTCAGAGGGCTACAAGGAGTCCCTTTACTTGATATAAGGCACCGAACAAGAGTGGAAGTTGGAACCAAGGTACATCGCCCTCTAGACATGTCTTCTAGAATAAATGATTTTATGTCAACAGAAAGAGGTCCGCCATAGGTGAGGCAATAAGGGGTCCTCAACTAAGGCACGAGAGAAAATAGTAGAGTGACTGACTGTTGTGAAACCAGCTCCAGAAATAGAAGAAAAGAGATATCAACGCCTTAGAAATAAGCCACTTCAAGGGGACAACCTCCAATACATTAAATGAATGAACAATTCTTGGATGATACAAATTACAAAACCTCCTTTCTATATATAGGAGTCCATAGGGCCACAACGTAATCCTAGTGGGGCCATAGTGTAATCCTAGCTGACCTATCAATAATAATTTAAGGGCACAATAATAACAATATGGGGGTTACAAGGGTACAATAATAATAATAAGGGGGTTACACTAACAACAATAAGGGACTATACTAGTAATATAGGGACCTAACATGCCCCCCTCCAAAAAAGTGTTGTCCTCAATGCTTGAGTAGCTTTGGGTGCTTCTGTATAAAATTCTCATCCTCCCATGTAGAATCTTCAGTGGGTAAGTTCTTCCAATTGATGAGATACTCTGAAATTAATCGATTCTGTAGTTGTCGAGTTCTGGTTTCCGTGACCGCTTCAGGTTCCAATATGATTTTTCCTTCCTCATCAAGTTCTGGCAATATTGTTTGAACTAGAATATTTTCACCTATAACCTTCTTTAAGCATGAAACATGGAAAATTGCATGCACTCGTGAAGAGGCAGGAAGCTCCAATTTGTATGCCATAGTATCAATCTTTTGCAACACCTTGTAAGGACCATAGTACTTTGAGGATAAGTTATTATCCTTCTTAGCTTGCTTGAGGGACATTTGTTTGTATGGTTGTAGTTGTAAAAATACCCAGTATCCTACATCAAAACTTCTCTCACTGCGATGCTAATCTGCCTGTTGTTTCATTCGATTTTGTGCCAAATTCAGGTTATCCTTTAAGAGTTGGATAAATTCTTGTTGATGCTCGATGTGATCTTCCACTGCTTGAACCTTCAAATTTTCTCTTAAAGATGATGTGATGGATGGTGGATGATATCCATAAAGTGCCATAAATGGGGTCATCTTTGCTGTAGTATGGAAGGAAGTGTTATACGACCATTCAGCGAGAGGTAACCACTTGACCCATGTGTTTGTTTATCAAATACAAAACAACGAAGATATCCTTCCAAAAATTTATTTACTATCTCAGTTTGACCATTGGATTGAGAATGATAAGATGAGCTATGAGCTAATTGAGTACCCAAACAAGAAAATAACTCTGTCCAAAAATTTCCAGTAAAAATGGGATCTCTATCGCTCATAATAACCCTTGGGTTTCCATGTAGCTTTTGAATTGTGTCCATAAATGTAGTAGCAATTGTACTTGCTTTAAATGGATGAGATAATGCACAAAAGTGTGCATACTTGGTAAGTCTATCAAATACCACCATGATGACACTCTTTTGACTTAGGTAAACCTGTGATAAAATCCATTGAAATCTCCTCCCAACGTTGACTTGGAATGGATAAAGGTTGTGGAAGACTCGGGGTCTTAATTGTCTCAACTTTATTCTGCTGGAAAACTAAAAATTCCGCCACAAACTTTTTAATATCAGATTTAAGGCCATCCCAAAAAAAATTATTTCTTTACCTTGTGGTAAGTTCTTAAAAATCCTGAGTGTCATCCTAAAGGAGAAGTGTGCAATTCCAAAATAATCTTTTGTTTTAGTTGGGAATTATTACAAATATATAAGCGATCTATGTACCATAAGGAATTATTTTTCCAACTAAATGTATTAGATGTACTAGGATCTTGCTGCAACTTTTGAATGAGTGTCCACACTTCTTTGTCCTTCTTCCATTCATCTCTTGCTTCGGTTATCCAATCTGGTTGGATAATAGAAATGGAACAAAGCAATGCTTCCACCTCTTCATTCTTTCTTGAGAGTGCATATGCAACAACATTTAGCTTCCCTTTTTTGTAGGTTATTTCAAAGTCATAACCCAACATCTTTGTGACCCATTTTTGCTGCTGTTCTGAAGATAGTATTTGTTCCAAAAAAAATTTAAGACTATCATGATCAATTTTTACCTTGAAGTGTCTTCCTATTAGTCAAGTTCTCCATTTCTTCAGTGCATGCAGTATTGCTAACATTTCCTTCTCATAAATAGGCTTCTGTAAATACTTTCCTTAGATTTGATGACTTTCAAAAGCAATGGGTCTTCCTTCTTGCATTAAAACAACACCAATTCCATTTTTTGAGGCATCACATTCCACAATAAAGGTTTTTGTGAAGTTTGGCATAGCTAAGACCGGTGCTAGGCACATTGCCTTGGAGATGTTCAAAGGCCTTAGTTGCTTCAGGAGTCCATGAAAATGCATCTTTCTTCAATAATGTTGTTAGAGGTGCTGCTATTCTCCCATAATTCTTAACAAACTTGCGATAATACCTTGTTAACCCGAGAAATCCTCGCAACTGATTTATGGTTGTGGGGACTCTCCATTCCTTAATGGATTTAATTTTGTTAGGGTCTACGTTAACATCCTAGTGAGATACAATATGACCCAGATATTCCACCTCTTGTACTCCAAAGAAACATTTTGATGTTTTTGCATATAATTGTTTCTCCTGCAATAGTTTGAGCACCCTGTCAACATGTTGAACATGATCCTTCCAAGACCTGCTGTAGATTAGTATATCATCAAAAAATACTAGCACAAATTTTCTAAGGAAGGGTTTGAAAATGGAATTCATCAACCCTTGAAATGTAGAAGGTGCATTGGTAAGGCCAAAAGGCATTACCAAAAATTCATAATGACCCTCATGAGTTCGAAATGCTGTTTTTGGAATATCTTCAGTCTTCATTCTAATTTGATGATATCCCGAACGAAGATCCAACTTGGTAAAATAAATTGCTCCATGTAATTCATCCAATAATTCATCAATCACAGGAATGGGAAATTTGTCTTTAATGGTGAGCTTATTGAGCTCCCTATAATCCGGACACATTCGCCATGATCCATCCTTCTGGTGTACCAATACTACAGGAGCAGAGAAAGAACTTTGACTAGGTTGAATTATACCCGCCTCTAACATTTCTGCAATCATACGTTCAATTTCGCTCTTTTGGAAGTAAGGATATCTATAAGGTTTGATGTTTGGAGGAACACTTCCTGGAATCAAATGAATAGCATGATCATGATCACGAATAGGTGGGAGTCCTTTGGGAGTTTCAAACACCTTGGAATGATTGTCCAAGACTTGTTGGAGATCTGCAGAAATAGACGATTTTGATGTTGGAACTTCTAGTGAGCATAATTGTGCAATTACGCCTCGTTGTTATTTCTTTAGAAGCTTTGTCATGCCATTAGAGCTTATTATCCTTCCTGGCTTCCCTTCAATACCCCGTAGTTCGACTTCCTTTCCTTCTGAAAAGAATTTCAAGAAAAGTTCTTGAAAATTAAAAGCTACCGTCCCCAAAGATTGTAACCATCGTACTCCTAGTACAACATCAGCACCTCCCATAGGAATGGAAAGCATTGGACTAGTCAACACATATTCCCCCATGGTTAGCTTGATGTTATGGCATTTTCCAGAGCAATTTATAGTTCCTCCATTTGCAACCATCACTTGACATTCCGGTGCTGGGTATAGGAAACAATTTAATTCCTTGGCTACCTTACAATGAATAAAATTATGGGTGCTACCTGAATCAATCAACACTATTACCTTTTTCTTCTTGATTTGTCCTTGTATCTTGAGCGTTTGAGGAGTGGTAATTCCTGCCAGTGCATTACATGATATGGTCGGATTCATTTCTTCCTCTTCTAGGGTTGGTTCCTGGTGTATATCCTCTTCTTGTTCATTTTCTTCTTCCTCTTCACAATTTATGTAAAATAATTTCTTCTCAGCACACTTATGACCTTTAGTGTATTTGCTATCACAACTGTAGCAAAGCCCTTTTGCTCTTTTTTCTTCCAATTGTTGTGGTGTCAATCTTGTAGGTTGTGGAAATCTAGGAGTAGCAACACTTCCCTCTTTATAGAAGTGAGTGGTAGGCTTCCTTGTCGCCATAATTTTACATTCAATTTTTCTTGCCAACCTGAATGCCTTCTCCAATGAATCAGGTTCCAGAACGCGAACTTCATGTTGGATGTTATCCTTTAACGTACTTATGAAGAGATCAATCCTCTATTCCTCTATGATATCAGTTACTCTTATATTCAATTTTTGGAAGTCCTCAATGTGCTCCCCCACTAAACCTTTTGTTTGAGATTTATCAATTGGCTAAAGAAGGTGTTGCTCTTTGTACCCTCATAATGTGCTATCATTTCCTCCGTAAAAATTGACCAAGTGACAATTGTTTCATGGGATCAAAGCCATCGATACCATACAAATGTATTTTGTTCTAGATGTAAAGTTGCAATGCATGCCTTTTATGTGTTTTGCACATTATTGAGATCAAAATATTGCTCCATCTATAGTATCCATGTTACGGGATCCTTGCCATCAAACTTCCTCATATCCATCTTTGGAATATGGTGGTTCTTCCTACCAATATTAGAGTTTATGAAATCATGATTATCATTTATTTTGTTCTCATCATTAGTTTCCTCTACTATCTTTTCACCATTAGGAAACATTTGTTGTATCAACTTTGTCAAACCTTCCATGTCTGCTTTTAGATCATTCTTCATGTTTTTCATTTTAGCTTCCATGCAAACTTCCATGAAATCCATCTTAGCTTCCACGCTTTTCTTCAAACCATCCATTTCAATTTTTGTTGCTCTTTGCGATAGTGATATTTGGTGCACTTGCTCATGGACCTTTGATATCTCATGTTGCATTTCTTCATCTTCATGAGTCATAGTAGAGCCTTCTGAAGGATGAATGGGTGTTGAGTTCTTTTTAGGAGGCATTTTAGAACCCAATACTGATAGCTATGCTCAATAAGCCTTTGGAATCAACTAGAACTATTTTTTCAAACAAGACTTATGCAATTTGAAAAAAAATACACACCTTTTTCTTGATTTTGAGGAACTCAATATTGAAACTGAATTATCTCTGTGATTTCGGATCTTCAATATTTAAAATTTTTCCCTGAAGTCACCCTCTGAATCTTCTTTTGAATTGCACAGGTTTGAACTGATTGGATTCTTCAAGGAAAAGTTATGTCCAATCTCCCACAATGACCCAATTATGGACTGGTTCAGTATAGGGCACTTGTACGACTTTCCACATGTCACTGTTTCCTCCTTTGGCTCTAAAAATGATAGAAAAGAAACTAAATTTTGTGTACTTGCGGCCACTTTTTACAACATTCCAATCTTATGCTTAGAGAGGGAGTTATGAAGGTTTTCCCACGATAAACTCTTTGAGATGAAATTCGGGAGCCTGAAAAAGACCTAACTTCCACAGATCATATCTCCGAAAATATTGCGAACCAAGCTCTAAAATTGTGCGGTGACGTTCCTCAAGATTTCTTCTTTTATCTATAAAAATTTAAGCTTCTGAACCTTCATAGAAAAAGGTTATACCGAAAATTCCACGATGACCTATTTAAGTGAAATTCAGGAGCCTACAAAAAGCCCTACCTTCCATAGATCATATCTCCGAAACAATTGTGAAAAAAGCTCTGAAATTTTTCAAAGATGTTCCTTAGGATCTTGGCTTCGCACCCTAAAAATTTCAGCTTCTGAACCTTCGTAGAAAAAAAATTATAGCGAAAATTCCACGATGACCTGTTTGGAGCAGCGAAACCCTAGAATCCAAAGCTCTGAAACCAAATGTTATGAAACCAGATCCATTAAAAGAAGAAAAGATATATCAACGCCTTAGAAATAAGCCACTTTGAGGGGGAAACCTCCAATACATTACATGAATGAAAAATTATTGGATGATACAAATTACAAAACCTCCTTTCTATGTATAGGAGTCCATAGGGCCATAATGTAATCCTAGTGGGGCCACAGTGTAATCCTAGCCGACTTAACAATAATAATTTAAGGGCACAATAATAAAAATATGGGGGTTACAAGGGTACAATAATAACAATAAGGGGGTTACGCTAACAACAATAAGGGACTATACTAGTAATATATGGACCTAACACTGACAGACAAACACCAAGGGTGATGATGAAATTGGGGGTACCGAGTAGAAGATGGACGACTTCCCTTGTTAGAGAATAAAGGGAATGGATGACCTAGCAGTGACTGACACAATATCATGAGGGATAGGGGACAACGGGAGTGGAGGCCATAATGTGCGACACGAGAGAGGGACCAAGCAATGAAGGATGAAGGACTATATCGGGAAAAAGGGACTCGGGATAGACTCCATGAATGCGATGATGACTTAACTCGGATGCTCTAAACAAGGGCGACGTGATGGTGCTGCCACACAGTAAAGGTCCAATGGGGACCATATAGACATGAGTACAAGAGGGTAACTCACGATGAAAATCGACACAATCATGGCCAAGTATGGAGGTGAAATGGTGCCCCAAGTACAAGTGTTGCAAGTGAAAAAATTTGATTTTGAGGAGTGGTGAGGTGACGCTTCCTGGAAAAAATGTTTCCTGGTGAAGTGTCAAATCCCAAAGAGTTATGAGCTGGCTACCTAAAAGAAATAAAACATGCATTTCAGGAGGGAAATGCTAAGGTTAATATTTCTTAAGTTAGAGTGCATTGCGAGGGTTAGGAAGGGGGTGTACTTTGAAATCCTCTAAGAGGTATGCCCCCTTTCCTAAATCCTTACTGATGATGTAAGGGCCTAGGCATAATGAGTCAAACTTCCTATGACCAAGGACATCATGGGCCTGGTCATACATTAGAACAAGATCGCCTTCGTGAAAAGTACAAGGGTGGACTTTTTGGTCATATTGAGCTTTGGTGTGTTTCTTAGCCACTTTGATGGTTTGCAATGCAACACGACGGTCTTTGGAAGCACGTTCAAGCATGATAAGTCTTTGTTATAAAGGTTGAGTGTCAGGGAGAAGTTCGACAGCTAGATGAAGGGAAGGGATTTCACACTCGATCGGTAAAACTGCCTCCTCTCCAAAAACAAGGTGGAAATGAGTAAGCTCGGTGGTGGTTTTAACAGAAGTTTTATAGGCCCACAAAGCAGGGAATAACATAAGGTGCCAGTTGGTTTTGTGCTTCTCCACTGTTCGTTGAAGCATGGCTTTAAGGATTTTATTCACTACTTCAACTTGGCCATTATCTTGGGGGAAATATGAGGAGGAATATTGGTGCTCAAAACCTAACAGTGAGGTTAGCTCACGCCATATCTCATCTTCAAAATGTAAAACATGGTCAGAGACCAATTGTTTCAGATCTCCGAATCGAGCGATAACATGGTTAAAGAAAAAGAGGGTTGCGGTAGCCGCCGTATTGTTAAACGTTGGCATGGCCTCAGCCCACTTTTTGAAATCGTCAACCGCCACAATGATATACTTGTGGTTACCAGTGGATGACGGTCGACACTCCATAAAGTTGATGGCCTAATTACAAAAGGGACTAGCTGAGACGACAGGATGGAGAGGAGCTGGAGGAGCTCACACCTTAGGGTCAAAATATTGGCAATTGGAATAGTGTTTGACTGCTTCAATGCAATCACGGAAGAGAGAAGGCCAAAAATACCCAGCGTGCATGGTTTTCTGGGCAGTGGCAAGACCGGAGAGGTGGCCACCACAAGTGCCACTATGGAAGGCATTGAGGACTTGCTCAAATTCAGTGTGCGTGAGACAACAACGAAGGAAAATATCTACACCGCAACGATAGAGGTCGTCACCGATAAGAAGGTAGCGGGGGGCCTGGTGTCAGATACGTCATCGAGAATCATGATCAAGCTGGAGGGCGAACTTTTGGGTTCGCAAGTAAGTGAGGATGTCACCATACCAAGGATCATTTGTGGTAATGGCGAACAAGTGTTCATCGGGAAAATCATCATTGACTGGAGGATCTTGCTTACCGGTAGGTAATTCGGAAATGAGTTCAGCAAGGGCTAAACCTTTCTTAATTTTAGGTGTGACAAATTCAAGATTCAATTCTTGGAGAACAACGATCCAACGGGCATACTTTTCATTGATGATTTGGTGACTCAATAGGAAGTCCATAGGGTTGGAATTAGTCACAACCTTGGTGGAATGCATGAGGATGTAATGACGAAGTTTTTGGACCGAGAACATGACAACCAGTGCTAATTTCTCTTCATGTGAGTAGGATACAAGAGGACCTACAAGGTTCTTACTGAAATAATAGATAACATGCTCGATTTTGTTGTCATCTTCCTGTATAAGGACTCCAATGACCAAATAGGTAGAAGCGGAGATGTACAGGATGAAGTCTCTATCAAAGTCAGGAGGAAGGATCAAGGGAGTGGATGTGAGAGCATGTTTCAAGGCATCAAAAGACTCTTGAGCATAGGCATCCCACACAAATGGAATGTTAGATTGGAGGAGTCTAAGGAACCCATGCGCGGTGTGGCATATTCAGGTACGAACCGACGAAGGAAATTAGCTTTGCCTTGGAGGCTTTGTAACTGGCGTAAGGTATGAGGAATAGGGAGCTCAAGGATGGATTGAACCTTCAATGGGTCAAGTGCTATACCATCTTTAGACACAATGAATCCTAGAAGACGGCTGTCAGGAACACAAAAGACACACTTCAGCTGGTTGAGCCAGATATTATACTTGCGACATCGGAGAAAGACGGTACATAGATCATGGAGGTGTTGTGCCTGATGTTTAGAACGTGCAATGAGGTCGTCTAAATAAGCAAGAATAATATGGGCTAGGTCATGGAAATAGTAAGACATGGCCCGCTGAAAAGTGGCTCTAGCATTCTTAAGGTCGAACGACATGACCCGATAGGCGAAGGTTCCCCATGGACTAATAAACGCAGTCTTAAGCTGATCAGCAGGATGGATAACAATTTGGTTGTACCCGGAGAAACCATCCATGAAGGATAGAACCTCATGCCTCGCACACTCATCAATGATTTGGTCAATGAATGGTGTGGGGAAGTTTTATTTGGGGCAAGCTTTGTTCAAGTCGTGAAAGTCAGTTCAGACATCGATGGTGCCTTGTTTCTTGAGAACGAGAACCAGGTTGGACACCCAAGTGGTGTATTCGATAGGATAGATAAAACCAGCCCGCTTGAGCTTATCGATTTCAGCTTTTACAACCTCTCGTCTGGAAGGATTAATGGGTCTAAAATTTTTATGGACATGATTGGCATCGGGCCATGTATCGATATGGTGTTCAACAATGGCAGGATCAAGTCCAAGCATTTCTGAATAGGACCAGGCGAAAATATCACGGAATTATTTGAATAGCCTGGTGTAAGCCTCAATTTCTTTGGGGGTGCATTGGGTGCCCAAGGTGATATTTTCTTCTACCCTTGGTTTATTAGAAATGTCAATTTTAATGGTAGGAGAGATATTGGCCATATTTCCTTCTTCGAAAGCATCAAGTGCAGGAATGGGCTTTCTTAACCAATCAACCTCATCAAGAATGAATTCTTTAGTTTCCACAGCATATTGGTCATGGGACTGTTGCGGGAGGAAGTACGCACGGTGGTGCATATCATCCCATGGAAGGTCAAGGAAGGTCATGGCTTCCATAATGTCTTCATTGGAATGGAAGATGGGGTGACTCGAGGAAGAGAGAACATCTTGTAGAAATTATATACATTAAGCATGCATATGTCCTAGATTCCCCGGATCTCACAATATTTAACTTCTTGCAAAATATAGAATCATTCCACTATTAATCTTTTGCGGAAAATTAATTGCACACACATGTGAAGCATAAATAAAAAACAATCGCACATAACACAGTTGTTTAACGGGAAAGCTCGAAGTTGAAAAAACCAACTATCATATATTATGTATCATGGAGATCATATGACAATCTCATACAAAGCTTAGTACATCAAGCTCTCAGTATAATCAATCATCACACACTAATCAGGAAAAATCTGCAAATCCATGCACCGATCTTTGCCCCCTGCTAGCCTACCTCCACTGCGCAATCCCTACTGAAGAATAGCTCAGAATGAATTCAAATTATGCTTGCCTTGACTGCACAATCCTCATTGGAAACTCCAATGTGTGTGTGATGCAATCAATTCATCACTATAGTCACAACA